>CM055960.1:30453027-31053027 GCA_029490685.1 Schizonepeta tenuifolia
ATTTAATATAAGACATTAATATTATCATTTTATTTATTATGTTATGAAATAGAGATTTTCTTGATTGCATGTCATATCTGAGTGTTTTACAAATTTAATAAATAATATCGTATAATTTAAAATCTTTAAACCCTACAATCTACTATACATCTCCAATTAATTGTTTCAGTGGCTTATCTTCACCTTTGAACACAAGGTACGAATTTCTATTTGTTTTCTTTTCTTCTATATCCTTTTCAAATTCAAGTTGTTTTCGATAAAATAAAAGTAGAGAATGTGGACTAGCAAAAGAGAAAAACGTGACAACAACTTTATTTAATTCTTTTTATTGCTATTTCGAAGAAAATGAAAAAAAATATTGATAAACCGCAAACCAAATCGCACCAAACCGTATTATTACAGTTTGGTTTGGTTTGGTTTGGTTTTAGTGCTTGATCAATTCAGTTTGGTTCCAAAAAATTACTAAACCGTATTTTACAATTTGGTTTTGATTTAGTATCAAACCGCACCAAACAGACCGTGAACACCCCTAGTCAAATTGGTGTGAATTATTGTAATATCTCCTTGAACAAACAATTTCAAAAATATAGTATAGAAGATGCAGAGAAAAGAGAAGAAGAGAATGGAGATAAAACCAAATTCTATATTCTCATTAACACAAATAAAAATCGTTCCATCATATATATACATATATATATATATGAATAAGTAATGTAGAAATATAATAAATAATATTATTTACAATACTCCCCCTTGGCCATTACTTGCTTATGTTCATGCCTCTCACACTGAAAAATCCTGTGGGAGAAAACAGTCAAAGAAAATAGTACATGTGATATGTATAAATTTGTGTTGCATTTGTTACCTCATTAAAAACCTTAACCAAGAAAACCCAATGGGAAAAAAACTTAGTAAGGGAAAAAGAGTGCAACAAAAATTAGTCTTCAAAGCGTAATGAATTCACTCCCCCTCAAGCTAATAATCTACTAAACATACGCATTCCAATATTATAAATGTGTTTTTCAAAAATTGACGTAGGAAGGGATTTTGTGAATAAATCTGTCAGATTATCACTAGAGCGAATTTTATTTATTTTAATTTCGCCACTCTTCTGGAACTCATGCGGGTAAAAAAAATTTAGGTAATATATGTTTGTTAAATTTCCTTTTATTTACCCGTTATCCATTTGTGCAATACAAGCAACATTGTCCTCATATAGGACAGTGGGAGATTTATCATTCGCAATACCACAAGATCCGCGAATGTGTTGTATCAATGACCTTAACCATGCACATTCTTTAGCGGTTTCATGTAAAGCGATAATCTCTAAATGGTTTGAAGATGTAGTAACTAGAGTCTGTTTGACAGATCTCCAAGAAATAGTTGTACCACCACAGAGGAAAACATAAGCAGTCTGAGATTTAGCATTATGGGAATCAGATAAGTAACATGCATCCGCATAGCCTACCAATGTCATGTCTTGGTTTCTTTGATAGAACAAACCAAGATCTTTTGTACCTTGAAGATAACGAAATATGTGTTTAACATCATTCCAATGCCTTCGTGTAGGAGAAGCACTGAATCTTGCTAGCAAGTTAACCGCAAATGCAATGTCAAGCCTTGTGCAATTTGCGAGATAAAGTAGTGCTCCAATTGCACTTAAGTAAGGAACTTCTGGTCCTAATATATCTTCGTCATCTTCTTTCGGTCTAAATGGGTCCTTATTCACTTCTAGTGATCGGATAACCATAGGTGTGCTAAGTGGATGTGATTTATCCATATAGAATTTCTCTAAAAACTTACTCACATAAGTTGACTGGTGTACGAAAATTCCTTCAGGGAGATGCTCGATCTTCAGGCCGAGACAAAATTTAGTTTTACCCAAGTCTTTCATTACAAACTCCATCTTTAAGCATGAACTAGCTTCTTCAACCTCTTTGCATGTTCCAATTATATTTATATCATCAACATAAACAGAAATGATACAAAAATCATTTTGTGATCTTTTAATGAACACAAGGACATATATCATTGTTCACATATTCCTTCTTCAAGAGGAATTCACTAAGTCGGTTATACCACATCTTTTCCGACTGTTTTAAACCGTACAATGATTTTTCTAATTTCACACAATACATGTCACGAATTTCATTTTCCTTCATATGAGGAATTTTGAATCCTTCAGAGATTTTCATATCGATATCAGCGTCTAGTGACCCATACAAATATGCGGTCACGACATCCATTAACTGCATTTCTAAATTCATTGATGATGCTAGAGATACCAAATAGCGAAATGTTATGTCATCTAAAATAGGAGAGTATGTTTGATCAAAATCAATTACAGGTCTCTGCGAAAACCCCATACAATGATTTTTCTAATTCACACAATACATGTCACGAGTTTCATTTTCCTTCATATGAGGAATTTTGAATCCTTCAGGGATTTTCATATAGAAATCAGCGTCTAGTGACCCATACAAATATGCGGTCACGACGTCCATTAGTTGCATTTCTAAATTCATTGATGATGTCAGAGATACTAAATAGCGAAATGTTATGTCATCTAAAACATGAGAGTATGTTTGATCAAAATCAATTACAGGTCTCTGCGAAAACCCTTGAGCGACTAATCTCGCTTTATATCTTGTCACCTCATTGTTCTCATTTCTCTTTCGTACAAACACTCATTTATTTCCCAATGGTTCAACATTGTCGGGTATAAGTGTTACAGAGCCAAGAACTTTTTTTTTCTTTAACGAGTTATACTCTGCCTCAATTGCTTCTTTCCATTTCAACTAATCAAAGCACTTCCGGCACCCTGCTACTGTTTTTGATTCTGGATCCAGATTATCATTTGAACGGTACATGCAATTGTAGAAGCAAATACATCGTCTATTACAATAACATTTATGTTATAAGTTTCTCCCGTATTTATAAAGTTCATTGCAACTTCAATATTGACATCAACCAAATTTTTGTCATTTCCCATTATATTATGATCTGGTTGTTCCGCAATCCCAGTATTAGTTAGTGCATTTTTTTTAGAAGTACTAGGATTATCATCAACAGGATAATCCTCTTTCGGAGGTTGTTGGAGCGATATCATATTCTTATTTGATTTTGCTTTTCGAGGATTTTTATCTTTAGCACCAATAGGTCTCCCACGCTTCTGGCATTCGGGATTATTAGCTGATTTATTTTGTCCATATGGAACTTCAACTCTTTGTGGTGCATTCATAGCAGGAATATGAGATTTTGTCACTCCTTTGTGATCAGTAAATGCATTTGGCAAATTACTTGCTAAATATTGCAAGTTAATTATTCTTTGAACTTCTAGTTCAGATTCATTAGTACGTAGATTTAAGTAGTGAAGATTCTTTTCATTCCATGAAATTTCTTGACATTGTGTTGAAATTAGGTTTTTATTCTCCCCATAATGTTGGGAAATGATCTTCATCAAAGATACAGTCAGCATACCGGGCAGTAAATTGATTCCCAGTCATGGGTTCAAGAAATTTAATTATAGATGGAGATTCATAGCCCACATATCTACCCAGATTACGCTGAGGGCCCATTGTGGTACGCTTTGGTGGCGCTATTGGAGTATAAACTTCACAACTAAATATTCGCAGATGGGAAATGTTTGGTTCTTTACCACGTACTAATTGTATTGAGGAATATTCATGATATGCAGTTGGTCGGATTTGGAGCAAATTTGCAGCATGCAAAATCGCATGACCACAACAAGTAATAGGTAAGTTTGATTTTTTTAGCAATGGTCGAGCTACTAATTTTAAACGTTTGATCAAGGATTCAGCTAGACCATTTTGAGTGTGGACATATGGAACAGGATGTTCCACTTTGATACCCAATGACATACAATATTCATCAAAAAAAATTGATGTGAATTCACCGGCGTTGTCCATTCGGATAGACTTTATTGGGTAATCAGGAAATTGAGCTCTTAATTCGATTATTTTGGCAATAAACTTTGCAATTGTGAGTAGATAATAAGCATATATAAGTCCATCGAGTAGAAGCATCAATTAGGACCATAAAATATTGAAATGGTCCTGACGCCGGATGAATTGGTCAACATATATCTCCTTGAATTCGTTCAAGAAAAGTAGGAGATTCTAGTTTAACTTTGGAACGAGAAGGTCTGTAATATCCCGGAAATTCTTTACGTTCTTAAAAAAAAATTAAAGTTATTAAAAATAAATGGCTTTGCACGCCTAAGTTTACGATTTTAAATTCTAAGACTAACGGTCAATTCCGTTTCTGAAAATAAATTACGGAAGTCAACTAGACGACTACTGTATTTAGGGTTGGCGCGTACAAAAGTTTTTAGTTCGTGAACTCAGAACGGAAAACCGTCTGATTTTTACATTCACGAAATCGCGTTACAAACTCGCCTGAGAAAGTTCGTTTTTATAATTTCCCGGACAAAACTCGGACTGTGTCGTCCCGAGTTTTTGTCAGAATTAATTTTATAAATTTCATTTTTTTTTCAATTAAGTTTTATACGTTAGAATTTTTGGACGAATCGAATCGTGACGATTTTGCGCCAAGCTACGTTTTTCGTCATCCGATTTCCGTAACGTCGTATCGCGTCGGAAAAGCACGTATTTTCCCTCCCTTCCCTCTCATAACCGATTTCTCTCCCATTTTAGCATGATAGTTTATTTCTTTCATATAGTATTACTTTATACCTACTACTATTCAAGCACTATTCACTATTCCCTTTAACCTAAGTATATATAGCCATGTTGTATCATTTTTAATTCACATCTCCTCCCTCCCTCAACCTAATTTTCGGCTGCCCCTTCTCTCTCCCTCTCTCCCATCTTCTTCTTCCTCCATTGTTGAATCTCCAAGCTCTTGAAGAAGAAAATCACACAAGCCCTCATTCATCCATCAAACTTCATTATTTCCTTTAGTAAAGATCAAGGTATCCATCCCCTCTATGTTTCTATCCATCCAACATCCTCTTCTTTTTATTTTCTTTTTGATCGAAAATTTAGGGGTGAAGAACTAGATGTTTTGATCTTCGATTAGTTTAATTAGTTGTGTTTGGATGTGAATTCTAGGATCAAAATTGAAGAAAAAACATGAACCCTAACTCTATGCATACTACCGAAAATTTGAGGTTTTTTTAGTGGGATGTTTGAATCTTTCAATTGATGTTAAAATCATGCTTAGGAAGTGTTTAATTAGTGATTAGAACCAAGAGAAATCGAAAGCCCTTTGTTTGATTGAAACCAATTTAGGGTTTAATGTGTAATTGGACTTGAATTGATTAATTGATGTTGTAATAGTATGATTAAGAGTTAAATGGTGTTGATTAATGAAGAAAATCACTCTCTTAAACCATGTATTAAAACCGAAATTAAGGATGAAATTAGGGGTTTTCATGTAGTTGATTTAGTCGTTGATTTGTTGACGAAATAATGTTTATAATGATAATAGTTGATGTTATGAATTTAATTGGAATTTTCTAAAAATATTAATGAAAGCATAGGAGACTAAAAACTCGATCTAAGTTGAAGATGGTTAATGATATGGAGTGATGAGATGAATAAAAATGATCTACGTTAGATGTTGATTGATGTCATAGAAAATGAACGAATTCCGATAACTTTTGGAATTTCGTAAGAGACGAACGAGTGGACATAAGTAATAATCGAGAAGTCGAGTAAAGATTTTAACTTTATAATATTGTTTATGATGGACTAAGGTATAATTTTGTAGTTGACGTCATGAGCTTTCGAGCTATTATAGTATGAGTTAAAGTGATAGTCGAGAACTAGAACGAGAAATTAATAACTTGTTTTGGTTTAGTACTTGATAGTTGGAAGCCGACGTTTAGAACGCCGTGCTATTGGTCGAGTTTTGAGAAGGAGTTCATCACGTACTCCCGTACGTGATGACTGCCTTAAGAGTAAAGTTTCATGAGAAATCGAATACGAGAACTTAGAACGAACCTAAGAAGTTTAACGTTGAAATCTATCGAGCAACTAGGGTTATTCGCGGCAGTTTTGCGACCCTTTCCGGAAACTGAAATATCTCCTAGCTCGTTTATCGGATTTGCGATCCGTAAATTGGAGCGTAAACTAGACATCCCAAACTTTCCAACGGTACAGGGCTCATCCTCTGTTTCCAGATCCCCTGTTCTGGGCAGTCCCCAGAGTTTCTATATTGCGCAGTGAAATTTCAGTTTTCATTCTTCTAAGTTGTTTCGTTCGCAACTTAGTTTCTTTCGATCGTTTGAGCCGTAATAACTAGATGAATATCTTCCTACTGACCCTAGAGTCAAGAAAGGAGCCTTGAGTGCTAACCGAGATGAGTTGGTACCTCTTATCCGTTCAAGTAAAGAAGTTTAGTTAAGCGAGAAATTGTCTAAGTCGTATAATGAACTAAAACGTAATTTTTCCCTAAGTTGATTCTTTCCAACTTAGTTCCTTTTGATCTTTTAAGTCGTATTAAGCTATCGACTACCCTCTCTACTGACCTAAGAGTCGAGTATGAGACCTTTCGAATTCTAAACGGGAATTGTTCGAGTCTCGTTTCCGTTTAAGTAAAATGAATCTAGTAAGCGTGCAAATGCCTAAAGAATGAAACGACTAAAACCTTTTTCGATTTTTCTTTGATCGATTATCTTTTACGACCCGAGTTTAAGTATTATTATTTTACGATGAAGGAGGAAGCCAGCAGTAAAGAAAGGACGGAAGATCCAAAGACTGGAAGCTAGTACTTCTTAGTTATGTATTATCGAGGTGGGCTTTTATATATATGAAATAAAACGAGCAATGCTCTAAGACCTTTCTTTATCGCTTTGATATCTGTGTTTTCAAGTGATAATCATGGCATAAACTGTTTAAATATTTTATGTGAGTTCTCTTGAACCTATCTGAGTTAATCTTCGGGTTTTCCAGATTTATTAGTTAACGATCGGCTCTGAGTTAGCTGCTAAGTGCTTTCCAGAGTTAGTGCACTTTGTAACCTGTGGTGTATGTGATATCCTGTTGAGGGATACTAGCCACGGTGAATGAGTTTTGGTCAAGATTGAACGTAACATACCAGAAAAATGCTTGTACAAGCTACTTTATACAAATGAGTCAGAAAATGTTTAGTAGACACGGGTCTTTTTCAACAAAACCCCGATGTGCTACGATTATGAGATGCCTGATTATTTATACTTATGAATATGTTTTCAGCAACGTGCCCACTAAGTACTTTTGTACTTAGCCCTGCATATGTTTTCTAAATGTGCAAGTTGAAGCGATGGAAGCGGCGAAGGTTGAATAAAGTTGTCATAGGAAGACTTTAGTTAGTATTAATCACATTTCCGCTGCAAAACTCTAGTATTTTGATGAACATATATGTACTCACTGTAGACTAAGATCTGTCTTATAACTTAGTTTATCTACCGTGTACTTTCGGTCATGTAATCCTTTGAGTCTAACTCTTCCTTTATGTAAATAAAGCTTTGTTCATAGTTTGTATATAGTCTCTTATGTATGAATGATCAGTTAGTCCCCTTCTTCCCCGCTTCTTTAATCCAACCCAAGTCGCACCCCTGCTTCTGCCGTCCCTCGGGATTTGGGGCTGTGACAAGGTCGTACAATTAGCTTACCTTTTGCACATGCTTCACAAACAAATTCATTTGAAGATGATAGATCTTTTGTTTGTAAAATTATGCCCAATAGCATTATTAATTATCCGACGTATCGTATTTTGCCCAGGATGACTCAATCGTTCATGCCATAATGTAAAAGATTTTGAGTTTTTAAATTTTATGTTTAACGCGATGTGATTGTTAGATTTAATATGAGTATAATACAACCCAAAGGAAAAAGAAGGGAACTTCTCAAGAATTTTTTTTCGACATCCAACATTTTGAGTGATGATTAGATATTTATTATTGTTCTCGGTTTCAGTTTTAATGTGAAAATCGTTTAATCGGATGTCCTTAAAACTAAGAAAGGTACGTTTTGATTGTGGATACAAAATTGCATTATTGATAATTAATTCTGTACCCATAGGAAGTATCAAAGAAGCTCTTCCGGAGCCGACAATTAGGATATTGTCATTTGCAATTGTAGTAACACTCCCTCTTTTTCAGTAAGAGTTTGGAAATATTTTCTATCAGTAAGTATAGTATGTGTTGTGGCACTATCCACTAGACACAATGTACTTTCATTCTCCATGGGTTGCATGTTTGAGTTTGACATTCTAAAAGAAAAGAAGTAGAATATACATTAAGAAAATAGCAAATAACGCACAAAAATAATAAAAATTTAAGTATTGCAAACACACATTAATAAACTAAAGTACTAACAGTTTGCAAATAAAACATGAAACCATAAATAAAATCCTAAAAATGTCTGAATAGTCCAACAAATCAAATTACCGTTGATCTTCATAGTCTTCAAGATCAAGTTGCATCAAATCATCATCATCAGCATTAAAATCCAAATTTGCTTCAGGCAAACTGGCATGGTGTATTTCACTTTTAACTTTGTTTCCTTTCTTGTCTTTTTGCATCCTTTGGTATGCTTCAACAAAGTGCTTAGCATTGCGACATGTACGAGACCAATGACCATTGCACCCACACCTATGACAAGTTTGTTTTGTTTCTGTAGTTTGCTGAGATGTACTAGTTTTTTTGGGGATGAGATGTCTTATGAAATCATCTTCCATGACTTTGGAATCTAGCAACATGATTGTATCCACGACCTCGACCTCCTCTATGTGACCAACCTCGTCCACCACGTCGGGACCAATTTACATTTCCTCGACCTCTCCCTCGACCACCTCTAAAAGTAGTAGCATGTACTTCAGGCACTGCTTGTGAACCAACTGGCCTTGCATTGTGGTTTCTCATCAAAAGCTGATTATGTTTTTCTGCTACAAGTAAAGCAGAAATGAGTTCAGAATGCCTAGTATAATTCTTGGCCCTGTACTGCTGCTGGAGTACAAGGTTACTAGCATGAAAATCAAAGCTTTCGCCTAGTATAATTCTTGGCCTTTTTCAGTAAGGTACTCATTTTTAAGGTCCTTATTCAGATGGTGACACAAGAAAATCAAAGCTTTCGCCTTCCGGGCGGAGGTACATGAGGAATCTGAAACTATAGTGTCGCTCAGATCACATGAGGCAAGATATATTTAACATCCAAAACCCAAGTCAAATAGTTATCACCGTCAAGAGCAAGCTCGGTGAATTCTCTTTTGTTGATATCAGACATATTCAAACTATAACAAATATGAAAAGTAAATAATTTCAATTATCAAGATAAAAACAAACAATTATACAGAATTATTTTTCAACAACTTCAATTAATTCATAACAAACAATAGATATTATTATTGGGAGACGATCCTTAAGACGTAATAATTTCTATCCCGTACGGAGAAGATCCTCAAGAAATTAATACATCTATCCCAATATATTAAATATCTATATTAAATAAAATAAATCATTATTCATGAACATATTCAAATAACACATTTTGGAGCTATAATAATAATATCAACCAAACTTGGAGAAAAGAACCAAACTTATAACCTAGCAACAAAATGTGAGAGCCAAATAACCAAACAACCTTTTTTGTTTAAAAAAAAATGCACAGTGGAAAAACATGAAAAATGTAAATTAGGGGCAAGATGCGCCATAATACCGTCCTTTTCAACTATCTCTACTTTTCAAATTAATTAACAAATTAGCCTACAATTTTCGTACAATTCATTTAGGGATTCGGAGTTTCCAAACACAATTCTTCTCAAGAATATACCCACATTATATGCTATACATAATATCTATGTCAGCAACAACACCCAATCAATTTTCTTGTAAAATCCGAAAGTCTTAGGTAGATTTAAATACATTAAACCAACCATATGCAGTAAAAAAAAATATAATTTACAAAAACCTAATTGCTAATTGCTAATTCTTTCTTATGCAGTTTTCTGTTCCTATCACTTAAGGTACTTAAGGGATAATCACTACATTTAAAGAAAAAGGGGTAACCAATTCAAGAAATAAAGTAAATAATAATAACACAGTAGAACTTGAATTTATGCAAAGATCGGCAAATTTCCTACTTCACCATCAACGTAAAAAAAATATATGTTTTTCATGAATATTACCTTGCAAGAAAAGACACAATTCTTCTTTATGGCTTACTCTCAATTTCCACTCAATTAGTTAGAGACTCGTGCTGATAACGTATTGTAATATTTTCTTGAACAAACAATTTCAAAAATATAGAGTAGAAGATGCACAGATAAGAGAAGAAGAGAATGGAGAGAAAACAGATTCTATATTCTCACTAACACAAATAAAAACTGTTCCATCATATATATATATTAACTACAATATGAATTCGATTATGTATATATTAGTGTATAACCCGTCGAAAATCAACGGAAAATCTTTGTTTAGTAAAATTAATAAATTATTAAATGTAATATGTGAAAACATAAGTTAGACGTTCGTTAATTATTTCTTTCATTTTTACAGATAAATTTTAAACTTCTTTTACTTCTCAAAATCGATGTAAAACAAAAGTATATCAGGCTCTCAAATAGATAGTCTCACGCGATTTTTATGAAAGTTGTAGTGAATCATTTTGACAGCAGATTTTTCTGCCCTATATTGATTTAAAGAAGAAAATTAATTTTAAGAGTGTCTATAAAACTGAATATGACGCTAAATATCCTATTTTACATTTAATAATTTTATTTATTTTATTAAATAATGATTTCCGTCGATTTTCGATCAGCTAAGAATACACATTTCACAAGTGAACCTATTAAAACATTTCATTTTATAAGGGAAACTGATATTCTTTTTTCGTTGTCACGAGGTCGACAATTATCGGTTTTTTTTGTTTAATATTATTACACAATTACCAAATATAAATGTATAAGTATACAAAGATATCAAATCTTTTAGTTGGCTAAGGTAGTACGTGATATTTTATTTATATATATACAATATATTAAAATATGATAGATATTGATTTTGAAGATTTGATTTATTTTGTTTCCATGTCAAATATAATATATATAGAATATAAATATAACAGTGGCGGAACCAAGCCCCCAAGGTGAGAGGGGGCAACATATTTTACCCTTATATATTTTAATTTTTGGTGGGGCAAGATTTTAATATTGTTATTAAATTATACATAATTTTTGCAGCTTTGGACATAATTAGGCTTAAGAGAGAAAATTTGAGGTGGAGCAATAGCCCCACCAAGTTAACATGTAGTTTCGCCCCTGAAATATAACAAATGTTGATTTTAAATTCAGAGAATTTGAAAATTTAGATAAATAGGAATGGAGGAATATGAGGGGTGCCACATAGGATTTTTTTTACGTAGAATCATTTTCGTTTATATAATAAAATAGATAGATAGATAGATAGATTGTCGTTCTATATTTGACAAAAAAAAACACATAATCTATTTTAATTATGGAGTACATTTTTTTGTTTAAAATAAATTATGTACATTTAAACATTTAGATTTCAAATAACGGATTAACGAAATTATCGAATGATTGACACTCACACAGTTAGAAGCTATAAGTTTGGTTCTAAAGTTTTCATTGTAAAATGATGGATGTAAAAGATTAGAAAATATATCATTCCCACACTTTTCTATCACATGTTTATTAGGTTGGAAAATATATTTATATCACATGATCCTTTTACCCTCTCCCCATTTTTATGTTTTTTGTCTTATTAAATATTATCACACTCTGTTAATGTTTTCCACAATTGGAGTATAAAATGATGAAAAAGGGTTGCCTGGAAAGATTATTCATCATGCCCGGAGAAAATTAACAGCCGTAATAAAAGTGTGAAAATGATGGAAAAAGGTGAAAATATTTATTTTTCACCATTTCCATCAAAGTAAATGCACCCTAAATATACAATTGGTGTTGTGCCACGACCTGATTGGTTATATACTTGAGACGAAAAAATATCAAATGATTGCTATTAAAATATTGTTCAATTATAAATTACGGATAATAAAATGCATATATTGGATAAATAATCCCATTCCATCTAGCCAAATGCAAGTGTTGAGCCAATCCCATTCCATCGAGCCAAATGCAAGTGTCGCGTGGGGTCAAATATGTATGAAAATTTATCGAATTGTTGAAAATGTCAGCCCAATTTAGTCTGAAAATTTGATTTTAGTATAAAAATGATTAGATTGGGTCATACTGGTCTGAAATTCAATTGAACTTCTAATTTTACGGTCCAGACATAATTTTGGTCCAACCCGACAAGCCAATCCAATTTTTGAATGCTCCAAATTGTTGTGTACTATTGATTTACTTGTCGTGTTTTAACTAGTTGCTTATAATACACTTTACTATAAGGTTGTTAATATTATGCTTACTTTAAGTATTCATACTTAAGTAAATGTTTAATCTATTATTTAATTGAGTGTGTTTATGTTTGGAATTAAGTTTGAATTGGAATTCCTTCTGGTTGTACTGGTTAAATTTCCAAATCAAGTTTCGATCCCTATTCGATTTTATGTCATAATTCATGCTCATTTACAACAAATTTCAATTTTGCCCTAGAGGTGTTCACGCCGCCGGTTCAGGTTCGAAGAAGTTGGAACCTAAATCGGCCTGCCATAGTCACAGTTCCGATTCAGAACCGACCCGCGTAGTCACGGTTCTGGATCCGATTCGGAACCGGTGGTTCCAGTTCAAACCGTCTTTTTAAAAAATTTTGAAAAAATACATAAAATTATATTGTATATAAAACTCATCACTTTAGCAGTTTAGCTCATAAAATATTGTAATTTACAAAAAAAAAAAAAAAAAAACTCCTCACACTGGTATGGTCGTGTAAAAACCTCACCAATGCATGTTCACAACCTTATCCCATCTTGAAGAAGCAATGGAATTTGAAACTGAGTCAATTCTTGAAAATTATAAAAACCATGTTAGAAATATAATTATACATTTATACGAATAAACACCACCTTTTTCCCACCACTACAACAAAAAAAGGATTTCTGGACACGAAAAAGTGCCTCAATATGTGCTCTTTTGAGGCACATTTGATTTTCGGGACACTTATTACTTGTGCTTCCAAGTATCGTGTCCCAATAGAGTTAGGAGCACTTTTTAAGTGTCTATATACTTATAGCTTACCAGACATTTAATATGCCCCGAGATTGATTTCTCGAGACACATACAAATACCCATTAAAAGGTTTTAAAATATATGGATAAGTCTCTAGGGATATATATTTGTGCCTCCAAATGAAATATTGGGACACTTAATTGTGCCTTCTATGTAAATATTGGGTCACAAAATGTGTAGCCTCAAAATTCGTTTTATGCCCCCATATTAATGTTTAGGGGGCACTTATTTGTGCCTTTCATCTGTAGTATTAAAAATTTTGTGCCCCAATGCACTATATAACAACACTTACATGTACATTATATAAGAACAAAAATGTATTTGCAATTTATATTGAACATAAATTACTTAAATTATGTAGTGTCATCCAACATTTCAATAACTAAATAGAGTCATAGAATTTCTATGCAGAATCTCATGTCCTACGCAAGAAAAAGTAAATTGGAGTCATAGAAAATCTCCTACATAATACAAAATGCAACAACAACACCATCTAAATCACGAAAGGTCCTTTGAGGTTGAATGATCGTGTTCCAATAACTTCTTGCATAAATTTTCATCTTCTCCCTAGACAATCTGCGCATTACATAAAAAGATGCAAAATAAACAAGTTACAATAACACAAATTAAAGAGTTCATGGATGAAATATTAGACATTGAGGTTGTGCACAACAACAAAGTACTGCAACATGAGATAATACAATGCAACACAAGTGTGAATAATAAGCACAACAAAGTATGCCCAAACTAGAGATAAAGCTAACACTCTTTTTGGTGTCTAAATAACTCAAGTTTATAATCATCACTTCCTAAACACCTTAAAGATGATCTCAGAAATCCATTCAACAATATATATCATACTATGGGCTATAAGTGATTATTTAGTTTTTCCCTACATAATCCAGTAATAAATCTAGCCTCATCCCAACACACTAATGCAACTCAATATGCAAGTTTCCGAACAAAATCGACACCATAGGAACTAATATATGAAAAATAAAAAGAACTAATCCATGAAAAACAAAAGGGAAGCAAAATCGTTTTTGGATAAAAGAAGATACTTACAATATACAGGAGGTGATTTTAAGAATACGAGCTTTTCACCACCACTTAACTGCAAGTATCACACTGAAATAAAGCTTCAATGGGAGATCAAAAGCAAGCAAAAATCACAGATGAATATTGACCAATATCAAGGAATTAGATGTAGGCAGTTAACATTAACAAATACATTTTGAAATATTAAATAAATCTAGTGCAGGACATATATATGGAGAATATCAAATAATACTTGGTAAAAGCACTACATTAGTTGAAGGCTCTTTGAAATCGAGCTGGTTTCTTGTATCAGAACACACTAGCTTCCAACTACTAGATGCATCTTTGTCTTGTATAAAGTTAAGTAACAGGGAGACTTGATATGGAGACAAGCCAAATTTAAATTTAAACTCAGGACAACTCCTTAGTTATCCCTCCTCCAAAGGGAAGAGAGGTAAAGAGCCAGAGTGATTGAATCGCATCATATAAAAAAACAGAGAGTAAGAACAGAATTATTAAACAACCGAACCAAATATACAAGGCAGCTTCAATTTAGATGCAAGATGAGATGTGTAGTCATATATATGTTGAGATTAATGTCAATTATACTAGTTACAACTTACAAGTAAGTACTATGCATTATTGATTGAAGATAAAAAAACGTTTATTTTATATCATAATTAATCAATAGAAAATACTTCAAGTAGCAGAAAACTCCGTCGTCATATTGACCAGGGAAACAACTTCCTACTTCACATTTGCTTGAAGCTATTCAGTAAGGAAATATAAAGAGCACGAAAATCTTCCATGTAAAAGAACTACCTTCATGTTTTTAAGTTTTTTTTTTCAAGGGCTTCCAACTACAATAAAGCCAGATTAACATCACAATGTCAATGTACCGGTTACACTAGTTACAATACATGCTTGCTTCGAGTTCTACTATGGCTAATTTGATCAGAATACAATATAATGTGAATGACATAGGCCACCTCAAGTACCTTAAAGTATCGAAGAAACTTTAAACGTCACTTACATGCTCACTACTTCCTATTTTGGAGAGAAAAGGGGCATGAAAGGAAACAGAGTATTGAATAATTGGGTAAATAGAACATAGGAGATGAGTAAGATAATCCCTACAAACATAAGCAACAAATTTGCACTTATTGTCCAATACGACCAGGAGAATTTGATCTACTATTGTATGCTTAACAGAAATCATTTGAACTACTAGTTACATATTTAAAAAAATGAAAATTGAAAGTGGTTGTGGTAGGGGGACTAAAGTGGCCGGAGGAGGTGGGGGAAAGAATCATTTGAACTAATAATTACATATAGAAAATACTGAAAACTGAAACAAGAGATTGGAGCCAAGAATTACCGATTACAATGCGAATTGGGATTTGCGAGTATAACATGGGATAAGCGATGAGCGTGCACGGCGTGGTGGTGGCGAATCGACAAGCCTACTGGCGATTACATCTCTATATTATATAGAAGCACCGAGAAAAAAAGTAAAAGAGCATCAAGATACAAAATATATACATTAAGCAACAATGAAATTTGAAGGCATTAACTAAGAAATAATTAATGGGTAATTGAGAAGAGGGAGCACCAAACAACGTTGTGATTCAAAGAATTCTTCTTTCTTCTAGCCGGCAAGATTAAGGGTTTTTTTTTGGCACAGAGGAGTTTTGTCTTCACCGATAAAAGTGCAGAGAATAAGAGCAAGTTTTTCCACCCAAAAATAATTAGTAGTATAATTTTGAGATTTCAGTAAGTGCCCCGATAGATTTATAAAATATAAGATGATTAACCAAATGTCCCGAAAATATATTCTAGAGGCACTTTATAAAAAATGCCTCCAAAAACGTGTCCCAATATCTTATTTTTGTTGTAGTGCACATTTCTCCAACCATGTCGCTTACCTTCTCTGCCAATCAGACACCACACCAATCAATCATCAGTGATAATATATAGATTATAGAATGAATATTGAATAGGTTAAATATTTTTCATTCATAGTATTGTTAAATATTATTATTCGAAATTTAAATTCCTAAAACCCTTGGAATCCACGAAGTTTGAAAACTCAAGGACCAAGCCTTGTTAAAACCTTGTTAGCGAAAACTCAATGAGAAAAACACCAAGTAAGGGAAAAAGAGTACTCGTCTAAAATTATTTAGGACTACATGTTGATGTCGGCATCAAAGTCCCAATCGTCTTCAAATTCTTCAGTTTCGGAAGTGGCATCGATGTCTGTTTCGGCCTCGGTTGTGCTTATGGGATAATCCGCAAATATTTCATTCCAATTATTTTCTTGTTCACATATTTCGGCTAATGTATAATCTTTGAGTAAGTCTTGAGCTTCGAGGTTTTATAGAGTCACCACCGATCTTCTTTCATCAAACACATAGCCTCCAACACTAAAAGTTTGTTCCACCGAAAATGTTGAGGTCGGAACGACTAAGATCTCTCTCGCCATCATTGCTAAAATCGGATATTGGTTTTGCCTCCTCGACCACCATTGAAGAACATCAACATCATTTGGCCATTCACTTGTTAAATCTGTACTTCTAGGTTCACTAAGATAGATATCAAGTTCATTGTTTAAATTACTCTCAGACGCCTGATTTTGGAAGAAACTTTGAAGTCTCTATGCAGCTTAAGAACTAGAATCTATCCCAAAATTAAAAGAGTTTCTTTGTCTTTGACTAGGCCTAGATGATGACTTTCTCTCTGAATACTTAGATTCATATCTATACTAATATGAAAAGAGTTTTGTTTTAATTTACAAAGTATGTTTTGCCTATAATATCCCTAATATATGATTAATTTGAGGGTAATAATGTAATATAAATAAAATATTTTTTAAGGATTTAAATTAGTCTTATATCGATTTGGAATACCTCATTTAACATATTTTATTATATCAATTTTTAATTACCTACTTTAACATATTTTATGTATAGTAAATAAATTACATGATTATCTCATTAAATTATAAAATATAGTATCGTGAATTCACGATGAGAAGTTGGGAACATGCACAAACGAGAGATATACTTCCCAAATTTAACTTTTACATTGTTGTTATATTTGAAGTTTCTTTCAAGCATTAATACGAAAAAAAAATTGAGAAGAGATTCAATGAGGATAATGCATTCTAACTATTATGATAAAAAAATACCAAAACAAATATCACTTTAAATCCTGAAGAACCAACCACCACAACCTTTCTCTAATCCCACCCAACACAAAACAGACCATGATATAGTCGATGTATACTAAATTCAAAATTTAATCTATGCTTGAAAATTTTAGTGCTCATTGCCACAATTGCACTCTTAAATTACATCTAGGAGACATGATTCTTCCATTTTCTTTATTTTACACGCTACATAACCACAACAATAGACTTTCAAGAACTAAATGTTCTACATGCAAGAACTAATTAAATCTTCTACATGCTCGTCTTGTTTTTTATGAAAGTCTTCCACATGCTTGAATATAGATTTTTTTTTTCATTCCATTAGACAGAAACTCGCGAAAAGATTATATAAATTTATATTTTTTTTATTTATTTTCATTTTCTACGAGTTCACATATAATATTTTGGCTAAATTGCATATAAATTCTTCATCTTTTACCAATTTCTCGTTTATATCCCCACCTTTTAAAATTAAGTGAAAATTCCCCACCTTATAAGTTTTCACAATTCGATACCTCCAACCATTTTTTCCTAAATTAGCGCTGATATGGAATTCGGAAATGCTTACAAGGCAAATCCCGACAAAAAAACAAGCGACGTAATTTTAAAAAAGACAAAACGTCGTCGTTTTCTCAAACACACACTTATATTGTTCATCGAGTGGAATAAGCTGACCCTAAGGAAAGCTTAACACGACGATGAATTCATGCTTTACACAAGTAAATAAAAATATCCTACACATCTAAATAAGTTGAGTTTTGTTGAACAGTAGTAAGAAATAAAAACAGTATTAAATTGCAAAATATAAAAGTTATATGAAAGATATCTAGGATGCGGGTTTCTTCTCCTTAATATAGCAATACACCAAATATCATGCAACGTGCAATCGAATCTATTCATATAACCATCTAATGCATAGGAATTGAAAAACTAACTTTCGTATCATAACTCAAATCCTAACAAATGAGATTATAAGAATTAATACGATGGTTAGATTATACGTCTCCGATTAAATCTAACTTTGATTGAACCAAGGTCGAATAATGAATTTATCTATTGATCTCATTCACTATTTAGCAAAGATCAAACACTGGCCAAATGCTTAATCACGAACATACCAATTTAATCAAACGAGCACATACACACAATAATTGGTAATTGATCTCGATTTGAATATCCTGAACCTTAGATTAGGAAATTTAGTTCATTTTATAAAAGTAAACCACACAAAGTAATCTAAAAGTAACAAGCATTCAATTTGCAAAGATGAAAGAGAAACAAAGTTCTTACAGATTCTTTGTACGAATTAACCTTCTAGAAATTGAAATTCTCCAATGAAAAGTACATAAAATTAGTCTACTTTCGTTCCCTAAGTGTCTGATAGCAGATAAGTAAATAAAAACTGGCCAATTTCTAATTTAATCCATGCTAAACTAGCAGTTACAGCCAGCCAACCTTGGTTGAGAGTCAATCGGGGTTGGGCTTCAATTATGAGATAGAGAGACAACCGGAGTTATGTTCCAACCGAGGTTGGCTTCAATATCGATCTAGAGAAACAACCAAGGTGATTTCATCCAAGCTTGATTCTTCTTAGCTACTCAACTTCACTCTTAACTTCTCTTCTTTGCTCTCGTTGGTTCCCTTGATTCCCTTCATTGATCATCGGCACTGATCACTCTATTTTAAGCAATAAAATCTAACACACACTAAACAAACTAACTTGACACACATTAGTACTATTTGAGTCAAAAACATTAAAAAACACTCTAACGACAAAACAAATACGACACTAAAAATAATGAAAATATAACACAAAAAACAATTAAACAACTCTTTGAGAACACTCGTCCCGCCGCAAAGTGAAATAGTCCAAACCCAAAGACCAAAGTCTTTTCTCCCTCCCTCTCTCTCTCTCACCGTCACGGCGTCACCGGTCACCGCTCTAGCTCCGGCAAGAGCCCCGCCGCCATCGTTCCACCATTTCACAACTTCCTGCACAAGCATCGGCGTCGGTCCACTCTGCAACCACCGATCCACCGCCGCCGCTCCACAACTACAAGCCTGGTAACCCTCTCTCTCTCTCTCTCTCTCTCTCTCTCTCTCTCTCTCTCTGATGGTCCCTTCTTTATGCGCCTAAACAACCATACCATATCATCTCCCCTTGATTCTCTCTTCTAACTTGCCTGAATTTTGTATACTTGGAAATTTTTTGTTAATACAGTATAATTCTATTATTATCAGGTTTAACTTGATGCAAATTTATGGCATACTAAGTCGGTTAGTCAGTTAATTAACCGAGAGGGTACCCGACTAACCGGTTAATTAAGGTGATTCCATAAATTAGGTTATTTTCTCGATTAGTAAGTAACCCGGCTAACCGAACCAACCGGTTACTGGCTAACCAACTAACAGTTTCGGGTCGGTTATGGATACCATATTTTGCTCTTTTCGGGTTCGAGTAATCAAAAATTCGGGTCGATTACCTGTCGGGTAACCGAATAGAGTTCCATCTAGTGCATACATCAATGTTAAAGCTCTTACCTTTCCAGTTTTTCGCTTACAAAATTTCAATCAATTTCTATGCAGCTTAGCTTTATCCCTCAACATGGCAATACATTTTCGAATATGTGTAATTGAACACTCTAATTGCTATAGTCCATCTTGCATGCATAAATTCAAACACACTTGCAATATTAGTAGAGACATTATCAAAACCGATTGAAAAAAACCTAGTGGTCAATCTAAATTGATTCAATACTTTCATAATGCAAAGAGCAATATTAGCAACAGTATGAGCACAATTAAACTTCCTAAAATAGAGCACACACTTGTTCATGTACCAATTTGAGTCAATCCAATGCACAATCATTCCAGGATATGAATTTTGTTGCCAAGCACATGACCAAATATTAGAATAAACAGAGACTCTATGGTAGGTTAGTGAACATATATGCTTTTTTATATTTAACTTGTGATAAACACTCATTTTCGTAGCAACTAAACGTGTTTACTACCGCATTTTGCTTAGCTTTTGCCAAATTTGTGATTTGTTTGATATGGATTCATCTATTTTGGAATTGTATCACGTTTGGTGGAGTCTTTTGCTTGTATGTAGGTGAAATAAAGTCTTCTAAGCTAAAGTGAATGTTTAAGGACACGTAGAATTGAAAAGTCGGGATGAGAAAGTGAAGAAATCGGAATAGAGGAGGCTAAGGAGCTAATCGGCGCTCGGAAAAGCTAACCGGCGGTTCAGGGCTAGACCGCCAGTTAGCACTTCAAACTGTCGGTTAGCGGTGGAAAGTTTCTGGAATATTTGCATGTGTTAATGCTAAATGGCCGCTAACCGGCGCCCTAGGGTCTAGACTACTGGTTAGCACGACCGGGGCGCCGGTTAGCCCATTTTTGCACCAAATCTTCCCACTTTGCCCTTTTTACATTTTTAACTTGTTTTAACACTTCTTGTACCCTTTATAAAGGGATCTTAGCCCCAAAACGTGGTATCAAGCCACCATAGCTTAGAACTCTCTTCCCAAAGTTTCCTTTTAGGGTTTAATTAGCTTTTAATCTTTGTAATCAAGTAACAAGGTTGGATTTGAAGACAATTGGAAGATTTTATCATTGGGTTCTTAGTATTTCAATTATGCAATTAATTCTCCTTTGTTTTGCTTTAATTTCATCCATGTCTAGCTAAATTTCCTTGTTGGTTTTGAGGATTTATGATGATTTGATGATGGAATGATCATAGCTTGTTAATTCTTATTACCTTCTTCTAATTGAATGTGGATTTGGAGCTTATTTTCATGTAGGAATTGTTGATCACTTTTCTTGCATGCCAAATGTTTGTAGAAATTCTTAGTAGGTTTTTACATGCATGGAAATCAAATTGCACATCATGTATTGCTTTTGAGACTTAGGAGGTGAGATTGCATGCATGGAAGCTTGAGTCCTTTGATCTTTTTGGAGTTAATTCGACGTCTTGAGTCTTAGCCGAGAAAGTCGTCGAGTTGATCTACGTTTGCTAATTGTCGAGAGAGATTAGTGAATGGTTTTGTGATTGCTTCTCAATTAGAAGATTAAATTTGGTTGCATGAATTAGGAAGTCTCGATCAAACCATCTAGAATCTGATTGAATCCCTAGAACCAACTCTATTTCTAATTTGTTCCTTATCCGTTTATTAATCGTTTGTTACTTGAATTTGCTTATTTTCTTGCTTATTTGTTTTGTTCTTATGTTTAAGTGCTTTAATTAATCAATATTCATGATGGTTGTAAAGCTTGAATAGTAGGAAGGTGCATAAACTTCGTTTCCAATATAAATTCGATCCAATAGTCCTTGAGGATACGATACTCATTACTAGTGCTACAATAGCCCGATAAAGTGCGGTTTATTTTGCTAAGTAAAACTAGTGATTAACTTGCAATGAATAAATTATACTAGTCATGGTACTTCGTGACATTTTTTCTAGCTTGCGGATTATATGCTTTTTTCATTGAACTTTCAAAACGCATGCTATCGACAAATTGAAAAGCAAGAGATTCAGTAGCAACAAACTTAGCTATAACTTCTCTAGCAGTTACCTTATTATACTTGAATAAAGAGAGATTGTTACCTTGAGTGAAGTTTAGTTGGGTTTGTTCTTTTCTAGCATCATCTTCGTTATCCTTTGGCTTGTGCTTACTAATTAGATGGCGGGTTAAAGTGCCATACCCGCATCCTTTCTTCCACGCGTAACTCTGCTCGCAGAAGTTGCATTGAGCTCTTATAACTGGAGCTTCCCCTTCCTTAGATGATGGTATTGTAACTTTTCTGAACCACACTTGGAACACCTCAGAATTGATCTTGTTCGTTTCAGTGGGCGGCGACTTTCTATTCGTGCGGCCCTTGGCAATGGCAGGCTTGGCCCTATCCGCAACCATTCCTCCATCTTCTAGCTCATCCATCTTGTCATCCTCATCCAAGTTGATAGTGTGGTGCATTTGGTGAGATGGATTAATCTCCACGTCGGCTTGGAATAGGCTAGCTATTTGTCCGCTTCAATCTGGGCGGTGGCACTAGCAGCTTTGACATAATTCTGATTATCTATTTCTTCATGTTGACGACGATTCAACACCATTCAAAAAGAAGGATTTTGGCATGTGGGAGAGGAGATCTCTTCATCTTCGTAGTATTCATCATATTCGTGGTGGGAATATTCTTGTTCCTCGTCCTGGATGACAATACCACTTGGAGAACGATGAGGAAGACGCCCGCCGCCACCACGAACATTTCTGTTTGCTAAGGCTAATTGTTTACCCTTATAATTACGACGAGGGTTGGAGAAAGACATTTTTGCTCGAGTAACCTGTAACCATGAGATTTGCCAACACATAAGCAATCAATTAACTTAAAAAATAACCAAACTACAATAACCAAAATTCTAAATTTGGAATTGAAACCATATAGTAGTAAAACACATGCCTACTACAATCGTCAAAAGAAATTTGGAATATTGAAGACATTTGCCATTCTTCACTAAAATATTCTTAATTTTTTATTCTGATTCTTCTGTCTCTCATATGTCAAAATTACAATTTCTTTTCTCTAGATCTAAATAAAAAGGCATAAGCTTGGGCATAGGACTACTCTACAACACAATGTTGAAGGAAACAAAATCTTCATTATATCTGTGACAATATTCATATAATTTCTTTTGTTTCCCGAACCCAAAAGAATCAAGAGAAAGAGAGAGAGACCAATGAACCTAGAGGCCGGAGCGACGCCGGTGGTCGGATCGGATCACTTTTTCGTGGTTCACGTTGGACCGAAGCAGCGATGCCCCATTGTTTTGTTTTTTTGGATGAAATGAATTATGAAACCCTTGCTGCTTTGAAACAACAAATATATATTTTAAAAATTGAAACCAAAAAAAGATCGAACTGTCGGTTACGGTTTCTAGCCTTTGGAACCTGAATCGGACCGCCTTACATACGGAACGGTTCGTAACCAAACCATTGACCGCAGTTATGGTTCAAAAACCCTTGATCACGGTTCCGGTTCCGGTTCCAACCCGCTGGTTTCGGGTTGGATGAACACCTCTATTCGGCCCACCAACTTTTTGACTCAATTATTCTGTCTTTGGATGTTCATTGAAGAAATTGAAATTAGATAGCCCACGTCATGAGTTTCGAAAGTCCCAAAACACATTTCAGTTTTGACGTTGAAATGATATCAAAAGTTACTCTTTGTTGAACTTGCGCTCACATGCATCTATCTTATAAAGTTCATCGACCAATAACTCGGTTGTCCAAAGCCTGATAGACAATTCAAAGGTACCACCGAAAATCTCTAAATGATATCTTTTTAATGGCATCATATTGTTGAGTTTTGGTTACTATATGTGGCCTAAAATGGAAAAAAATGTTATTACACTGACACATTGTTTATCTATTGTTTCATTATAATTAAATAACACTACTTTTTTCACCCGAAATTTTTAGATTGGGCGATAAGTGGAATTAGAATGTCGATTTTATGTGTGTGCTTAATTTGTATGCAACAACGCACATGTATAGGCACATACCGTTGCGAAACCAGGCCTCTAGCAATAGAGGAGGGGAGTATTTTGTATAACTAAATTAATTTATATAGAGATATGATATAATAAAATCCTTAAAAATTACAATAATTTCATGGAATTACTCTATTCTGAAAGCAATGTTAATATCTTTTTTTAGAGAAGTAAGGTTAATATCGACTCGTTATCAATTATATCAAAAATCTCAATATAAATAACCAAGCAATCATTTATCCAATGGTTTCCTATTTCCGTTTCACAATATAATTGAAGATAGAAAAACACTCAAGAAGATGAAGGATTTTTTTGTTTTTGCTCAAAGGCAAAAGATATATAGTCGATCAATTGAGTGCCAATTTTTTGTTTTGGATTTTAGGGATAAAGAGTACAATTTTGGAGTTGAATTAAATTAAAATTTATCTATGTCATGACACTGGATTCGGTAGCATTGGAGAATGAAGGATTTGGTCGGAGGAAGTCTGATATGAGATCTGGCATTGATTGGTTAATGTCACAGATTGAAGGAGGAAAAGTACTTGCATCGGAGATTGACAAGAGGAAGGGCTTCGCATTGGAGATTGAAGGAGAAAAGGGATACGCTGGAGAAATAAGAGTTGTTGCAGATAAGAAGATGTTGTTGACGAGAAATGGGATTTTGATCAAGAAGATTGAAGTGAAAATTGCTGTTGGGCCTTAGATATATTTGGGCTTAAGTTGTTTTAAAGCCCAAGTATGCTTTATCTACCTTTATTTTCTTTTATCCAATTTAACAAATTACTTCTTAGACCATAGTATATATATCTGCTATTCTAGTTGTTAAAATCTAAGAAATGAAACCTTTATATTCTCGCCTATTTTCTATCTCATCTCATCTATCTCATTCCTTTCTCTAAAGTTTCTATATTTATCTCTATTTCTTTTACTATTTCTTTACTGTTATAGTAAATCATCATAAAAACACAAAAATAACTATTAAAAATATCTGGGTTCATCACAATTGGTATCAGAGCCAAGGTTTTGCTTTTATTTAGCAAATTTTGGGCAGGAAATGGCTGTTGGCACTCAATTTCTGGAGCTTTACGAGTTGCAAAAGAAGCTGGACCAAGTCTTGCAGGCTAAAACCTTGAGGATGAGTGCAGCAGATCACAAATTACATGAGCAAATCGCCAGCATGGATCATGAATCTGCAAGAACAGGAGGTATTCAGTCAAAATCTCCTCTCTCTTCTAGAATTAAGACCGATTATCCTCAATATGGTTTGGAAAACTTTGTTCATGAAGTTGAGTTCCCTAGATTTGATGGATTTAATACTAGAGCATGGGTTATCAAATGTGATATTTATTTTAAGATGACTGCTCATGTTTCTGGTGAGAACAAGATGAAATCGGCCATAAATCACTTTGATGGATAAACTTTACAGTGGATTCAAAATCTTGGATTTGAAAATATTTTGGGAATTAGTTAGGAACAGTTTTTAGAAGTTGTTGTTGCTAGTTTGAAGATTTGAATGAGAGAAAGATTATCGTGAATTTTATAAAGCTTAAATAGATAGGATCTTATGTTGATTGCATTGAAAAATATGAGGAGTTAAGGGATTGTCTGTTTCTCAATAATGGGGTCAATCACTTTAAAGAATACTTGGTGGCTAGTTTTATAAATGGACTGTCACATGAGGTGCAGAGGCTCATGCTCCATTCTGAACCAAATGAATTACAATATGGTTTTGAGGTTGAACATAAATTGATTAACACAAAGAGAGGCACTGAATCTTCTGGGAAAGTGCGAGGACAAGAATTCAATTTTTCTCCTGGTAATTTGGGCAATGATGGGCACGCTTTGGTTTTAGACACTAAATGGGTTGAGTTCGGCACTGTGTTGGATTATACGAGAATGATTTGTATTGTGTGTTTAGAAGGGAGAAAGGTGAAGTTCAGGGCTAACATAAATGATGTTTGGTTTCAATTAATTCCCACATAAAACTTTTCCCATCTGGATTTTAGTGAGGAATTATACGTGGTCAATTTCAAACCTCCTTTCCTAAGTTTACATGAATTAGTTGCTCTCACCAATATGCAAGGAGGCTTCAAAGATATGTGTGAAAAGCTCATCAGTTTACCACCTACAATGGAAGGTCAACATCAAGTTTTTTTGAAATCTAGTAATGCGCCTAAGCAAGCTATTGATAATTTAAAAGTATCCACCTACCTTGTGACTTCTTTTGAAGAGTTCCAAGTTATGTTTGTGAATCCCACTGTACAGCCACCTGCAATGGAAACACAACTTCAAACTAGTCTTAAACTTGAGAGTGTTTTGTGGCACTTTGAAGTAGATAAGGAGTGTTTATCTCTAATTACAGTTGTTTCTTTATGGTTAAAAGTACAAGGTAGCTGTGAAAGAGATCTTTTTTTATCACATATCATCACCACTACATCTATTGAACCTATTGCCTATCCTAACTATATTGTGGTTGTTGGAACTCTAAAATACCAAGAAATGATGGTCTTGGATACATCAATGGATGTGAGAGCAAGAAGCTAGAGTAGAGTCATTGTTCTAATGTGTCACAACTTTTTCTTATCTTTGGTAAATTTCGGACTCAATTCTCTATGGATTGGGTGGACTGGCCGTCTAAATCATCTGGTGAGATTGTTATTGTGGTAGTGATAGACAAGCTCAATAATTATGGGATTTTTTTGGCCTTATCTCATCCCATATTGCTCAGTCTGTTCTTATCTCATCTCATCTCTAGGCTGAGACTAGAAACAAGGATTTATTTGCATTGTAGGATAGGGGAAAATCTCACACAGAGGGTGCCCTTGACTGAGTATTGTCACTATGCTAATTTCCACAATGGCTTGAAGAGTAGGCCTCTCCCACCACCACATACAAGTGAGAGAATTTTATTCTAGCAGTGAGAGAATTTACATAGAAGGGGAGTTTGCTTACCACCAGCTGCATCTTTTCCGCAAGAATTTTGTTTATCTTCGAAGGAATCTCAAGCTATCAGTGAGATATTATGGACTGCGTGAGATTTTGGAGGCAGTGGGAAAGGTGCTTTGCAAATTGAATTTACCAAACTCTTCAAAGATCCATTCTATTTTTTATGAAACACTATTAAAGAAGTGTCTTGGTAAGAAAATCCTACCTACTGTTCAAGTGCCCAATTTTGATGTTGAGGAGAGCTTCAAAATCTCATTATTCTCTGCTCTGGACCGCCGAGCCATTCCTCGCGACGGCGCCGAAATTTCTTATGTATTAGTTCATGGGGTTATTGGTGTGAACGATGCTACGAATTGGAAGAATTCTAAGCAAGTTCATCTAAAGCTTCCCATTTTTACAGATCCTTGGGGACAAGGATCTCAAAGAGGGGAAGGTATTGTCATGACACCGATAGCATCGGAGAATGAAGGATTTGGTCGGGGGAAGTCTGATATGAGATCTGTATTGATTGGTTGGCGTTAGAGATTGAAGGAGAAAAAGTACTTGCATCGGAAATTGACAAGGGAAAGGGCTTCACATTGGAGATTGAAGGAGAAAAGGGATATACGCCAGAGAAATAGGAGTTGTTGCAGACAAGAAGATGTTGTTGACGAGAAATGAATTTTTGATCAAGAAGATTGAAGTGAAAATTGATGTTGGGCCTTAGACATATTTGGGCTTAAGTTGTTTTAAAGCCCAAGTATGCTTTATCTACCTTTATTTTCTTTTTATCCAATTTAACAAATTACTTCTTAGACCATAGTATATATATCTGCTATTGTAGTTGTTACTCCCTCCGTCCATTTTTTAAAGTTCCATTTGCTCATAAAGAAGTGTCCATTTTTTAAAGTCACACTCTCCTTTTTATACTCCCTTACCCTCCCTTCTTTTCTTTATTTACTACCCTTTGCCATTATTCAATACTAAACCCAACTTAATTATAATTATATTGCTAATTAAAATCCAATTTAATTACCCCAACCCAATTTAATTAAATCCAATTTAAAACTCAACCCTTTAACAGATTTAATCATTAAATATTTACAGTAGAATTTATTTTATCTCATGCATTTGCATATTTGAATATTTTATTAATATATTTCATCCTTTTTAATAATTGAGTCTATATTTTCTTGGTTTTTGGCAAAAAAAATTAAGTAATTTATCACGTCTATATTTTTGTAAGTATTGATTAAGGTTGTTGGATATAATTTGACTACGCTTCATATTTACTACATGATAAAGAAAAATCATGCATAGTTTTTAAAGTTAAAATCTAATAAATAAATGATTAACATTTGACTCGCATTAGAACTCCGTACGTGTATGGATTAGTTTGAGTACAATAGTATTTTGTTGAATTGTCTTAGATGTTTAATGGTCAAACTTAGGGATGATATGAGTCGGGTTTTTGCGGGTACTCGCGTCTCCCAAACCCTGATGGGACGGGTTTGAGAAATATTAAATGGTTTTGGGACGGATTTGGGTAGAAACATGTAAATTCACGACGGGTTTGGATTGGGTTTGGGCAATTACTTCCGAATACGGGATAACCGCTATCTAAACCCGTATATATATATATATATATATAAACATAAAATAAAATTATATGTATAATTTACAGTTGAATTATAATTATATTTACTACCCTTTAACAGATTTAATCCCTTTATTTATTCCTTAACATATTTTATTCCTTAACAAATTTAATTCCTTAATAGAAAACTGATTTCTTAACAAATTAAATTCCTATCCAGATTTACTTCCTTTAACAAATTTAATTTCTTAATTCATTTAACACGATTTATTTACTTAGGAGATTAAATTAATTCACAATTTTTAATGAAAACGATTGGGATATTTAATTTTATGAAACAGTGTTGGCATATTAATTTACTTAATCACGATAAAAAAATATCTAAAAATAAATTATGAAAAATAAACCAATCCATGAATAAACCTCTATTTATATACATGTAAAGGTATTTTTCTAATGCAATAATTAATAAAAGTAATCCAATGTCATTAGCTCTAACCTTTTCTACCATCCACTTTATCTTTACCAACTTTCTTAATCTCTGTACCGAACCGTAAATGAGACTTTAAAAAATGGACGGAAGGAGTAAAATCTAAGAAATGAAACCTCTGTATTCTCGCCTCTTTTCATTCTGATTTGATCTATCTCCTTCCTTTCTCTAAAGTTTCTATCTTTATCTCTATTTCTTTCTACTATTTCTCCACTGTTACTGTAAATCATCATAGCAATCTATTTAGTTTTATTTTTAATTCTTCTCCATGAGTGTAGGACACGTAAATAAAAAATCCATTTATACTTAAACTCATTTTTTACTTTTTTTTTTTTACTTCTGCCCCTATTTTTCGCAGTTTTTAGTGGGCAAAGTTTAATGTATTCACGAAAAAATAAACTCCCTCCAATCTCTCATCAATTTTGTAGTCTAAACTTTTCGCAGTATAATTTGTCTTAATTTTCTTTTTGCTTCATTCACAAATAAAATTGCTTGATTTTCGCATTTTTTTTGAGGTCAATTCGTAATTATTTTTGAAAATACTGAAAATACCAAAAACAGGTTTGTAAGGATTTAATATTTGCTTGGTTTAAAAATAAAACGCTCATAAACCTCTACGCTCCTCACTCAAAACCCTGGTGCCTGAGATACTTCGCCACTGCGCAACTCCAAAAATGTCGACCGCCGTCACCGGAATTCTTAGCTACGAGGATTTCGTGAAGGTACACGGCGTCCTACTAGCGGCCTCGGGCCTCCCGCTGCCGCTGCACCGGAAGCTCTACCAGAAGCTCACGGCGGAGACTTTCGACGGCGGGAACTATTTTCAGGTGGAGCCCGTCGAGGGCGGCAGGCAGAGGAGGCTTGTGTTGACGGCGGACTCTATCGGACAACATTCGGATGTCTTTCTGGTTGATCACGCTTGGACTTTTCGCCTCTCCGATGCTTATAAGCAGGTATATTGCGAACTCAATTGTTTATGTATCTCATATCTGTTAAATTGATTGAAATTTGTCAAAAGGCAAATAGCTATGTTTTAATGGAGTTATAATGCGAACTGATTTGCCGTTGTTGCTTACTCTTATCTCGAGTTATTTTTCTAATTTTATGAGTTGCAATTTTGCAGTTGCAGGAGGTTCCTGGATTGGTGGAAAGGATGGCGTCGCTAATGTGTGTTGACGTTGATTTGAGTTCGGAGGCTGAGGAGACAGGTGATGAAGATGATGCTAAAATGAGTGCTGCAGAATTAGTTGAGAGAGAATTTTGTAAAGTTAAAGAGGAAGGCGCTCATTCTGTTAGGTGGTTGGAGCTCGAAGATCTTGAAATTGACGATGCTATGCTTGTTTCCCTTGATTTGCCGAGTAAATTCCCTGTAAGTCTCCTCTCTGGCTAAGGCTGACTGGTATATATGATTTTCCGGTGAAGTTTCTGCAATTTTAACAAAATTAGTTCAATAAAGTAGTAATAACAAAGTTAATAGGAGCGTCTAACAAAACATAATCCAGTCACTCTTCCTGAAACTATGTCGAATTCTCTATTTTTATCTACTTTTGAATGCTTGAGTTTCTTTGTTTGTGTTTGTGTTTGTGTTTGTGTTTGTGTTTGTGTTTGTGTTTGTGTGTGTGTTTTCGCAATGGTAGGTGATTCAATTCAACTAGTCGGCATAACTTGCACTTAAACCAAATTGAAATGGTGCTTTGGTTTATTCTGTCATCTTTTTGCTTTTGGTTAATGTTTTAACCTCGTCGTTAATTCTACTGTATTAGCACCTGCTTGCACTAAGCCTCCTTGGAAACAAGCTCGAGAATCCTGAGATTTTGTTAGAAGTGGTGGTTCAATTTAAATTTCTTAGAGCTTTGTGGGTGAACAATAACCCTGCTCTGAAGACTGGGTGAGTCTTCATGTTCTTGAAAAACTTATTAGATAAATTTAGGTCTGATGAATTTTCTAAGGTTTGGAGCCTCTTGGGAAAACCTTTCATTTCCAGTGTAAACATGTAAAAAATACTAAGTTACGTTCTTTTTCAGTGTAAATGACTTGGAAGCTCGTATTCTAGGAAGCTGTTCTGAGCTGGAGATTTATAATTCCCAATTCACTCCCAAGTATGGCAAGTGGGCCTTAGGATTCTGTGGAGGACTATACGAGAAAGACAATCCTGGAGGTTCTGATGAGAGTGAATATCAGTTGCAAAGTGTCACATCTCTTGACCTTTCTAATAGGTGCATCCAAAATCTTATCACTAAGGTATAGAATTCTTCTTACGCCGAATAACTCTCCCCAACAGTTGCTTCCTACTTCCCCAATATTAATTTACAAGTTTCTTCAGCTATTCTTCATTCTTGATATAGCTTAATGTTCAATTTGTTCCGACTGAGCTTTCTTTAGGCCTGTTCTCCAATTGAGATGCCTATGCTATCATACTTGAATCTTCGTGGAAATCCATTAGACGAGAACTCGAGCAGCAATCTACTAAAATATCTTAGAGGATTTACCAATCTAACTGCTTTGGAGGTAACTTCGTAATTTTATTTTATTTTTTAATTTCTCCACATTGCCGCTAATCATATGAGCATTACGATAGGTGGATATTCCTGGTCCTCTTGGAGAGAGTGCTATTGATATTATTGAAGTTTTACCCACTCTCTCTGAGTTGAATGGGCTTAGTACTTCCAAGATCTTAGAATCTGAGAAGAGGGTTGCTGATTCAATGTTGAAACCTCGCATCCCAGAGTTTAATGCTGAAGAATCTCTCACTGATCGTGTTATCAATGCTATGTGGTTGTACCTAATGACATATCGGCTAGCTGATGAAGAAAAGATTGATGAAACTTCTGTTTGGTATGCACTCATTTCTTTTTGTTCAAATTCTTTATTGTGCGTTATATGTGGGTGAATTAAGATATTCTTTTTCCATTATGTACTAACAAATATTTTTGCTTTAATATTCTTTTTTTTATTTTGATTGCCTGATTGGCTGAAATGCCAACCAGTCCGTTAAAGAGAGCTGTAGTTTTAGAATCAATGTGGATCTTTCACTTTTATTTGAAGACAAACCAGAGAATGCAGATAATCATCCATGACATCAATTCATGTATTGATACTCAAAGAACTATTATAGAAATGAGAGGGACCCTATGGCTCTAGAATATAATAATTTTGTTTCATTGGTCGTGTTACTCTTATTACAAGTGTCTTCAGCTGTCAAAACTACTTTATTCTTGTCTTCAAGTCAGAAAATGACAGAACCTACCATTAAATGTTGTTAGAGTTGTTTCTGCTTAGCTTGGAAAAGGCATCGTTGAGTGAACAAGGATAACTCAAAATGTTTGCTGTTGGGTAGAAATGGAATCTGCATCCAGTAGGTTGGGTCATCCTTTTCTCTTTCTGCCATGCGAAATTCAATGAACTGTTTTATAAAAAGAGCAGATACTGCAACAGTGCTGGGAAACCGAACAACTATTTTTCTTTTTCTTTTTTGTAATCTTGCAGGTCAGATTGTGAATGTTTATGGGCTGTAGTTGTTTATGAATGTTCATATATTATTCATATCAGATAATGCCTTACAGTAACTTTTATTTGACATTGTTTTCAGTTATGTGATGGATGAACTAGGTTCAGCTTTGCGGCACAGTGATGAAGCCAATTTCAAAGTTTCACCTTTTCTCTACATGCCCGATGGTAAACTGGAGTCAGCTGTGAGGTTTTTCCCTCAAACCATATCTCTATTCTCCTTTTTATGTCGAGAGCATATTCATAGTCAATTGTCTTAGTTTTCTCCCTCGAGTATCCTTTTTTTTTGGTTATAAACTGGATGAGGACTAAAGCACAGTGACCTTAGGATCCTAATCTGATTCCTATATTTCATTGAAATGTTTCTAACATTGAGTAAATATTCTCAGTTACTCAGTTCTTTGGCCTACAAAAATTGTACAAAGAGGTGATGAATGCACTCGTGATTACCTGTTTGGCTTCGGGGAGGAGCGGCAACGATCTGCAAGGCTTACTGCCTGGTTCCATACCCCTCAAAATTATTTTATTAGAGTATGTTTTCTAATTGTGATGTTTCATAGTCTGGTCCATCCATGATTGCTGATGTTTATTCATAATTTTTATGTTTTTTTTCTAGACTTTCGAAAAATTCAACAGGGAATTGAAATCAAGAAGGTTTTCTCCGGTACTACCAACGGAATCTGCAACCGATAGTCTGCTTGGTGGTGATAGAAGTGTGTTGCAGGTTTACACTGATTTACCTCAAGTGGAGGAATTTCTGACACGTCCAGAATTTGCGATCAGTATGTACTTGAGCTCATAGCAACCAGAACTTTTGGATCCCTATATTAATTGTTGAGCGAGTTTTTAATGTTAGAAGAGTGTACTTGCCAACATGATCTCCCTTGTGTTTTCTTACTTTGAGTCACTTGGGTCAAATAATCTGTATTTTCACTCTGTTCATTGCACTTTGGGATGTGAAGAACTGTTTTGATGCAATATAACTTATTTTCTATATTTCCTACTGCAGCAAGTGAACCAAAGGATGCAGATATAGTATGGACCAGTGTGCAAATTGATGACGAGATGAAGAAGGCAGCTGGACTGAATGATCAGCAATACATAAATCAATTTCCTTTTGAGGCTTGCCTTGTTATGAAACATCATCTGGCTGAAACTGTTCAGAAGGTCATATATTTGCTCACTGTATGCTTAAATCAGTTAATAAATTGCATACCTCAAATGTCTTCTTATTGATAAAAATGTTTCTTGACACATCCCTGACTTTTTATAGGCTCATGGTGCTCCTCAGTGGCTCCAGCCAACATATAATCTTGAAACACATCTTACTCAACTTATAGGAGACTATTACACACGTGAAAGGGATGGACTTGACAACTTGTGGATCCTAAAACCATGGAACATGGCAAGAACTATTGATACGACTGTGACCCAAAATTTATCTGCAATTATCCGTCTCATGGAGACTGGGCCGAAAATATGTCAGAAGTACATTGAACATCCTGCATTATTTAAAGGGAAAAAGTTTGATTTGCGTTACATTGTCTTGCTACGCAGTATCAACCCTTTGGAGATATTCCTTTCGGAGGTCTTTTGGGTATGTTTATTCTGTTTTCTTTTCTTTTTGGTGTAGGTGATGCTGTAATGGTGTTGAATATCAGTGCTATATATTGATTTATAGTTTTTGAAACTGTCTATCTTCTTTTGCAGGTTAGATTGGCAAATAACACATACTCTTTGGAGAAGCACAGTTTCTTTGAATATGAGACGCATTTCACCGTTATGGTAATTCTTTCTACCATACCTCCTGGTTCATTAGTGCCTCCGCAATCTCTGAACTCTTCTCACAATTAATTTGATGTCATCACCTAGTTTGCGAAGGATATTGCTTGTCCAAATAAAGCACATTGATTGAGTAGTACTTGCTTAAATGTAGAAGATTGATGCAAATTATGTGCTCACCTTATTATTTTTGCTACTTCCGTGCTCTTTAGAATTACAGGGGAAGATTGAATCACATGAACACGCCGGAGTTTGTTAAAGAATTTGAACAAGAACATAATGGTACTGATTACTTGCTATTTCTATATGGTACTATTTGTTAAGTGGGTTGATAGTTCATTCACATTGTGCTCGTGTTAATGTTGCAGTTAAATGGTTGGATATCCATCAAAGAGTTAAACAGATGATTAGATCTGTTTTTGAGGCGGCTGCTGCAGTGCACCCCGAAATGCATAGTCGAACATCGAGAGCGATGTATGGGGTTGATGTCATGCTCGACTCCCACTACCAGCCTAAATTACTGGAGGTGTGAAACTCCTACCATTTTTACTTCTGAAATTAAGAATATTACATATTAACTGAATGAAAAAAGAAAAATGAAATGGTAGTCGCACACTTCTCTGTTAAACTGTTGAAAGTCGTCCCAAAGCATGAGTATGAATTGCAACATTGAAAAAATCTAAACTTCCTGTATGGTCATGAAGGACCAAGCTTCATTCGAATAAACAATACATCCATTGAAAACAAAAAATCATGGAACTCTTATCAATAGTCAAATAGTCGAGGCTTGGCCCATCTTGATTTACCTAGAATGTCTCCATGAGAATCATTTCATAAGTCTCTCATGTTAGCTTGCTTTCCTGACTGGCTCTAGAACTGCTTCTGCTGTCTTCATCGATATGTTTTCCTTACGTTGGATACTCAACAATGATATTAACTGAAGTGAATGTCTTGGTGTTTTGCTAGGTAACATATTGCCCCGACTGTACTCGTGCATGCCAATATGACAGTGAAGCCATATTTGGAGACGGAGGCATTGTGAAAGGAAGTGACTTCTACAACTTTGTGTTTGGTTGTCTCTTCCTAAACGAGACGTCTCATGTATCCCCATTATAATTATAATTGTACTGTATCGGATATTTGCTTGTGTTATTGAATTGGAGAATATAATACTCGCTGATATGTTGCTCTATGCCTTTGGTGAGACTTCAACTTTCACATCTAATTTAGACTGGTGTAAACATCTTTCCTTGTATTTCTATGTTTAACGAGAAAATAGAGGGTTAAATTATTTAAAATCGCAGTTTGGTAGCCATATAGAAGTTGGTGAAAAATAGAGAGGATTTTTCACACAAGCCTTTTTTTCATGAGCCAAATATCACCGGGATTGCGCCAAGAATTTTAGCACATTCAAAAGATTTAGCCCAGAAATAGCCCCTAGAATCTCACCGTCCTGCTGATCAGCTCATTTCGACTAAGCATTGACAAATGTCAAGTGGGACTGTGGCAGCATCGAGCAATATGAACCCAATTTTACTAAGAACGCTTCTTCATAAAGAATAAACAAATCAGAAATCAGAATCTATTCGCGTTCAGTAAAACTTAAATTCCTATACAGTTTCTTTTGAGCAACTCCTAACCATTAAACATCATCTACTATCTAATCTCTTATACAAGGGGGAGAAAAGGTGAAAAGAATGGAAGTCTGGAGTCAAGTGAATGCACCTGACAAACAAACAATAGACACAAAGTGAGTGGATTATTGGTCCAACTGCATTGTGGGATTCACTTGTTCTGGTGTAGTATGAGTCTTTGATGAGAGTTTCTTCTGCAATTCCAAGTTGGATATGTTTGCAGCCTCTAACGCACGCTCCAGCTTTTGTTCATCCACAAAAAATCAGAAGTCCACAAAGGCAGAGAATATGTATATGTATTTTTCGGAAAACACGATGAAGATATGGATACTACCTTAGCTGCTCTGGTACTCCACTCCCCAAGTATAGCTCTAAGCCTTTCATTCTCCTCAACATACTGTTCCATCATCATCAATAATAATGGGTCAAAATTAATACATATTTTGTGCGTATTTTGAAGGACTCCTTGGCTTTCAAGCTAACCTGGAATATAGCGTATATAATTTCTAGAAGCATGAAATCAGAAATATCTAATACTAGCAGAGATCATTTTTCTTAAGAACCAAATTATTTTTCATAGTTTAATCCTTGTAGCGAAGTACTTCGTCTTTCCCACTAGACGGACAAGTGGAAAGAGCAGAATTGAATAGATTGATACAGAGCAATCGATGAGGGCGATAATGTTAGCCAAAGAATTCGGGCTCAGAGTATTAACGCCATTAGGTGGATGTACAGGCTGATGTTTTGTAATAAATGGGGACAATAATATAGCATCTTTAATGTATTATGTATTTCAATCCCTTTTTTTTTACCACTTGTGCTTTCCTTCCCGCCTTGGTTTAGCTAGTGAAAACAGGAAGAAAAAAAAAGTTGTGGGCAATATCTACCTGATTGTTAGTACTGCGAACACGTTGAATCTCCGAGTCTCTCTCAGCTAGCAGAGAGCGAGCAAGTCGAAGTTCAGACTGCAATTGGTTCATCTGCAATAAAGGAAACTCTTCAGAATATATGGAAAAGCTCGAAGTCTATAACTCCCAAAATATCAAGATCCACGGAAAGGAAAGACTAGCTAAAAGAACCTTAGTCTCAAAATATGAGGCTCTATAAATAAATATAGACTGAGCAGCTACTGCTCAAGTAATTAGGTACTCGACAATTATGCCTTGAGAATATGCAAAAGTTATGTTTCTCGAAACAAGAATCCACATGTAGAACAATATAGCTCTACAGACTGAATTCTTTCAATTCAATCAGTTCGACAGCTAATTTTAACAGTAAGCATAATCTGTTATTCTGTATTAAAAATGATGAATAATTAGCAAAAACCAGATTTGCATCTGAAAGGTAAAAAATAATATTCGATCAATTTCAAGTCATTGTTTAAGAACATATAGCAATGTACATGTACTTTATTGGCAAATTATAATGTTGTTCAATCAACAGCACTAAAAGCCCAAGCAGGGAATACTCTTTATAAAATAGGACTGTATTTTACATCCTTCATTAATACCAAACTACATTGGTTTATGACAATCTAACCACACAAGAGCAAGAAAAATCATGCTCGCCATGGTAAAATTATCTATGTGATACAAAAGTCTTTAAGATCTTATAAACAAGCTGTTACAGGTTTAAAACAGGAAAAGATAAAGATCATAGTCTATTGCATGGACTTCCATATATATTTTCTGTGAACAACCCACCAACAGAAGTAGCTCACGTATAAGCAGCATAAGAATTTGATCCTACATCTAAGTAACATGCCCGACTAAAAGTCACTAGCAAGAGCATAACTACAAGCAGGTCAAACAAAAATGCCGACTCTTGGGTTAATTTATAGTTCAGTACTGCTATTAAACCTGCAATGAAGAAGAGAAGTTTCATTACCTCTGCTGAAAGTGTCCGTAATTCTTGATCACGAGTTGCTAACAAATGCGCAAGATCAACCTACAAGATCCAACAAAATGTATTATATTTTATATCTCGAAGAAGTGCCAAAGACGCACCATTAAGATGCATACAAATGCAGAAACATCATTGGTAGCTAATAGACGCTAATTCTAGATAATCTCCTAAGCACATTTTCATTTTTAAGGAAGAAAATATGATGAGAGAAGAAATCCAAACAAACCTTAATTTTTCTACATCCATGCATAGTATATCAGTATGAGCAAACACAATCTTTGAGCTAACATAAAGAGAAAAATATATAGTACTCATACTTGGACTACTTTCACGGGAAGTGCCTAAAGATTAAACACCCAATCATTTTTACATTTGGATTACCTGATATTAGCTGAAAGTCTAAAAGTATACTATAAAGCCAGCCCTAAAACTCACTTGATTGTTACTATATTTTGAAAATAATTTTTAATATATTAAATTCAACAAATCTAAAGCTTTAGCATTCTAATTTATGTTCTCTTATACATAATAGAATATTTAGCGTGAAACAGCATCAGAAGTCTTTAATAACCGGGCCTGAAAGATATAAATCGTGCCATTCTTGCAAAACTGCACATCAAGGATTATGATTACCTGAGGTGTGCTCCCATCATCTGTTCTCTCATATTTGCTCAAAGATTCTTGCAGTCTAAGAATCTATAAGAAAATTTAGAAAGATAAGAAATCTCAATAAAATATCCTAGTATGTATAACATGCCACCAATTTCAAAGCACCAATCAAGAAAAAAATCACAAAAGATGCCCTTGGGTACCGTTGACTTGTACGAACCTGATGTAGATAAGATCGTTGAATATATTGTATTTATTGTATTTAATAATTTGTCTTGGCAAATAAGTTATTTGCTTCCTTTTAGACGTGAGGGGTTTTAGTATATATAGGGCCTTTTGTTATGATTTAAGGGAGTCGAATTTGATATTGAAACGTGAGGGGTTTTAGTATATATAGTGTTCTTCCGGCATTCATGTGTGAATCAACGGATTAACCCTTATCCTACGTATTCCGGTATAATGTGTTATCAACGAAGTTCATATTTCTTTGTTATCGAATATATTTCACGCTTCTTCCTGCATCAGAACCCTTATTTCATAATAAAAGGTAAAAAACCTACTTTACACCATAGCCACATGAGCCACAGACACATTTTCCATCAAAACTGATTATACATTCTACACCAGCAAATACAAGCTACGACCATAATTCATGACACAGTTTTAAATACCACTTACCTCCTCACTGAGAAAGTGAAGGTTTTCTCTCTGATACTGCAGCAATGCCATCTGCTGATCTGATAGCCGCCCCCCATCATGGTACCTGTCATAAGAGAACATTTCACAATATATACATAGAAATTACCTTAGTAAAGTTACTGACCATAATATTAGATCCGCTAGAAGTCAAGACCTGGAAATGTAATTTTTTCCTTCCAAGTGATAAAGACTCGACATAATTTTTAAAGCAATTGAATGATGGCCAAATAATGGAAAAACTATTTCCTGATAGACAGCTGTTGCATCAGATCATGGTAACTTTAAGTAGGACATACTTTAAAACCAGCATCAGGAAATTCTCAAACTACCATCATTTGACACATTATGAGTGCAACAGAACAGGGTAATGAACACCTCAAGGTATGATACTTAAGGAAGCTATGGACCAACCAATAACTGAGTGATGAACATATGAAAATCAAAGAAGCAGGAGGTGAAACCTCTCTACAGAAACCTTCTTTGGGGCTTGGACAAGTGGAATACATGGTGACTAGTTTAATAGGAAGGTTAGAGATCACTAACATGAAAAAATCATTAGTGAAGAGATGAACAAGTTCTCTTAAAACTGTATTGACCGGTTGTGAAGGCTACTCATAATATAACCGTTTCACACAAATTCCAATGACCTATTACTGACAAAGTAAAGGGCAGAGAAGAACTGTTCACAAAACTAATGTTAAATGGAATTTCAAGCATGCCAGATGAATGATGATAAGAAGAGGATATCAGTATCAGTTGAAAGTCTGTAAAATATGTGCACTCATGATAATAATAATGAATAATAATTATTATTTTTAATAGCGGTGGTGGGTGGGGGCAAGGTAAATGAAGTTGAACTTAGTTAACTCCTTCTACATCACCATGATACTCTAACAATAAATGAGTTGGTCTATCACGTGCCAAAGTTTCAGAAAGTCTGTCATTCTTAGCAAGCTAATATAATTTCTTAGATTTATACAGCATGATTAAATCACTACCTCAATCCTTCTAAAGGACTTGATTGTTGCAGTGGCGAGTACAAAGAGTTCAAAACGTCAGGTTGGGAATCCAACGAATTGTACTGGTGCACATAACCTGCAGTTTCCAGAAAGCTCTTGAGCAATATATTATCTCGACTTGATGTTTATATTCTCTCAGATAAGCTTATCATACTACATAATAAAGAAACCACAGCATAAGTTCTATTGTAGCATCAACTTTAAACTTCTAATGTATTTCGCATTCTGAACAGTTCTCTAAGAACTTGTAGCATTGAGCTCATATCATACTCCGACACCAACTCACCAATGTAGATGCTCATGAAAAAACCTGCACATACTGCTTCAACCAGCATAATGATTCTGCACAGGTTAACAGGCAAACAATAAAGTTATAAGCATCCAGAGCAACCACAGGGAATGATTGAACAGCAATTTCAAACATCAAAGGGGGACTAAAGCTATTCCTTGTAGTCATTCTTACGAGATGAGATCAAAGAAGCAGCAAGCTGTATACTTGATTAAACAGAAAACAAGACTATTTATAGTCCCAGACTCCCAGGGCCCAAGACCGTTCAACATAATACTGTAGCATTTTCTATAAGAAATTATCTAAAAGTAGTTTTGATAAATATTTTGCCTACTTCATCCAGTTCTTTGCTATACCTGCCTAAGATTTATGACCCATCAGCATTTCAAAAAAACATGAAGATGTTAGGGTTTTCTGCAGTTACATATACAATCATACTCAAGAATGTTTTACATTGCTTCAATCATGTCAAGGATGGCAGATACAACAGTCTCTCATTAAAAAATACACAGTAATCAGCTGCAAAGTCGGGTTTCCTTTGAAACTTGAGTTTGAATAAGGTGCATCAGTTTTGATAATTTACCTCTAAACATAAAATGAGAGTAGAATTACAGATGCCAAAAAGATAATGTTATTAACAAAACAAATGAACTTGAGCACTTATTAGGATTTAGGGCCTAGGATTGTGAACAACACTCTGATACATAACCTTCTAGTTTAGCAAGCTACTGAGTAGCATAGAAATTGATCAATGGGGTTCCCAGAACTAGATCAATAGAGTACGTATTCTATTTAAATATTTTGACCTTAGTAGCATAGAAATTGATAGAATATGTATATGGGGCTTCCAGGCCATGACAAGCAGCATCGCAGCAGTTCCTGAATTCAATAGACTCAGATCAGAAAAACATAATCAAGGAATTCTTTTATATCTCTTTTTTTTATGCCTCGAGAGCCAAATACACATAAATAGTAAGAAGAGAATTAGCAAGAGACCACTTGAGATTTCAAAATCATAGTTCTACATTTCAATATATTATTGAAGTCAAAACATAGCAAATTCGATGAATTGTAATCTGTGATGCGGATAAAACAATGAAACCCAGAACCCTATATTATATATTCTTCAGCTCCAAAGATTACTCAATCGGGGAAATCAATAAGAGCTTAATTTTTTTTTTCAAAAATAAAAAATAAAAAAATAATTAGAGCATTAAAGCAACTCCAGTTCTAAAGTCAAAATATAATTTTGAAATGCCACTTTGTAATTAACCAAAGCAGATTTATATTTTAGGCTGAAAAACATAGTTATTTAAAATGTCACTGACATCTTTATTTTGTAATATTAATTGATAGACAACTATTATGATCAGAGACTTTATTCCTTATTTCCAAATACCAAGCAAATACCATGAAGAGAATTGCATATTATGAACAAAATGACCCAAAGAACAAGCAGGAAATAAGATGTGTACCATATGCAATTGTAGCAAATGGTAGGCGAATTATATGCTTCAACTTTTGACTGAAACCATAATAGCCCTACAAAGTTATGTAATATCACGTTACCCAACAATATAATAACATAAGAAAACAAGAAGATAATTGTGAAAATGTAACTCCAGGGAAGCCTGGCTAAATACCAAGAAATACATTGAACGGTCAAGTCAAAACCCAACTAGATTTTTAATTTATTTCGCATTAATCATCAATAGCCGAGAAAAGGATTCTTAAGTTAGTTGAAACATTAAACCCTGACTCAAATGAAAGCAGAAGCTCATAGTTCCAGCACAACGTTTGTCTACAACTGCGCTATCATCATTGATGATGTGTTTCATATATTCCCCTCCTTTTTCTCTTTGACTACTTTGGTTAATTAATTGTACGTGTCAAAGTCTATCACACTTATTGACATCCCAATTAATAAAAACTCAGACTCCAGTCGCCAACAGCATAAATCATCCATTAAACCAGTTTATGCATCCACCACAACACAGGAAATTTAATAATGGTCATTTATCTTGTAGAACTTGCACTCAAATGCAGTTGTGATTCCTAAATAACCTCAAAGGTAAAGATAATAATATTAAGCTAGCCTTATTCTGCTGTCCTTGTTATTTCACGGATGCATATCAGAACGAACTTTCTTATCTGGTGCTTTAAAATGATACAAGCAATTCAACACAAATTGCAAAATCTAACTTTGAGCTATAGATATATACTGTTGAATGTTGGTGATAAACTGTAGGAGCTATGAGGATAATGACATTAATTAATCAAGGAAAGGATAATTAAATACCTGCAAGCGTATCTTCTGAACTTGGTAAACCAAATATTGTTGAAAAATCCCTGTACGAGGTGGCAAGCCATGTTTAGCGAATACAACAGTTCCACAAATAATTCATTTCTAGCTACACCTTTTCTATGAAGATTTAATCATATTCATTCACACCAGGTCCTACATAACTTTCATGAAAACACTTCCAAAATGATAAAATAATTTTATTATAAATAAAACAACAATAGATATCCAACGATGTCCTACAATTATCTCACATGTGCCAGAAAGGACACAAGACTTCAACATCAATTCAAAGATCAGACCTGCACATTACTAAAGACTTTAGTACCAGTAGATATGCATTAGTCCCGCACATTCCCATTGAAATTGAAATCTTTATTTAATTATATCTGGGTAACAACCAATATACTTGCTTATTTTAATTCAAGAAGCCGAAAGAAACTGTCTTTAAGCATTCTCAGTTGCCTAGTTTACCTACATGCATCTGAGTTCTGCTATTTCACAGTACTATCATGCAACATCACCAAGAAGGCAAACAGGGTTCTGATTGCATTAAGAATTTAAGTATGATATAATTTCAGAAATGCCATTGTTGAATAATAACTAAACAGTCAGCAAAATAGACAAATTAAGTAGCCTTAGTCCAGAATATTAGAAACACAATGAAATGGAAGAACAGACATATACAGCAGCAGTGAAGCTCCAAGACCATAAAAGCAAATTAGAGTCCTCTTGGGAATTATCAATTTAATAAAAATATAGAAGTTGCTACTACAAATTGTAGTTTATAGAAATGCTAGTTTGTCAAAGCAGGAACATGGGTAACACACAGATAAACAAAAAAATTAAAGCAAACGTAAAATTCAGATAGCAGTAATAGTTCCATTCTCAACCAAGGCTCCTTCGGAAACCAAACAAAACCAATTTATTACCTCAAAGTCTTCACAATTAAGTGCATAGAGTATTCTAGCAAAATATAATCTGATGTAGGATTAAAGATTCTATCCAGGCTTCAATTAAGGGTAGTGGGCTCCAAATGTATGGGGCAAAATCAAATTAACCCTAGAAATTATGTCTTGTTGGATGGCTCATGCACCTTAATGTCTTTCGTTTCATGTCTTCTCTTGCTTTTTCATATGCCAATATTGAATTATTGTTTGTCAAAACAAGTTGCTCTTGCCTCTTAAGATCAATAAATGAATGCTAATTCAGTGAAACTTCAATATTTTCAGGTTAATGTCAAAATAAAAAATTAACCCCAAATCACATTGTTTTTACAAAGTACACCTACGGATAACTATGATATGAGAAGCAAATTCACGAAGATTAGCCAGAAAAATTCAAATGATGTCATGCATACTTTAACAGATAAGTGACTAGAGATTCATGAATGACCTGTTGTGACCAAGAGAATGATATCACAGCTACAGAGTAGCAAGACAATTAAATCATCCAAAGAGTGAAGTATCCATGTAACTCCCACAGCAAAAATTGCATAACCTGCCTAGAATGGAATGGAACGAAAATCAGATTTCTACAACTTATGTTGATAACTAACGATCTTAAGTTGCAGTAGATGAACTTGCCAATAAAAAGCAATAAAAGATACTTCCGAGTATCCTAGTTCGCTTCCGATGACCACATAAGGGAGCCTCTTGCAGTATGTCAAGGAACCTGCACAGCAAGCAGCCATATAATAAGAAGAGACTGCGTAGTGGCCAATCATAAATGGGCAAACTAAGATTCGTTATGTTTCCATTAAGAAAGTCACAGACTGAAAACCCAATGGAGCTCGATAGACGGTTTCTCATGGCCATGATCTCAAACCATAGTGGATACTGGATAGTAGCTCCCATTTTATATGTTCACTAAAAATGTGCAAATTCCTAAACAAAAAACGCATCATATGCAGAAGAACAATACATATAAACATGAACTTGCGATTTTGTCCCATTCTGCACTTAAAACTCAGGAGATTTTAATTGTTCCACAAGAATTGAATTATGCAATACAATAAGAACACATTGGTCAAATCCGAACTAGTTTCAGGTTACACTTGTACTCAACCATAACGAGGTATACTTAAATACAGAACCACACGATAAAACATTTAACACCTCAACATTTCTAGATAATTCCAGTTGCAATTAACGCAGAATTCATCACCTCCACTCTAGCAACTTCACCAGAAGCAGCGTAACATCAGACGATATGTAAAAAACAAAAACGAAAACGACGATAACCAAAATTCATAAACACAATTATATGCAAAAATCAGTGCGCCTCTGATCGCTGATGAGAAGAAAACTTACAGTGTTTCTTCGGGAGATACAGCAAAGGAAGAAGCGTGCCTGTCCGTGGACATTTCTGAAGAGGGATTCTTATTTGTTGTTGGCGAACTTCATAGGGTTTCTCGGCCGATTGGAAGCTTAATTTCTCTCCTTCTCTGATCTCTACGCCGACTGTTTTCTTCTCAGGCGGAAACTGTTAATCTTACCTCTTCAAAACGGGACTGTGTTGACAGACGATTTAATTTAATGAGAAATTAAGCAATTATGTGTATAGATAAAATTTTATAATCACGTGGGACATTATTTGTGTTGTGCCACATATATAAATCACCAAATAGATCAAGGTTTTTCATTGGCTTTTTTTGAAAAATAATATCTATAGTGATAATTTAATGGAAGTTTGGGCATCTGAATATAACAATTGTATACACTTTTTTTTAGTTGAAATAAATATAAACTTTGACGAGTTCGTCATAATTGCAGAATAATAAAGATATATTTATGTATTTATTTATGCTCATTGTAAAGCAAATCGTATAGCACAAGAACTAGCTAATGTAGTTAAGAATTTGGCCACGATTGTTTTATGGCATGATAGTTGGCCCTCGTGGCTTTTAAAGATTATTTCTTCGAATTTGAATTGATTAATGCAATATTTTGTTTTTCACCCGAATTTGTAATATTAACATGGGTTTCGAATTGCAATCACAACACCACCACTTAATTTATATAATTACAACATTTTCAAAATTTTGTTTGATGTGTATCCTAAAACAATGTTGTTGACTTGTTGTACCAAAACAAACATAGTTTTATTTTAAGGAAGTTATACTTGCAACATATTGAAATGTGATATTATAATTGCAAGAAAATAAAAGATTGTAGAGTTATTGCATCATCGTTTCTTCTTTAAAAAAAAAATTTGAAGTCCTGTGAAAATTTCAAAAAACAATCTTCTCTTTCAAAAAAAAAAATTTGAAGTCGTGTGAAAATTACAAAATTGGATAAACATCGTGTTACTTTTCTATTGTCAACCCCAAAAAAAAATTAAAAATCGTCATCCAGAAAAATGAAGGCACTTATAGAGGTATAATCCTGAAATGTTGCATTGATTAATAATAAAAAAGAAAATCGTCATCCAAAAAAATGAAGGCACTTGTGGAGGTATAGTTGTTCAATTCCACCCCTCATCATACAAGTAAGCATATTAATTTCTTTTTAAATAATGTGGAAGTTTGTTAGATTTGAATCAAATTTGGGATCAATCTATATTGGTTGAGAATGTATGGTACCAGCAAATACCACTATTTTTATTTGAACAATAATTCATGGTGTAGATCTATACCCATTTTTTCTTTGAACCTTTGAGAAAAAGATTCATTCTCTAGGTATAATTTCCTTTTCGTTTCATTTCTGACATCACTGAAGTATTGTTTTTTTCTCCCATATGTAGGAAATTAGGAAACAATAGGAAAGACAAATCACTTGTAATACACCAGATCTGGCTTCAAAGTTTTGTTTAAGAATCATGAAGGAGTAGTTTACATAGGATAATTATGTTTCAGTCTCACACCATGAATAAGCATTTTGATTGGTTGTTATAGCAAATTAATAACAAATAAAATATTATATTGATGTCAAATTCCACCTATATATATATATATATATATATATATATACTACTATAAGATTATATAGGTTGATAATAGCATTTCCTCTTATTATCGTTCATTTGATTTATGGTATAAGCCAAATTCGACATCTTACGTACGTAGTAGCATTTGGTTCTGTTTTATCAAGCCGTTGAAGTGTATAATATCCAAGAAATTGCATGTTTTTATTGGTGAATTTGTAGGGATACGTACGCTTTTCTAGGACAATGTGCAACTCCATAAAGAAAACAAGAAGAGTAGAATATGCTATACAACACATAAATAAGTTTATCTACAAAGGGTCTTTAGGTATACAAGAAATTTCTCATGCATTTTTCACCTTTGAGACCTGAATATTGTCTTATTTAGTAAATAATAACAATAATAATTATAATCCATTCTAACAGAACATAATCACCCAGGGAAATCAAGACAACTTTGTTTTAACTTCCTCTCCGAGATCGCTTAAGCAACTACAGGATATGATGCACATGTTGCAACACCTACAACACGATAACACAAAAGGAGAAGAATAAAATTATATACTCCAACATTGTTAATTAAAAACTTACCTGAATTTAATTGGAGTTCATATAAATTAGAATCTTTGAAAACTTACCACACATGTTCTTGCCCATCTCCATTTTGAAGTAGCCTTGGTCACCCCAGTCAGCTCCCCATGAATTCTTGATGAGCCAGTACGGCACGCCACCTTCAACTCCATAACCAACAGCAAGAACAGCATGGTTTACATCCTGCATACATTACAAGAGAGAGCAGAGAGAATCGTCATCATGGAGATGGAATTTTTTTTTTCCCCTCAATTTTTTTGCATATTGAACGTGTCTTTAATTGCTAGTAAGAGTGACTCGGGGTAAACTCACCATTGGATCGCTGCCACAAGTAGTGCTTGTATAAACTCCACCATTGTATGATCGGAATCCATCAACCACCTCAAAAGCCACACTTACTGGCCGAACCAATGCAACCGCGTGCTTAAGTTCATCTTCAGCACCCTGTGGTTTTATAAAAATGTTAAGGGAATACATTCTGAAAGTGAAGCATCTTATTCTTAAATAACATCATTATCATTCCATGGATAAATGAATTTTGAGTACAAATACCAATCATTTTGACAGATTGGGCACATTATCAGCCATTAATTTGGATTGTGAACAAGTGGGTTAGAAGCAAGGGTCTTGAAATGTTGGCGAATGTGATGTGAGAAACATTTTTTTAAATGGTACAACGGAATACATGAGAAACCAACAGATAAGAGAAGAAAAGATATCTCAGTTCAAGTTGAGGCTCTAAACTTAAAGTAGTTAAATGTTAATCATCTTACCAGGGTGATATTGACGGAGTCAAGTACTTGGATGGCAGCATTTTCAGAGGAATACTTGCATTCTCCATCTTTTGCAGTATATGGATATGCCTCCTCAGTCTCAAGACCACCGTTATATTTAATGTATTCAAAGGCTTGAGAAGGCAAACCACCATTGCAGCCAAAGTTGTTGAAAGCTCCAGCACAATCAACAAGCTGCTGCTCAGACAAAGAAATACCCTTTCCAAATGCTTGTGCATAAGCTGCCTCTAGTGCTCCAGTTGTACTGAAAACATCACACACATTTAGAGCCATGTTATAAAATTGTCCCAATATCCAGAAAATACCAAAATCATCTTACCTGAATGTCCAGCAAGATCCACAGCTACCTTGACTTTTCACAGGGCTAACAATGCCACTTTCCCTCCAGTCTTTCTGCAATCCATTAAACCAATTCAAATACTAAAAGTATAATGAAATATAGCATATTCGTGAAGTCTTAAATTCAATAGAATGCAATGACGGCGGATTTTAATATAATATCTTCAGCACGAAAAGAAGCAATTAGTGAACCAAAGTGAGAATAGAAACAAATATAAGTACCGAGTCTGGAAGGATAGCATTGGTGAGCTTATGATTGCCCCTTCTTGTAGCGGAGCAATTTTGAGCAGCTCCCAATCTGTGCTTTTTGAACTCGTCCCATGTCAGATCAGAGAACTCTGTTCATATCGAAAGGACATTAACATCAATATCTCTAATCAATCAAGAAATTACAATATGCATACAACAGCCTAATAGGAGAAGACGCGTCACCAATGCCTATAGATGCATACTGAATCTACACCGACACAAGAGACCCCATGCAAGGATCACATAATCTTTTGATAACTTTACCATAAGTTTCCAACACTCAACATAAGTACATAACCAAATTAATCAGTCTATGCTACCAACGACAATCTAACTAAATGTGAATGAAAAAATTGCAGATTAAACCAATATATCAGTAATTGAGCAACAGATTCAACTAAAATACTAACACAATTTGCAAAGTGTAAAAATGATTGATCTAAAAATGAAACCTATGCAAAGTCAACGCACTTTATACTATAACAAAAGACGATCCTAGCTCACAACATGTGAAAACTTCAGAAAACAACAATAACAGCGCCAAAGCAATCACGTGAAGCAAATGAAGAGCTACGGATTACTGAATTAACAATCCTAAAAGTGCAAGTTACCGTTCACGCCCATGGAATAGGATAGTCCTTTCTTATTATGCGATCGGATCATCCTCAAATTCTCTGAGTAAACTTGGAACCTCCTCTGTATCTCCTCTGAACTCTCGTAGCTCTTCCCGTACCTTTTCACGATCAAGGAGAAAACAATGTCACCGTGAGTTGTTAAACTTATGGATTAAAAAAAACGAGAAATAGAAAAGCACAATCCACCTATGAGCAAAGCGGGCGAAGGAGAAGGCGCGGCGCGAGTTGCCAACTGCTTTGAGAATCGACGACTCGAGTTCGTGCATACCGTCGACGACTTGCCTGATCGGGTTATCCTCGGCGAGGAGCTCCGATCCGGCTCTTGCGCCGGCGGAAAAGGCGATCAGAACTCCGACGAGGAGCAGTAGAAGGCGAGCCATGGCAATTCTCTCCGACGAGGAGGAGAGCGGGAGATCGATGATTAAAAATGAGTTTTGAGTGAAGCAGATAGTAAGTAGTGGACTGAGGAGCAACCGCGATGGTTATCTTTATCCTATCACGGTGCTTTAGGTAGGACCCACTTCCGCAGTAGAATAATTGAAGGTGGGACCCGCGTGATGGGTTTGTAAGACAGCGATTGGGTATGGTTCGCCTTCGTTTCTACAGCATAGTTGAGAATTTAGAATTTACAAAATAATGTAAATAAGAAGAAGAAAAAGAAAAAGAAAAAGAAAATGAAAATGAGACAAGCGGTGACGTGGAACGAGTCGCGATTGCGTGCATTGGGCGCTCTCTTATTTAACAGTATTCCATTTTGGAAAAATCTGCATTTTTTAAACTGTAAACGAAACGAAAAATATTACTATCTGATTAAAGAAACAATATACTAGTAGTATTATCTAATAAAGTAACGAAACTATTTGAAGCTATACAAATATAATTTCCGGGCTATTTTCTGGTGATTAAATTTAAAGTCTAAGTGGGCTGGTTTTAAAAGTAAAAGTTTAAACTAGGTTTGTGGGAAGCTGACATATAAAAAGAATTACTACAAAATAAGTCACAAATTTAATAGTCCTTAACAACATTGTTTTGCATCTTTTCACCTCTTCATCTACTTTGCCCATCCCCGGGTTAAATCATCATCCAAGATTGCTACTATCCATGACATTCAATAGATTGAACGAGGTGACTAATATTTCTGAATTTTTCAATGACAAATCTGAATTATTTCCTAACAAATAGGAGTATTCATTATCATACTCAAAAACTCCGCACCAAGGTCATCAACATCGTCAAAAAATGGCCCATCGCTGCACATTCATTCGTAGATGTAAGATCCAATTTGGAGTCTAATTTATCGGCCATTTTGAGCTAATCCTTTATGGATGGGCTGTTTTACATTTTTGTTACGTTAATTTTAATTCCCATCAAATAATATATATACATATAAAGTGATATTTGTCGATATACTGAATTCATATAGTGAGTGGTACAACTTATGAGAATGCATCTTAAACAATGAAAAATATAAAGATTACAAATAATTGGAAATATAAGAGTTATTTGCTATATTACCATTTGTATATAAGCAAGCAGTTGCATATCTCAATGTAAAAGAGATTCCGTAGACGCAAACATATGCAAAAACAGAAATTCTGTTCCAATTAAAGGCGCACCAAATGACATAAAATGCAACAACCCCATACATGGAGGTTGTTTATACTTTATAGGCAAACGTTGAACATTTAATTGAAGATAGAATATTCCGTCACTAGAACATATTAATTTGAGTTTTTTTAATCTACAATTAGGATTTATTAATCTCTAATTAGAGTTTATCAATCATGATTAAAATTAAATAATCACAAATAAATTTTATCAAGTTCAAATTAAATTAATTAAATAATGGAGTAATTTTTAATTATTACTATTATTATTATTTAATTAAGATAATTAAAATAATTAGATAAAAATCGATAAGTTACATTTTCTTATATATGAGTGCACGGGGAACTGCCCCCTAGTCATTATGAGTTGCATTTTATGTACTCAAATAAGTTGATTTTATAAATTGATTTTTTGGCTAATAAGAGAAACTCACTACCGCTATTTTGGGTCTACTCTGAGTAAAAATTGATTGTGTACAATAATATTGGGACAATTTAGCGGGTGTTTGACACCGATGCCACAAGAAAAATAAAATATAGCGGGTGTTTGACACCGATTAAATGTGATTAAATGTTATCAACTTATTATATATAAAAAAATGTTATCTACTTAGTAGTGGAATCGTAGAGGTTTATGTATGTGGATGAGAGGGAAATGATTTTTTAAACTAAAATATTGAATAGAATTTGTTGTGGATAAAGATAGCTTAATCGACAACGAAATACCATAAGGGCGAAACGAATCGAAAATTACTCTAAATTAAGTGTGTGAATGGTATATGATCTCCATGCTTCTTTTTTTTTTTTTTTCTTTTCTTCTTTTTTGAGAAAATACGATCTTTACGCTGTTATATAGGATGTTGGGGTTAAATTTAGAAATCGACTTTTCTTGGATACAAATTATATTCAACTTATTGTGAATACTTGTATCTAAAATGTAAGAAATTTGTTGGGCTAGACATGGAAAACCAACGGACTGGTTGTCTTGAAGCTTTGAACCCGACCCGATGATATATTTGAGATAAAAAGGGTAATGTTTCAGACGGTGAGACAATTCCACCTAACCAAAAGAATATTACAATAATAGTTATCTTGATTTATACGTCTGTTACTGGGGATCCCTTGTTACTGCATTAGATAAATATTTTCCCTTAATTAAATTATTAGTATTAAAAAAGTACACCTCTTTTCAGATGGTCCCATAATAAAGATTTTTAGCCAAAGAATGCACATGTAAAATAATATACTACTATAGAGAATAATATACTACTATGACTTATGTCTGTTTGTAACAATAATATCAGGAACAAAATAGATGATCTTTTTAGTCTAATCTACAATCTTCTCAAATTAACACTCCATAAATTAATATTTTATTTATCACAATAATTTTCTCTACCCGACTGTATTATTGTCTTCTAAATTTTGAATTCAATAAATTAACAATTTGACAATCTCTATGAATAATTAATTTTCCTTAATCCTTTATAAGATTATACTGTACTAGGGAGAGTGAGGGGAAATAAAGGTAATTTAGAACACTCCCATCAAATCTCTTAAAATCACTTTTAACTAAAAATTTAGCCTAAAATAACTAAAATTGAGATAAAAAGTGTATCCACTATAACTCTCAAAATATGTGGATTACACAAAATATTTACACTCACCTAAATGTTCCCCCAATTTTACACCTCTCTAAATATTCTTATCTCACAAATTGAGTTGGACTTACAAGTTTTATAATATAATTAATAGAAATTAGGGGATCTGTTGCATGCATTAGTAAATTATGAACAAAATATAGGATAAAGAAAGCTTTAAGAGTAAATTTATTAGCAAAATTTTAAGAGTTCTGCTGTTGATGCTCTTGGTCTAGAGCTGATAATTTAGGCCTAATGTTTAAAAAGATCTAAAAGGTAATCATAATCACGTCATACACATGTCACAATCTGTTATAGTTATGTACGAAGGAGTATTATTTATTTCGGGACGACACGCAAAGGAAGAAACTTAAAGGAAATAGAAATAATACTACTAACGAAAAAGGGAGCAAGGGACCTTTTCTCAACGAAAACGAAAGGATGAAGAAAAGGCAAAGGACAAAGTGATGTGAATCGTACAAAATTCATAAATGTAAAACATATCAAAAGATAAATAAAGAAAATTATTCACCACACCTTACGAAAGATTGATGAGGATACAAATCATAATCAGAACCCGGAAGTCTACCATCTGTTCCATTCAATGATATAAAACCACAAAAACTTTTTTGTAGTGTAGTTTCTTGTACATTATAAAGCCGTGTAATATATCCTAATTGTAAATTAATAAATTATAATCAGCAATTAATCTAATAAAAAAGAATAACCAAAACATTAAAACAAATACAAAATATTAGAAAAAACTGAAAACTGATTGTAATATAAAAAGATAAATTTAAAAATAATACTCATAGGAATTGAGAAGAAAAGAGTATAATGGTAGAATATGTATACAATTTTAGTTAAAAGAAATATTTCATGAATAAATATCAATTAATTGCTTTGGAATTATGAAGGATATAATCTCGACAACTTCTATATTGACCTATTTTAGTTTACGTTTTTTTTTTTTTTTTTTTTGACTTAGAATCCTAATTCCAAAGAAAGAACTTGAAATTAAAAAAAGGGAACAAAGAAGTTCATACCAGCTAGATTGTAAGTTAGATTAAATTTTCGGCTTTGGCTCGGAAGTTAGGAACATCCTTTGTTGGATGAACTCATGGTGAATCGGTGATGATCTTATATTAATTGTTTTTTACTTTTTTTTTTCACATTTAAACTATATTCTCTCTTCTTTATATCTTCTATATTTCCATATTTAAATCGAGCTGCTTCTTCCTTTTACGACATCAAAAAAAAAAAAAAAAAGAAAAAAAGAGCTTCCCGTTTCTTTGTAACGTATTTCACTTTTTGCGAAAATATCAGTAATAGTATTATTTCAAAGTTTAGTAATGGGCCACCCATATAATTATTACAGTAGGGACTAGGGCGTGCTTAAAAGAGGATTTTCGTCTCAATATCTTGCATTAGCTATTGGGCTCAGATTGGCTGAATGAATGTATAATCCCAAGTTTGATGCTGGGTTGCATATGGAAAGGAATGGAAAGGAAATGGAATCAAATAAAAGAGTGGATTGATAATCATAATCATTAATTTTATTTATTATTTGATTCAACGTTGGAAAAGAATCACTAACAAAGGATTCCATTTCTTCGTGTTTGGCACACAAGTTTGATAATGATCACTAATTTGATTAAGCAATATTATCCGCACTTTAATCAGGTAATTGTAGCATTAGAGATCGGATATCGTATTCGTATCCACAAGGAATATTAACTCGAATTTATATTGAAAACAAAATTCATGCATTTTCCTACTATTCAAACTCTTCAAACAATATGATTGATGATTAGTGAAAGCACTTAAACATAAGTTCAAATCAAATAAGCAAACAATTAAGCAAATTCGAATAGACAAACAATTAATAAATAAACAAGAGACAAATTGGATTAAAAGTTGGTTCTAGGGATTCAATCAGATTCTAGATGGTTTGATCAAAACTTCCTAATTCATGCAACCCACATTTAATCCCCTAATTGAGAAGCAATCACTAAAATATTCACTAATCTCTCTCGACAATTAGCAAAAGGAGATCATTCTATCGACTCTCTCGACTAAGACTTGAGACGACAAAATAACTCCAAAAAGCACAAGGATCAAAAGCTTTCATGCATAAGAACATCACTTACTAAGTCTCAAATCAATACATGATGTGCAATTTGATTTTCATGCATGTAAAAACCTACTAAGAATTTCTACAAACATTTGGCATGCAAGAAAGGTGATCAACAATTCCTACATGAAAATAAGCTCCAAATCCACATTCAATTAGAAGAAGGCAATAAGAATTAACAAGAAAAAATCATTCCATCATCAAACCATCTCAAATCCTCAAAACCAACAAAGGAAATTAGCTAGACATGAATAAAATCAAAGCAAAACAAGAGGAAATTGATTGCATAATTGAAATACTAAGAACCCAATGATGAAATCTTCAAATAGTCTTCAAATCCAACCTTATCCAACTAATACAATGTACTGTAAATCAAATGTTTAGAACCCTAATTGGAAACTTTTTGAAGAGGAATCTAAGCTAGGGAATAAGTGATACACGTTTTGGGCTGAGCTCCATATATATAGGGAGGAAAAAGTGCTAAAGGGGATCAAAAACGCAAAAAGGGCAAAATCGTCCAATTTTGGACGAAAATAAGAAAATCGGCGGTCGAGATAGCGGAACCGACGGTCTGGGGCCCGAAATCGGCGGTCCGGGCCCCGAGCGCCGGTTTGGCCGCCGATTTGGGGTTTTGCCTTGCACTCCAATACCGAGAGTTTCGGCGGTTTGGTCGGCGGTTTACCCCTGAACCGCCGGTTTTCAAGCCCAAACCACCGATTTTGAACCTCTAGGCACCGGTTCTCCATTTTAACTCCTCTTCGTCCGATTTTCCACTTTTCCGTCTCAATTCTTTGACTCCGCTCTTCTACGGCCCTTTTTATTCCAGCTTAGCATCCCTTGATAAACCTACACACATGCACAAACTCTACCAAACGTGAAGCCAATCCGAAATATTGAAATCAATCCAAAACATATCACATTTAGAGGGTAAAGCAAGGCAATTAGTGATAAAAAAACACGCTTAGTTGCTACAAAATGGATGTTTATCAGATAACAAAGAATCAAGCTTTGTAGTTTAGCGTATATAAAAAAGACAGGCATAACACCAATTCAAGAAACTATTCTAAACAATAGATAAATAAACAAACATACAAATCAACAATTAAATTGGACAAAATTAACTAACATCAGTTTCGATTCCTAATACTTCCAATTATAATAATCCACGCTTTACAGTTTCATTAATCCATTTCTCAAAATCCTAAACAGATAACTTGCTACAATGCAAAATATGTATAAAACTCAATACTAACTCTACTTTCTCTTGAGAAGATCGATTATATATTCTCTTCAAGTTCATTGGAGCTTGATAAAATACTCGAAGCTTGTGGTCTTCCGCCATGAGAATCGTAGACGCTTCCAAAGCTTGAGAAAGAGATAGCTTAGCACGTTATTCGCCTTGTCATCCAACTTTTGTTCCCTTTCTTCCGCTTTCGACCAAGCACACGCCATGGTTCTCAAATTTGCATTGATATTCTCAAATATCTTTGAACAAAGGTTAAATTGTCGACAAACTGTTTCTCCACTTCTAAAAAAAACTGCCCAACCGACCTATTCTTCTTATGATGAACTAATGTGTATAGAAACAAGGCAACTATCTCTTGAAGAGACATATTCCTAGTTCCACTCAATCCTCCCACATCTCTAAGCATTTCACAAATGACATCAAATGTATGTCTATTGACGCGAAGCTCATTTCTACAGCTCACATCACTCTCTCTTATCAACGCCCTCAAGCTCATTAAGCGCAATCTTTTCCTATCTCTTTTCCTTGACCTCAATTGAATACCCTTAATTGTAACAATGCTTGTTATAAACCAAACCCAATGCATCATCAGTACTACCATAACCATAATAATAACTAATTGAAGTTATTTTAGCCTTCCTATCCTTCCTACCGATCGCACAAGACGAGCCATATTGAAAACCTAATAAGAAAAGTGATCACAAATTCACAATAAATAAATAAAAATATACAAACAAATTTCTATACTCAAACCAGAGCAGATTCAAAGATAGTTATTAATGAAATACTTTTGAAATAAACATCTCGTAAAATAGGTCATAACATAAAAATTGGCAAATACATAACCATAACTAGCAAACAAGAAATGATGAAACATATATAGGAACTTCAAACTACTGACCTCACCAAATTTTTCTTACGAGCCTCCTTGTTTCCACAAAAGACCCACGAATCAAAAAGAGACAGCATGTCTTTCCCTATGCACATAAAAACACCCAAAAAAATAAAAACATTGAAACATGAGACTGAAGATATAGACTGTGCTATTGCATTATCTTTTTTAGAAGAAGACGTGAAAGGAAAATCTAAAGTTTCTGCACTTAGTGAGAATCTGAGATATATGGCTATCTCTTTTCATAATTTTCTTCTGCTTTGTAATTATAAACAAACTTGAAAATGCTCTTTGCTTAATTATATATTAGAAGTATAGTGAAAATTATGTGGTCCTATCAACTATAAATCGAAACCATAGAAATTAACCCTACACTCCATAATCATAAGACATGAGATACCAAGAAAATTCAAATAAATATCGCAAATGTGTTTAATCGAAAACAGTCTAAACGATTTTGTAGCCAAAATCAATTATAGCCAAAAATCAACTAATTTTGTTCAGCTGAAAATCATAAATAGCTAAGCAAATTTTCCATCGAATGATGATTTTGAGAAATTGAAGAGAGAGAATTCCAACAATTATCTAAGAAATTTGATCTCCTTAAGCTCATCAGAAATAAACGAGATGTTCGGCGCCGGCGAAGGTGAATGATGCAAAGAGAGAGATGCGAAGAAGAGAGAACTATTTCGAGAGAAAGAAAGCGTGAAAATGAATCTGCGCAATGGACGTCGCCGAGTGGGGGAAATTCTTGTGTAGGCCGAGGAAATTGAAGAAGCGGAGAGCGCAAGTTAAAATTCGTCTTTAGAAACGTATCTGCATAATTTGGACGCAAGGATTTATTCATGCTGACCGGGCTATCCTTCTTCCCAACTGGAGTCGTGGATTGCCCCGTGCGACGTCGTTAAGCACCACCAGAAAGTTTTCGTCATCATCTTTGGACTGACAGGGAGTGGCGACCGCGGTTCTGAGCTTGTACAAGGTAATCGTTCATTCACTTCATTTTTCTCTTTTCCGCGGAAGTGCTCTCGAGCTTTCTAAAATCTTCATCTTCTCTCCAAGAATTTAGGTTTTTGTTCCTTAATTTCTTCAAATTTATTGCTTTTCTTGTGGAGTTTGTATTTGATTTTATAGTCGGCTTTTCTCCATCGAATTTTTTTCTTTGGATAGGCGGTTGCATTTTCCCAACTATGTGTAAGAGGCCATAAGTTGGATTGTTGGTTCATTTAGGCTATTCTTACTATTCATTTTTAAAAACGAAATGTCCAATTCGAAGTCTTAGTTGGGCTATCACTAGGGTCCAGCTTCACAAACTCTTATTTGATTTTATGGTCTGATTCCCTCAATAAAGGAAAAGTTAATGTGATGGGCTTAACGTGAGAATGGGCTAAATTTAATGCATAATATAAAGGAAAATATTTGGGCTATCACTAGGGTCCAACCCAGTGCATGCATTGTGTACATAAAAACAGTTGAGACTTAAATTTCTAAGACATATTCTTTATCTCTGGCGACTTATATTCATAAAAATTAGACCACGGCAAGCTCGAGCTCGTCGGCGAATACCTCTAACCAGATTGATCGAGAGGCAACGGCGGTGACTGCGCCAAGCTTTCTCAGTCGACCTTCTTTTTGCAGCCATGGTGTAACTATCTTGCGGACCTCGCATACGCCGTAGAATCCCGAGAGGCGCTTTTTCTGCTGCAGGTTTAGAGGGGTAGGTTTTAATAACATTGATTATTTTTAGTTTTTATGCCATACATTACTTATTTGTACAATGGTTGAGTATTGTAATTGTGATTTTCTATTGTGGTTGGAATTAATTATTTCTTGAATACTTGGATTACAGTCTCCTGGTGGTTGTAAAATGTGGTACTGAGTTGATCCCGAGCTCTCGTCGCATTACAAATTTGCCTTTGAGAACCTGAATCCTAATGACCATACATGAATCCTAATCTTTCATAAAATAATTAGCAAAATCCGACGCACCGACAACATCAATGTTAAATTTTTTAATATTAAGGTCATCGCAGATCAACGCGCCCGACGCTTCTTCAAACGGGTATGCTGGAAGCTGATTGTCCAAGAAAGTGAGCTCCAACGGTAGATATTCGCTGAAGAGACTCTCATTTTTTTTCCCTTTTGTATGTAATCTTCCAGAAACCCTGCACCCCCCAAAACCGAAAACGATGAAGTGTACTCTTCGCAGCTTTCTTTTTCGCCGGCAACTTCTCCGGCAGTAATCATAGCAGATAACTTCGGCGACTCAACCACACTCGGAGATGGTTTTTAAAAATTAGTAATGGCTTTGGTGCCATGCAGCTGAATGGCCGCTTGATCGCGCCGTATCAAAGGTACCCAAATACAGCTTCACACCCTAATTTGGTTTGCGGATTTCAGTAAACCAGCGTCCACCAGGCCGCTGTCGTACGCCCCGATATTTTTTGGCATTTCGTTCATTAAGCGTTGTGCCAGCTGTCGTCTTGGACAACCGCTTCTTCCTTTTGATTGCTTTGGTCGTTGATGTAGCCGGTGTCTTATGCTGTTGATGAGATTTTGAGTCTCTCTATTATGATCTCGTTGACGTGACGCCAGACATGTCGCGAGCAGTATTCCTCGCGGTCGTCGCCTGAAGAATCAGTGACATCGTCGTTTGTGACGATGATCCTCACCACCTTCGGCCGATGACAACGCAGTAGGCGGGAGGAACGAACTTCATTGTGACTTTTGTTTGCACACAGTATTTCATCTATTGTAGGTTAATTAAAATCATTATTTCAGCATAGAGAGAGACAAATGGAGAAAATGTTATATCCAAGAACTAATAGTTAGAACATGTATGAGTTCCGAAAAAATAGGACCGGTTTTATACAAAATCAAGAGTGAACATGCAGACTAACAACACTCTTCCCCAACATGCATAATTTCTATGCAGCTAGCTATATGTGATTCAATAATAAAAAAAAAAAAATCGATTAGTTTAAAATATTTTGATTTAGGATTTTGTTGGGAAAATTAGTAAAGGTTTCAAAAGATACCAAAACCCAACTGAGTAGATGATATTTAGTCTGATCTTAGCTAGAGCTCACTGTTTGAGCGTAGGGATTTTATCTTTACACGATTCAAGCAAAAGAAGTCAACCGGACTAAAGAAGGAGGTTCATGATGAACTAAGTTGAGGCCCAAACTCAGCTGAGGGTTCAGACTCAGTTGGGACTCAAATTCAGTTGAGACATCAACCTCAACTAAATCACGAACTCAGTTGGACAGCAGCTCAGTTGACTCCTCAACTGACCCACGCAGCTGAAGGCATACAGTCTAGCGTGAAGAGAAGTTGTGTCAAAGTCAGAACGTCGCGAAGCGGAGAAGAGAAGACGCTGAAGACGGAGGAGTTGAAGTCCACAGTTTGAATCTACTCGGGAGCACAAGTCAGCTGGAAAACTTTCCATAAATGGGCCGACAATAGCGACGTGCAAAAAGCAAAGGTCGCAGTTACCATTTTAAGAAAGTTACCAGTAAAGCTGGTGGAGTGCCATACTTTTGGCAGAGTTCAAATGGCTCTTTCCAATGGCTAGTTTGAACTTCCTCTATAAAAAGAGATCTCCATACCAAAGCTTTTAAAGGGCGATACAAGCAGAGAAAAAGCACGCCGAAGTACCAAGAGACAACTTCAAGAGTGAAAGAGTAGCAGCAGCTCATCACCTCTTTCTCTCTCCAGGCAAGAGTGAATCCTCCTCCTGTTCTTCCCCCAAGTCTCTAAGAAATTCCCCCTTCCTGATTGAGACTAGAGGATAGGTCCTTGCTTGTTTTGTATCCCCTCGGACTCTCTATTAAACGATTGAGTCCGATACTTTTGGTCGAAGCCTCCACTCCCCTAAAGTGTTACAGGCTTCCTTGTTGGAAACTCCCCCCAAATCCAAACTTTAGGTCTGACTTTGAACCCGGAATCAAAGTCATCAAGTCCCTTGGAACCCGTGATCCAATACCCGATCCCTTGGAACCAAGAATCCAAGAACAGGTCCCTTGGAATCCGAAATCTAAGAACAGGTCCCTTAGAACCAGGAATCTAAGACCAGACTGTGCACTTGCCCGGAAAAATGTTGTAAAGTCTTGTTCGAACTCGAAATCAAACTGGTTAGATTTGTTTGGAACCCGGAATCCAAGTGGGGCGTTTGGTAAGCACGGGTAAGCTTATCTAATAGATTACCTCCCCAAAAAGGAAGTTGTGAACATAGGAGGTTGATCTCCGAACCACGTTAAAATACTGTGTACTTATTTTCTGCATTTTACATTAAGTATTTTAAATTCAGTACCTAACCAACTGACCCAGCATATGCACAACATATTTATCAAATTGCACTAATTTGGGATCTTGGTCTTCCCCTTTGACAAAGGTTTCAGTTTTTGTAACAAGTCTAATTTCCACCATCTTCCGCATTGCAAAACTGATTAAAATCTCAGTTGGCGCATAACAGCTGAACTTCAGGCATAGGAGCCAGTTGTGCTGCCAACTGTGTGATTGACTCCAATTGAGCAACTTAGTTGTAGAGCTACTCTGATTGACTCTTCCAGTTGTAGAGTAAACTGACTTGAGCATGACATCTCAGTGAAAAGACATTAAGCAAAACGAAAATTGCTACTGGTGTATTCTCCCCTCCCCCCATATACTAGTTACTCGTTATCGGGACCATGAGATTTACTTCAAATATTTAAAATATTTAGATTATAATAATTTATCTTGATAATAATTTAGATTATTAACCAAGTTTTTAATATTATAATTAGAAATCTACATAATCGTATTATGTAGTACTATAATAATAATAATACAATAATATAAGATATAGATAGATTCAATCGAAATTCTTTATTAATGTATATGTTTAAATCATTAAATATTAAAAGAAAAATGTATCAATATTCTACCCGAAATAATTAATATTGTTATTTAAATAATTGGATATAATGTCTACTACAAATTTTTGCAATATATTACTAGTAATATTATCAATCAAGTTTACTTATTTGTGCGTTCCCTAGTATTGTTGAACATTATTTTTATTTTGCAATATATAACTGATAAAATATTGTTAAAACAAAAAACAGTACGAAGCAGCAGCAGAGGATATTTGGATAACTTTGGAAGCAAAGACTGCAAAATCACGTTTTCCCGGATGATTAACCTAAACCTTGATTGATCATACTAAACCTCCATTATCTCGATCAATGCCCAACGTTTCCACTGCATGCTAAGCGTGCAGTTTAGCATAAAATCTGTAGAATCCTAGATTAGGCTAAAAAAATGTGCCCGTGACTTGCCCGTCACTTGGAAAGGTACTCGCGGCAATGAAGTGCTCGCCCATGACTTAATCTTACTAGTGTAGGGAGTTTGTACGACTAGCTGCGTGTTGTTAGTTTCCTGATTTACCACGACATTCTCTGCTCTGTATCTTTCGGCATTACCTACAAAAAGAACAAATCAACACATATAAATAGTTGCACACTCAAATTTATAATATGAAGAATTTGCAAAAGGGAAGATTAAAACCTTTTTTCTTGTTGGGATTGAAAGAGCGATATTTTCTTGCATTGTCGAAACCTGTATCTTTAACGGGCTTCGGGTCAGCCTCAATCAAACCGGCAGTAGGCTTTCGTTTCGGCTTCAGTTTTCGTATACCAATCATATTATAAATTTCATCACTAAGTGTTTCTATCTGTTCCTTAATGACGGAGCAACACTTGACGGTCTAAGCAGAGGCTTGAGAAATCATATACATTGTGCATAATTGTACTAAAAAAAAGTATATTAGGCAGAGTCGAGCCTATCTCCATACCAGTACTTGGAACGCAGCGTCTATCCTTAGCATTTTTAGTCCATCTCTTAAGTATTTGGGACTCTAGTATTGTAAAATTATTCATACAATAGTACACCTTCAATATATGACAGCACAGAATGCCCTCGGATTCCCACATCCTGCATGAACAACTCGCGTGGTTCGTGTCCTTATTGAAAACAATCCTCCTAGAACGGTCTTGCGAACTTGTTTTTGTGGATATCTCCAGATTACCATCACCAAGATCACGGTGCTCATGAGATTTTTCAACACTCTATGATCTCATTATTTCATCCTCAAACATCTTATACACATTTCGGGTATAGCATGATGCCGCTTGAGTGAAGAGGTCGTTGTTGCTGACCATCTGTCCTGGTATCCAGATGTTTAGTGCGTCCTTCTCTGATTCCTTTCGATGCCAATTTATCTTGACTTGTTCATAGTTCTCCACAAATTGAACAAAGTGTTTGTACGACGTCTTCCTACCTTAACACATCGATTGACACCCTCGCTATGAGAAGTAGACAAATGACCGGCAGTAAAAATGCCGCGCGTGAAAACAGAGGCCCACCTATGCCGGATCTTGTACATTGCCTTAAACCAATTCTGACTCTTACTGCTCGGGTTCGTGAAACTAATTATTTGCTTCCAAACATACCTTCTGTCTCCACCTCAGTCATGCATTTGTGCCACAACTTTTTAAATTCGGCATTGCCATTGAGCGATCCAAAACATTTTGTAGCATTTTGTTTATATGCCATTGACATAAACAATGCTTTAACTCGGGAAAAATCTTGCCAATTGCATTCATCATAGCAACATACTGATCAGTGAAGATGACCTTCGGCTGAATCCGTTTTATGGAGAGAAGGAACTCCTTGAAAAATCACTCAATGAAAAAAGTCGTTTCGTTCGACAAGAATCCAATTCCAAACATACACGTGAATGTATGGTGGTATATTTCCTCAAAGGGTACGCATATCAAATTATACTTATTGGTGTTATAAGTAGTGTCAATGGACAACACCTTTGAAAATGTCTCGTAGGAAGACAAAATGTCATAATATTCAGAAACAAAATTTCTGAATCAAGATATGAAGAAGAGATACTAGTTCAGATGCAGATGTATAATAAACTAGATCAAACGAAGCGACTTACAACAAAATTCAAAGATATTGTCGTGGTATGAGTAAGATGTATAAACGGTTCAATCCAGTAATTCAGCGCCAACTCTCGAATCAAACGCCTCAGTACCATTACTATTCCATTAGAGCACCTGCAGTGGGGATAGATCACCGGGGTCGAGCACGGTGTCGATCCCCCTTCGACCTCACCTTTTTCGACCCCAGCCGGTGTCGAGGCCGCTGTGGGGAGATGGATACCAGCGTCGATAATGGTGGTGTCGAAGGTGGTGTCGATATATCGACACCGCCTTCGACTTCGGTGGGGTATGTATTTGGGGCCACGTAGCGTGTCCCTATTAGTCTGATGTTAATTTATTTTTATTTTTTTATTTTCTGATTTTAAAAAAATAAACATTTAAATCCTAACGGCTATTTACACAAAATCTAATATAAATACACCTTCATCCCATTTATTCTCCATACCAAAATCCAATCTTCATCTCAATCTCTTTCTTCTTCAATTTCAATCTTCAAATCTAATTTTTTCGTGCAAAAAACATAAGTGATAACGAGTTCAATACGTGGTACCAACAATGGGTCGGTTCAAATCCACCGAATCAAACTCCCAATCCACTGAATCCAAACTCTCAATTCCCCCCTTCTCCTGGTTTCACCCAATACTCCCCGGCTGCCGGGTTTGCACCTTTTTCGTTGTCGTCGGGGTTCTCTCAATTTCCCCAATCGACGGAGTTCTTTAGTCTCCGGTGTTCTTCCAATTCCCCCCGTCGACTGGGTTCTCGCAGTCTTCGGGGTACTCCCAATTCCCTCCGTCTTATGGCTACTAGCAGTCTCCGGAGTACTCTCAATTCATCCCGACATCTGACTTCTCCCAATTTTTTACTCCACCCGGTGAATTCGTGCATTCGACATGCCGCCATCGGATGCAGCTCGAATCAGACGTATCAACCTCAACGACGACGTCGACGATGTTGAGGTGGAGAAGGAGGAAGAGGAAGAGGCGTACGAAGATTCCTAACAAGAGGAATCGGAGGAACGCGAGCCAATACCACCGCCACGCCGCAAGGGGAAAGGTCCCACCACAACAAGCACGACCACTTTTCCGGCCAAGGGGAAAGCGAGCCACAAGGTCAAACAGCTCGCCGCATCAAGCAGTGCATTGAGGCTATTACGAGGTCCTAACTACACACGTGACGAAATAGAGTTCCTTGCACGGTGCTACATTGATTTCGGGCTGGACGCGGTGACCGGCAACTACCAAAGATCGAAGATGTTTTGGACAAAAATATGTGCCCGCTTTAACGAGCACATAGCTCCCGCCGCGCCAAGAGAAAAGGGTCCGATGAAGTGCGCGTGGGGTCGGGCCAAGAAACTGATCAAGAACTTCGCCGCCATTTACATCAAACTCGAAGACCAACTCGAAAACGGACGGAACGACCTCGATCTGTACACGGCCGCCAAAGATAGATTCGTCGCCCAGTACGGGAGAAGCTTCCCCTATAGGGCAACGTGGGATATCTTGAAGAATATCCCGAGTTTTTCCAACCCGACGACGGCAATAGCTCCAAAGCGGATGAAAATAGATAAATCCGACGATTATACTTCGTCTGCTAGCGGCAACACATCCACGACATCCGCGAGCGATGCAAACACGATGCAAATTTGCCTCGAATGAGTGAATGCTGTCAAGAAGGGGAGGAAGGGCAAAGCGGTGGCAAAAGAGGCGGCAAAGGAGGCAGCAAGGGCAGGGTTGGCAACCGTAGCCGAAAACTTGACAGCAGAGAGGGCTGAAGCCAGGAAGAGATGGGTGTACGATGTCTATATTCGAGACACGTCGAATTTTAATCCCGCTCAATTGGTGGCGCACCAAAAAGTCTGCGCCAAACTTGCAAAAGAATTTGGGTAGGAGTAGTTGTCCTATTTTTTTTTTAATTATTGTAATTTTAATTTCTTAATTATTGTATTTTTATTTTATTAATTAGCGTATGTTTTATTTTTTTAATCGAATAAAATTTTCATTTCTTAATTTTTTAATTTAATTAAGTATTTTTTATGTTATTTATTACAAATAAAAAAATTAACAAAATAAAATCTATTCAACCTATGATTATAGACTCTAGGGTCTTACTCAACTCCACCACTGTGGAAATTTTCACCGATGTCTTATTCAACACCACCAATCATTGAAATCACGCTTTCCGACGATAGATACGAGGTCTAACAAGACCCTTGTTGTGGATGCTCTTAGAAATGTGAAAAATCGATGAGACACTCAAACCAACTCACCATTACTAGTCACTTAATTACCTGAAAGGCTAGAATAGAAATAATTCTAGTATGAGAAGAAGCGCGGAGTTTTTTTTCAATCTGTAGATTTTCGGGTATTTTACGTAAATCTTCTCAACAATTAAGTAATGTATCTAATAAATAATAATTTATAACAATATAAATTATTCATTTTTAAAATAAATAAATCTTAATTAGATGCAACAAAGAATTGGGGTCCACACTAACTAAACTAGAGTTGTCTGCTCCCACTATATTAATAATTAAAAATTATATAAAATAAAATAAAATAAAGAAATTGATTTCCACATATCAATGAATTAGAAGGGGATGCATATTCAATCCCACGTAGCATTAAGGCTCCCATGTATAATTCCATTAACACTATGTATGTACATGATACCCAACTTTCCATTTGCTTCTTTTCGTAGTCTTAATACCCCTCTCTCCACAACATCATTACCTTTTTGCAATTTCGGTTGGTTTATAATATTTTTGTCACTTTCATTTAGTTCATATAGTAATACATTATATTTTAATTTTATATTTCTCACTGTTTCAATATATTTCTAATAAGACCCTTACTTCATTTACAACGAATATTCACCATTATTCACTACTGCACATTATTTTATTAAAACTCATACCGTCTATAATGTGATAATAATATTGTGGACCAAGGGGAGAAATTTTTACAAGAGTGTAAGGGTACTACACTCATTTCTCACATGTTATTATTTTATTATTATTTATTATATTATTAAAATATTACATTATGAGGAGTGAGTGTGCTACACTTACACCCTTGTAAGAATTTCTTGAACAAGGGAATAACAGTCATTCATGCGGGGAGTTCCAACATAAGCCCAATGCATTGTATTGGCCAATCAGAAAAAACATATAGAAAATGATTTTATAATTTTTTTTATTACTTTTGAATTACATTTTTGAATTAATTTTGCTTTGTTAACTCAACCCTAGTTTATCAAACATAGGACAATTCAAATGTTGCCTGCTGCATTGAAAGGGACATGTTGTACTATATTCATTTTTGTCTTTTTTTCATTTGACTACCAATTATATTTTTTTAATTTATTTTAATATTTATGCATTTGTTTAGCAATTTATGTTATTTATGCAATTTTTATATAAATTATTTTTGTTTATTACTGAAACAATAATTTAGGCAAAATCAAATTTAAGAAAATTGATTAATACTGTTGTTACTTATTTTAATATGGTACTTAATTATGTTTTAAACTCTTTTTATGCATTTTTTTATATAATTCGTTTTCCTATAATTACTGAAACAATAATGTTGGTAAAATCAAGTTTGAAAAAATTGGTTTTGGTAAATTAATATTTGTTAGTGAAACAATCAGTATGAATTTTATAAATTTAATTAGACATGTTTCTATTTCTATTCCTAATTAAATCTATTTTTCAAATTTTAGTAAATTAATATTACTGTAGCAGTGTTGCAACCCGTGATTGTGAATTAATGCATCTGACAGGCCTCACTTTTATATCAATGGCCAACAACAAAATAAATCATTGGCCCAATTAATTTCCTCCCCAATTGAGCCCAAAATATCAATCTTTTTAGAATGGCAGATGTGTAATCGTATGTATTGTAATTTTCCAATTCGAAATCATTCACCGGCCGTTGATAATTTCATAGTTTGTCTGGCATCCATTGTTTCCGATCGTGTTTTCTAATTTTTTTTTTAGCTCCAATTCGCATTAATTGCTCTCCAGAGTGAGAGGAGAAAATTTTGAATTTATTGCTCAAACCATTGCATTTGGCATTCATAGTGGGAAAAAATGCTCTCTTCCGGCGATTGAGAGAGGCGGTGAAAGAGGCGTCAAAAGGAGGCCGGAGACGGAGAAGCCGTAGCGTTGGTGGTAGCCGAAGCCAGTGAAGTCGTAGTTTTAGTGGTAGCCGGAGGCGGTGAAGTCGAGTAGGCGCAAGAACAACAAGGTAAATATTTTTTTTCTTTTTGGTGTCGTCATACTTGTTGCAGTGACGGTGGAGAGATGATTTTATCCAGTTTTTTAGCACCCATAATTCCATCTCGCTGAACCCTGAAATATTTTTTCATGTTTTTTTCTATCTGCTTAGAGTTTTGGTAGATATTGTCCATGTTTATCTAATTTTTGTTGTCTGATTTCATGTGGTCCTAATATCGTTTATTTTTTAATCAGCCACTGTGGAAGTATATAGGGAGGGTTCAGGGGACCAACGATGGTGAAAAAAATCAAAGGTAAAAGTCTCAAGTTTTTCATCGTTTTATGTTGTTTCAACCATAAAATATTATTTCGTTGACTATATACTTTTGGGGGAGTTCAGGGTTTTGATTTTGCTGCTCTTAGTTGGTAAATTTATTTTATCTTATATGCTGAGGTATTGAGATTATTATAATGTGATACATATGTTAATGTCTTGGGATGACTGTAATGAGAGTTTTGAATAATGTTTTTTTTAAGGTAGTTTTTTAATAATCTTTGAGTATGTCTTGGTATTATGATATTAATATGTGTCTAATTTGGTATTGGTATTTAAAGTATAATGATGATTTGTATTAGTTCAAATATATTATCTTTGAATAAAGCAAGGCAAATAAAAAACAACAACAAGACATTGTGCCTTGGTTTCAGCTTCTATTTAGAATAGAAGCAAAGATTAAACTACTGTTTTATGTTTATATGCTGGGATGAATTCTGTAAAGTTTTATAAATACTTGATAATGCAATGTCCGTGTGTAATTTAAAATTTTCTTATACACAGGAGCTTGCATTTCTGCACGTTGTCACACTAAACATGCGGTGGATCTGATCAAAGCAAATTTGAAGGGTGAAACATTGGTAGAATTTGAGTAGTCATGCTTCGGGCCACTCTTGAATCTTAGCTATTCTCAAGAAAACTTTCAACTACAGTTACTCTATCATGCCCTTCTCAATTTGAAGGAGACAAAACGCAATAGGGGTGTTCCCATTTTCAGTTTCAACAATATTTCGTTAGAGTTTAACAAAAGAGACTTCTTCCTCATGACTGGATTGAAGTTTGGTCCACCTTTTAAGCCCCCCACCAAATCTGTCATTCATTCCTCTGTCTTTGAAGGCCAAGAGAAGATCAAATTTGATCAGGTGAAGAGTGTTTTTATAGATCGATGCAAGATCGACAATGGGAAGGGTGAAATGTGTTTAAAACTCGCACTTCTTGTCTTCTTATATGGTGTATTATTGTCCCGTGACAATGTTGACAAAAATCTGGACAAGAGATACATGCATCTTGTTGATGATGTAGCCCGTTTCAACGATTATCCTTGGGGAGTAGTTGCCTACAACTATTTGACCATTTCCTTGTTTAATGGCTATGATCGCATGATGGTGAAGGTTAAGTCCAAGTTGAAGGAGCAGCCAAAATTTGATGTGTGCGGCTTTCTTTATGCTTTACAGTGTTGGTTTTATGAAATCATGACATCTGTCGGCGAGAAGATGGGCGAGAAGATCTTGGATCTGCCTGATTTGCCTTCTACTTTTCCTCGTGTGCTACGATGGAAAACAAGATTTGGCATATGGCATTATCCCAAAGTGAAGGAATTGCTTGAGAATTCTGAACTCATTGTTGTAAGTTGTCTATTAAATGCAATTTCATTATTCAGTTTGATCATGATTATTTGATGTTAATCCTTAAGTTATTTGTTTGAAACTGGTGTGAATTGCAGAGAGGTCTACAACCGTCACCAACTGAAGAGTTGGCTTTAAATCCTGTTGTTGAGTACTTGTCGTTGGAGCCGCTCGACCCTTTAGTTTCTTCTTATTGTGGTAGAGAAGACTGTCGGCAGAAGAGTGCGAAGAGGAAGATATTGTACAACGATGCATTGATTGCATCATCTTCTCTACCTACGAAGAAATACATGCTTCGATCCACCATGGTAGCTGCCGAATGTTCTGATGAAAACCCTTCTGCTGACTCGGAAGAGCAAATGAAATCTGCCCCATCCATCACCACTCCGGCAAATCAAGAGGTAACATGGAGTTTTTACCATGCTTCTACCATTTTATGAGGTTAAGTTTATGTAATTGTCATTGTATGTATTAAGTTTATTTATGTTTAATGTATCAGGACTTGCTTAATGCATTGAGAAGATCCCTTATTGGGCACATTGACAAGATAGAATCCACCACTGAAGAAACGGCAGCGCTTATGAAACAAATATTGGCGCTTATGAATGGTAGTGTTTCTTCATTCAATGCACAACCCAAAACCCCCAATACACCCCATGTGAACACAGCCGGTGGTAAAACCAAATCCATACCGGGGCCTGGAGAAGTAGAGTCTAATGTGGGAGATATGGGTGGTGATGTGGGTGATGTGGGTGGTGATGATATGAAAGATGATGAGGCTGACATGGCTGGAAAAAATGGGCCTGATATTGATGATGGGGCCTATGACGGGGCTGATGATGATGTGGCAGATATTGAGAAAGGGGCTGATCATGGGGCTGATGATGATGTGGCAGATATTGAGAAAGAGGCTGATCAAGGGGCTAATCATGGGGCTGATCATGATGTGGCAGATATTGAGAAAGGGGCTGATCATGGAGCTGATGATGATGTGGCAGATATTGAGAAAGGGGCAGATGATGTTGATAAAATGATTGCTGGTATCATGCTAGAAGTTGGTGGTATGGTTGATTCTGGTAATGATGTGACTTCTGTGGCTGAAATGGAAAAGATGGGTGAGAACAAGCTTGTTGATGTTCAAATTGTCACGGTGTCAGATGGCAAGACAAGCAAAATGAGCAAGACTCCACCGGAAACTGCGATTGAATGGAACCGTATGCTGTTTAGGAAGACAAAATGTGCTGAATCTATCAGTCTACCACCTCCAGATGCACCTCGTCGACGAAGGCCCAACACTCGGTCGAATCCATACATCTTGTCCTCGAGTTATCATTCCGAAGGCCATCCAGTTGGTCCCGACACACCATCGGAGAAATGCAAAACCATAGGGAGATCCAAAAAGAGATGCGGTGCAGCTGTTGAAGTTCGTGCACAACAGATGTATGACCCGATGAACATGTGCACTCCACTGGTGTTGAAGGATTTCAAGACGTGGTACAAAAAAAACAAAACTAAGAAGAGGTACACACATTTGATTCATTGTTTATAAATAATGATTTAAAAAGTTGTAGTTGAGTGATTTACTGATTTACAGTTTATTATTTGTATCTCTAGCACCATTCGTCTTCGTGTTAACTGGCCAGAACATGCCGGTGTTTCATTCTTTAAGCCGATTTACATGGAAGATGAGTGGCTCTCTACTCTGGTAATAAAAATTCACTTTATCTATTCAATTTTTGCGCTGAAACGGCAATTACATTTGTGAAATAATGTTGTAAATTTGTATATATAGCACACGGATGCAATCCTCAACCTCTTGGTACTGAAGTATAAACAAAAACCATGGCAATTCCTTCCAAATTGGAGTATCATGGAGCATCATTGCTGGGTATAATCTCAACTTTTTTCACATCTATATATGTATATATTATGGTGTTTCTGACAAGTATGTATGTATACTAATTTCTGTTATTTGATTTCTGTTATTAATATATACTAATTTCTGTTATTTGATAAGTCTTGTAACTTATTTGATTGTTTTGTACATCTTGTTATTCTATTCTAGACCGTCTTTCAGCGTGGTTTTATCTCAAAGAGTGCATATGAGGTGATGCTCAAGTATGTGAAAGGAACTCTCCCTGAGATAGGTGGCAAACCCTGGAATGAGGTGGATCACATCTATGGGGTGGTACATGTTAATAAGGACCACTTTCTGGCCTATGACGTGCAACTCGATACATAGCGTATTGTTCTCTACGACTCCATGTTGTCGACGAGAACAAATGAGAAAGTGCTTGCTCATTTCGAGTTCATGGCAAAACTGATTCCAGAGCTGTGCAACGAAGAAGATGTTGTGCGCTACACGGGAGATTTAAAGCCTAAATGGCCTATTGTTATATACAAGAACACTCCACAACAATACAGTGGTTCGGACTGTGACATTTATGCAGTTAAGTTCATTGAGCGCCTTGCATCCGGAAGAAGCCTCGATTACCTGAAGGGAAACATTGCTCTGGCTGCTCGCCAGACCTATTGTGCCGAGTTTTATAACTCGAGGATTGAAGACTAGGCAGATGGTCTAAAGTGTGGTTTTGTCTTCATCAGTTTTGTCTTAAACTTGTTATTGGCTCATTATGTGCTCGTGTTGGGCTTATTCTTTGGGTTCACACTCTGAAACCTTAATTTATTTGTGAGTCATTGAATCATTTAACACTCCCCCCCCCCCTGAAGTGTGTATATGGGATTATGATCAACATTTGAGAGGGTTTTTAGGTATATATGCTATTTGTGTTTATCATATATTCCATTTCAGCATGCCATTGTACAGATTTCATATAATTACTAATTCTTGTGAAATCCATTTTGCTGTGATAATTCATTTATCCTCATACTACAGATTTCATACTACAGGTTAGGTTACATGCTCCATGGAGTTATATCTAAACTCTCTAGATGAATCATCTCAAATTCAAAATAGTTACTTGCTTTTAATAATCTCATACAAAAAAAATCCAAAGAAGCAAACACTTATCTATCACCATTAGGCGATTTTTAGCAATTTTTCTCATATATATCCGTTAATCAACCAAGCTAGGTACTCCCTAAGTAGATTTGGAACACTTCTTCATTTGTCAGCTTGTATTTAAGCTCGTTCAAACGAGCTAGTTCGTGAATGCTATTATGGACTTAACAGAATTTATATTTTTATACGTTATTTAAAGTTTATATGCTACAACTGTACTTCAATAAATGAATATTTAAACTCAAATTTAGATTGTAGAAGCTTTTTTTAATTCTGCAATTGGACTTGAAAATTAACAATTAATTTTTACTTTTCCACACTCTACATGATTCAATTCCATCTGACTCGATCCGATAACAAATTTTTTTTAACATATACTTATTTGAAATACTTATAATAATTAATACAACATAAACATGCAATCAGTGAACAATGAGAAAATACTCTCTTAAACAACATGATCACGCATCATGTACTCTTAAACAAACATTAATTGATTCAAGCATTTTTACAAACATCTTCTATGCCAAAAGTCGATGAACATTGAAAAATTACAACCACTGAACCAACATTCAACTTCAACTTCTATTAGAGCTAAATCCCACACACCACTGAACCAACATTAAAATTAAACAACGAAGCCTTATCAATCTTCAAAATACTAAACCTAACGCACCCATACACTTTCTGGGTCAGTTTAATTTACGGAAGTGCTTTGCATTTTCTTCATCTCCGGTGACAGCAAAATTGAAGACGAAGTATATGATAAACACAAACAACATATTAAGAAGCGCACCCCACACCAAATTCATACGTGCTTTGCGCTTTTGAATTCCCAATTCTCGAAGAAGGCTGTCTCTTTGGCCCATTAGATTCGCGACGCATTTTCGTTGATAGGGGTGCATTTCATCATCGAACCATTTAATAAAGGATTTTTAGTTTTTCACCTGTGGGGATTTAACAAATAATTAGAAGCAAATAATGGATAAAAGGAATTTTTCGCTTGCAGAGGTCATTTTTCCTCACCTTCCACTGCCGGCATCTGTAGTATCTCCGATAAGGATTATCAGGTGTTTTTGAGGTTGTTATCTCCAGTTCACCGTGCTTTGGGCATTGCAGATTATCATGGGAATTACTGAAGCTACTAGCTCTTCGGAAGGAATTTACACTACCTGATGCACTTGAACAAGACATTTGCTACGTTTTGAATGATACTCTACCATAGATTCTGAATTATTTATGTAGAAATTCTACCCGCGTAAGTTGGCTGGAGGGAAGTTTTGAAACTTTGGGCCTGAAAGTTTTAAAATTTTCAGAAATGGCGCTAAGAGTTCACAATTTTAGAAAATAAGGGGTAGTTTAGAAAATTATGGGAAATTGACAATAATAAAAAGATATTTAAATAAACACCTAAATTAATATGTCAAAACTTATTTCAATAAACACCTAAATTTAATATGTGAAAAACTTTTTTTTATTTTGGTCCCGCCGTGGTCAATCTCGTCATTGAAGGTGGGGCCGACCTAAAAAGTCAATGCCAGTGGAATTTGGTTCGGCCCGCACCGGAATTTAGCCCGACCGCGTCGGCGAAGAGACCATTTCTTCCCGTTGACACATAAAATGACTCCTCCCAGCTTCCTTTCCATTTAAAATGGCGCCATAGCCGTGGAATAGCTTGCCCTCGCACGCGAAGCCACCCTAACCGTTCAGGAATGAAATTGCGCCGAAACGGCAATTTAGGACGTTACTACATTGACAAATACAATATAGCTTTCAATCCTTCCCTCGCCGGAGTTATTCTCCCGCCTATTCCTGTGCGCCGCCAAACACTTACACGTTTGAGGTCGTTTTTACTGGCCCCTAACCACGAAACCCTAATTGACGTTGGCACGGCTTCTGAAGAAGGCAGCTAACGCCGCTAATAGTGTAGGTGGAGTCAAAATTACGAATTTCATCTTAAACGGGATCGCGTTCCCTAAATGGTCTGTTCCGAGATAGGCACCTCACTCTTACCCTTGAAGATCAACTAGAGATTTTGGAATCCGTACTGATGCAACAACCAACACGCCCACCCCACGTACGATTGAGAAAATAAATTTGTCCAATACTATATACGGACTTCTCTTTCAATATTTTGGTCCCGCCGTGGTCAATCTCGTCATTGAAGGTGGGGCCGACCTAAAAAGTCAATGCCAGTGGAATTTGGTTCGGCCCGCACCGGAATTTAGCACGACCGCGTCGGCGAAGAGACCATTTCTTCCCATTGACACATAAAATGACTCCTCCAAGCTTCCTTTCCATTTAAAATGGCGCCATAGCCGTGGAATAGCTTGCCCTCGCACGCGAAGCCACCCTAACCGTTCAGGAATGAAATTGCGCCGAAACGGCAATTTAGGACGTTACTACATTGACAAATACAATATAGCTTTCAATCTTTCCCTCGCCGGAGTTATTCTCCCGCCTATTCCTGCGCGCCGCCAAACACTTACACGTTTGAGGTCGTTTTTACTGGCCCTTAACCACGAAACCCTAATTGACGTTGGCACAACTTCTGAAGAAGGCAGCTACACTCATGTGGGTCATCTTTACTAACTTTTTATTATTTAATTTTTTTAATATATTTACTTTGTATATATATAAAGCTTCATTTACTGAAATGTAAAGAAGTAAGTTGTATTAGCTCGTTTACATTTTTTTCTATTTACTACACTCATGTGGGTCATCTTTACTAACTTTTTATTATTTAATTTTTTTTAATATATTTGCTTTGTATATATATAAAGCTTCATTTACTAAATGTAAAGAAGTAAGTTGTATTAGCTCGTTTACATTTTTTTTTTATTTACTACACTCATGTGGGTCATCTTTACTAGCTTTTTATTATTTAATTTTTTAATATATTTACTTTGTATATATATAAAGCTTCATTTACTGAAATGTAAAGAAGTAAGTTGTATTAGCTCGTTTACATTTTTTTTCTATTTACTACACTCATGTGGGTCATCTTTACTAACTTTTTATTATTTAATTTTTTTTAATATATTTGCTTTGTATATATATAAAGCTTCATTTACTAAATGTAAAGAAGTAAGTTGTATTAGCAAGTTTACATTTTTTTTTATTTACTACACTCATGTGGGTCATCTTTACTAGCTTTTTATTATTTAATTTTTTTTAATATATTTACTTTGTATATATATAAGGCTTCATTTACTGAAATGTAAATAAGTAAGTTGAATTAGCTCATTTACAATTTTTTTCTATTTACTACACTCATGTGGGTCATCTTTAATAACTTTTTATTATTTAATTTTTTTTAATATATTTGCTTTGTATATATATAAAGCTTCATTTACTAAATGTAAAGAAGTAAGTTGTATTAGCTCGTTTACATTTTTTTTTATTTACTACACTCATGTGGGTCATCTTTACTAGTTTTTTATTATTTAATTTTTTTAATATATTTACTGTGTATACATATAAAGCTTCATTTACTGAAATGTAAGAAGTAAGTTTAGGGTTCATCATATAAAGCTTCATCTACTGAAATAGAAAATATATTTCCAAATGGTTAGGAGAAGATATTCCAAACCATGGCGAGACACTTTCGGGGATGGGGGCGGAAAATGGAATCCGTATACTGAAAAGTATTTCGCGAATTCTTTGTATTATGAAAGGCAGTATGGTAATTGGAAGGACGGGGGAAATAATAATCGTCAAGGTATTCAAAATGCTCAAAGATTCCTCAGTCAATGGGCAGGGGAAGATTACCCGATTCCATTATGCTGGAGAAAGGTGGAGGAGTTCAGATCTCGATACCACACTTTCAAGTATTTGCTCGATCATCCCCACACAGACTACGATGCGAACACCGGTAAGATCTCACCACACTCCCAGGATGTTTGGAAGAACATATTGGAAGTAAGTTTTCAGAATACTTAATCTTCAAACGTAATCACTATTCCACTGCATGCTTGCTTTAACCCTAATTAGAGATTGAGACATGAGATTGGCTGCAGCTTTTACTTTTGCAGCATTTGTCTTAAGCATGTGAAGATATTGTCATGTATATTCTCTGATGAATAATATTCTTGTTATCACATCTCGATCAGTGAGTATACAGATTCTCATAATTTCGAATTTTTATTTAACTTTCAACCAAAAAATAAAACAAAAGCAACACCATTAGTTACCCTGGTTTGATTACTTCCTTTCACTAATTTGCTGCTTGCTAATTTCGACGTTGAAACAACAACTTTAGCTCGTCGTAAAATGGCTCTGTATGCTTCTTGTACACTGCTGCTAATGGCATAACCTGCAGTTCAGTAGAAAAAAAGGTTGTTGAAGCATTTTATCATATATGTGATGCGTCTAAAAAGTTCAAATTTTCTTCACTACAAAACTTACTTCCAATATTTTCTTCCAAACCTCCTTTGAATGAGCGTGGACCTTGCCGGTTTTCTCATTGAAGTCAATTTGATCATGTTGGAGCAAGAACCTGAACGTGGAGTAAAGCAAACTAAACTCTTCGACCTTCCTCCACACAAATGGAATAGTGTACTCTACACCTTTTGTTCTACTTAGTAGTTGAGAAGCATTATGGATGGCTAAAGAATTATTGTTGCCTCCTTGACGCCAATTCCCCTACAACCACTCATTTGTCAGCACCTGGAGCAAATATCTATCATCTTCCATTGTCCATTTTCCGTCATTATCCCCGAAATGGTGGCGCCAAGCTCTTGAGTAACACCGACGTGCCATTTCCACAACGGAATGAAGTGGATAAACTGTGTTGAGAGGGGTTGCACACTAGTTCTGAAACAGACAAATATATATATAAGTGTCGAGGGAATAACATGTAATTAGTTGAAAACCTCCATTCGGAAGTTAATTTTTTAATCTAATAATAATCCAATGTAGATGAAATTTGAAGCCATGCATCTTGCCAAAAAAAATAAAAACAATATGTTGCAAAGATTCCCTGCTCAACAGTAACAGGAAGCATGTGATGAATTTCACGTTTGGAATAATATGTCACTGCATGCATGCTTGCATGGGGAGTTCCTTCATGCATGGCGTGGACCTGCTGCAGTTCTTTAACCCTTAGCTTGGCTGCAGCTTTCACTTTTGCAGGGAATCCCCTAATTCCTTTAACTCTTGTTCACATGTAATAATATTCTCATAACATTTTAACTCTTTATTTTATTTTCAACAAAAAATTATACAAAAGCTTCATTAACTAAACTAAATTTCTGATAACTCATTATACAATTAGAAATTTTTGATAACTCATTAACTAAACTAAATTTCTGATAACTAAACTAAATTATACAAAAGCTTCATTAACTAAACTAAATTTCTGATAACTCATTAACTAAGCTTCATTATACAATCAGAAATTTTTGATTCATTAACTAAATAACACTGTGGTTCAGTTACATTGCACCATAATTACCAAATTTCTGAATTTCTATTATCCAAATAGTAGTTCTAGGGCCATTTCCTCCCGGGCTCAAACAACTTGCGAAGAATACAGAAATGTGGCTCCCCCTCCCTCTCATATATGGATGCAAGTGGCCTTCTATCCACGAGTGTCTTCCACAACGCCGGAGTTGAAGCCGTGACACTGTTTGTGCCAGGGTTGTAAGAGATTCCAGACTCATTAATTACGTACTTGAATGTAAAATGCCTCAAACTCAACTCCTCCACCTTCCTCCAGATAATTGGAAGAGGGAAATCTCGTTGCTCCGTAAAACTCATCACAGCCTGGACAGTCAAAACAGATTGGCGATTGTTATTATCTCCCGGAATCCACCTTCCAGCTTGAAATTCATCATGCAGTAAGTGAATCAGATAAAACTCATCTTCAAGAGTCCACCCCCGACTATAGAATAACTCAAATTTCCTTCTTTCTGCACCTTCCATACCATGGAAAATGCAACTTCGATTATTTGTATTAATCACGAGGGCGTGCAGCTTGGTCTATTTAACTTGTATTATGAAGAAGAGGTGCAGATTGATTTCTTTGATGCACTTTCACTTTGTCTTGTTTCACTTTATCACAAAAAAATTATTCTCTCCATATCACATGTATTATTTTCACTTTGTCTTGATGTGGTAGAAGTCACGGGGGAATTATTGAATAGACAAACACAACACTCCAAAATAAAATTACAGGGAGGCATACAAGTTAAATAGAAAATATGATTTAAAACTAGTACTTTATTTAAGTGGAAATAATTTAGACAGTACAAGGAAATAGATCGACCCTAACACAGTACAACACCAAAAGAGATTAAGACTCTCGATTAGACATAAAAGAGCTTTAACACTCTCTTAAAAACCTAACTCAGACAGGCACACTGCCGCCACCACCTGCTGGATGCTCCATTGCTTCAATCGTATCTCCTTCTTTCAATTTAATCTACGTAGTTACGAAATGAAGCAAAAGGAAGTTTTTAACGAAGATGAAGTTGTAAATTGAAAACCAACTGTAAAAGAAATTAGTCACCTGCTTGGGTGTTTGATTTGGTCTCACTCTTTTCCCATCATACACGAACACATAGTAGTGACGGGGCTGTTCCATCGCCTCAGTGAATTGTATCTGCACCCTCCGAAGCTGTGCTGTTCTCCTCATCCGGAAAAACCTTTCACTTTCCTCATCCTAATAAAAATTACAACACATCACCGCCATGTGAATTCTACAGAAAGATATGAAGAAAAGCGTATGCAATAACAGTTGACCATGAATCTAACCTGGCTTTTGACCGAGAAACTCACCCACTCCTCATCATGATCCGCCATTGGTGATTGATCTTTCTTTCGCTCTTTAGTTGTGTGTATTTTGACACTCCCTAAACTCTTGCTTTATACTACCAACTTGGGACCCCATAAATGAGCAGTCAAAGTTGAAGCAATAATTTTTGGACCCTAGTCTTTTGAAAAATAAAGGCCAGTCTTCAGAATAGATTGAGATGAAATGAAACTGCCATATAGGGCCAACACAAGAGCCTAATTTTTTTAACAACTATTTCCCCCGTGTTATGTTACGATAATGAAATTAATCGCGAGTAGCTTCTGAAAAGTTTAACCATAACTAGAGAGATGATACTGTGCTCATAATTTTCAAGAATGACGTGACTAGCCATGCAGGCCTACAAAAGCCTCTCCTTTCCCGTGAGCATTTCTGTAGGTGATAAGATTTCACTTCCCAAGTCTTTTGGTCAAATATGGAAGGCACCGACGTCAAGTACATGCTCTTGTATGGACTTGCCTGTCTTATTCAGTTTTGCTGGTTTTGCTAGAGGTGGTATAAGGTTGGTAATGTTGATCATGGATCGATGACATCTATAATTTGTTGGTAGTCAACATGTGTTGGGAAATTTATTAGTATAGTTTTGATGAATTCCAAAACCGACTGACCCCAACCGAGTAGATGTTGCCAGAACCTAATGTTAATTCAGGCTCGCTGTTTGAGCAAAGTTAAGATTTTATCTTTACAGGTCTCCAGCTGAAGAAGGTAACAAGGCGTCACTCAAACAGAACATTAGTTGTGAAGAAGGACAACTGAGAGTTCATATGATCAGATGGAAACAAGGGGAAGTCTTCAGAACATCAGTTGTGAAGGAAACCAACTGAGCGTTCATCAGATGAGAAACAGTTGAAAGGAAGAGAACATCAGATGAAAAGGAAAGTCATCTGAGGGTTCAAACCCAACTGAGTAAATACAAGGAAGACAACTGAGTGTTCAGTTTCAGAACCTCAGTTGTAGAACTCGAACAAGAAGATCAACTGCTTGAAGTTCAAAGTCAGCTGAGAGTCCAACAGTTCAGAACATCAGCTGAAGACCACTCAGATGAAGATCAAGACTTTCAACCGACGAACCGAGGTTGACTGTCAGAAAGGTTAAGATTTGAATTTCAAAAGGAAGTCACATGAGGGTTTGACCGTTCAGTCATTACCCCATCTGGTCCAACACAAGGCTGTCTCAGATGGAAAGCAGAAGAACACAGATGCCATATCGAGAAAGTCTGCAGAGATGAGAGACAAGCCATCGCTATCAACCGATCAGAGATCAACTGCTCCTCCAACGGCTAGTTGATTCTCTCCGCCTATAAATAGAGGCATTCTCTCATTTGAGAGATAGAAGACACACGAGACAGACTAAAGCAAGAGAGAAAAGTTCAATCACAAGCAAAAGAAAAATCTGCTAAACTCCTATTCTAAGAACATCAGCAGCTGAGAGTTCAAGAGTGATAGAACATTAGTAGTTGAGGGTTCATAGAGTGAAAATCTGTCTTAGATCTTAGTTTGAGTGTTTATTCGTTCAAGCCTTAGATCCAGCTCTCATTCGTGATCGAGCTGTAGTTGGAAATCCCACCCTATCTCACACCCTAAAAAGTGTGCTAGGACCTTACTCTTCCTGTAATTGAGTAGTCAGGTCGTCAAGTACCCGCAAACTTGACATAGGCTGTTTAGTGCCCGGAAACTAAACTGTAAGGTCGATAAGTACCCGCAAACTTATCCTTAACGGTTGCTCAGCCCGCGTAAGCTGAGTGGTTCTGTCCAGAAGAACTTGGACTGAGGTGTGTGGATTCACATCTCCCCGTGGACGTAGGAGGATTATCTCCGAACCACGTTATATCCTGTGTGTCTATGTTTGTTTTTATTCAGTTGCTTTTGCATATTTATCTGATCAATCTAACCGACATACAAACCGCATTTGCACATTTTCAACCGAGCTGTTTTGGTTCTTGACCAACCGAGCTGTTTTGCGTGAGTTGTTTTTTAACGAGTTTATTTTTCCACCACTTTCCGCACAGCCTCACTCTTCCAGCTGAGGTCGCTCACTCAGCTGTGAAATTCCAACTGAGTCATCTTTTACTCAGTTGAAGTGATTTTTCAGGTTTAAGTTTTTAAATCCTAACTGGTGTATTCCCCCCCCCCATACACCAGTAACTCGTTTCGGGACCATCAACATGTATATATGATATTCTTCATTACAGATTGTTTTTTAGTGTTAATAATAAATAAAATTCATTTTTTTATTAATACTTTAAACTAACATTATGATTTTAGTTTATTATAGATTACTGTCATAATGATGTTATGAAGAATCTTAATGAAAGAAAAGTTATATTAATCACGCTTTTATGGAATGTGGGAGGCTCTACTAATTTCTCGTGAAATCCCGCACAATTCGTTGTTCAGAACTTTTTTATTTTTCATGGGCAGATGAAACAGGCGTCTCTGTATTGCGTCCAACAGAGCCTTATCTTCATCAAGATGCCACACGATATCAGAATAATATGTGTTAGCCATCACGAATAATTTTTTTTTTTGTTGCGAAATGACATGGAATGGGTTTATGAGAAAGTTCGAAATGATGAATGTTTAGTTTTTATAGAAGTGGTGATGGTTTGATCGACACACATGAATTTTCAAAAAAAAATAAAAATTGCGACGGTTACTCTTATAAACCTATCCAAAAAATAGTTTTCCCAACTTAGGGTTTGCTGTTTCGGTTAATTTCAATTCAGCGAATGGGTGTGAATTATGTTTATTTTCAGTTGCTCTTGCATGCAACATTTCATTTATGCTCACTTCTTTCTATAAATACTAGTCATATGCTCCCGAAATCATCTTCATCACAACCATATTTTTAATCGCATTGCCAAAAAAATTAACGTCTTCATTTCTGTGGTTGGATCGATGGCTGCAGGTTCTTACTATAGCTGTGATGGCGCTTGGCAATATAGCCAGGACGACGCTTTGTTAGATGCACTATATCGGCGTGTTTTTTGGTGTGATAGGCGAATGAATGATCGAAGGATTTTCAATAATGAATTGGGCGCCATTTCTTACGAGATTAAACGGGACTCCGGTGTCGATGAGGAGAAAACCGGTGTCCAGATCATTGAGCGATTACTAAAGCTTCTCACTCGCCTCCGCCTATTTGAAATGTTTATTAAACTTCCGGGAATTAGGCGGCATGAGCACGACGTTGTCTCCGTCGAGCGTGAATACTTTGTGGCCTTCTCATTGGTAAGTTGTTTTAAATTCTGAATTTCCTTACAGATGTAGCGTGAATTAAGTAGTTACGTTTTTCTTAAAGATGGAGGAGCCCCCCATCTTTCAGGTTTTCCGCCACAAAGGACTGTGCCATGGTGACAAGCTTCGTTCCATTTTCAATTTTTCCGGACTCGGCAAACTTGACTTCAAATGGATTCTCGATACACAACTAAATTTTGATCGTGGAATTATCCCTGCTCTTATTTAAGGATCTAATTTCCGTATTCTGCCCGGTTCATTCCCTTTAGTATAATATCAATGCAGTTATTATTATTATTATTATTATTATTATTATTATTATTATTATTATTATTATTATTATTATTATTATTATTATTATTATTATTATTATTTCAATTTCAATTGTAACTAAAACTTTACTTTGTGTATTTATGTTTTATGATAAATGTTTTAGAATATTATGATTCGTTGATTTACTTAGATATTAACTTTCTTTCTCCCGATGTGGATGAATGTTGATGATTATCGCATCTGTACTAACAATGGACATACCCTAATATAACTTTAGCCATAGATTAAGGGGCGCTCTAGAGGGAGGGGAAATGCGTGAATGAGGGATGAGAGAAGCGATAATTCATAATCTGGTAAAGAAGAAGGATTAGTTTTTATCCACTTGAGGTTGAATTGAATTTTTACTACTTTTCTTATGTGTGTGTGAATTAATACGAGGTAAGGGAAGGATATGAGGTACGGCTGATCAATCAGCATTCATTTCAGGAATAAATACACCACACTTCGAGTTTAGGGTTTAGGGCTTATGAGAGAGAGAGAGAGAGAGAGAGAGAGAGAGAGAGAGAGAGAGCAGTACATTTTTTTCATTACGAAGCCACCAAATATATAATTGTTACATTAAGTACAACTAATACATTATAGAGTACGTAGTTTATTGTTCAAGAGCATCACAAACAAATAATAAAAATGTTACAAAATGCCTCACAGGAAAGACCCATAAATCTCTTCGGTGTCTTGTGATTTTGTTTGATCGTCGGCAGTTTGCATGAAATTGATGGTATGCGATGGTTGTCCTCTTGTTGAATTCTTTGGTTTCTTCTGATACGTCCTCGCTGTCACAAATTGGATGAAATCAAATACGAATTTACCAAAATAAATACTACAAAAAAAACATATGAGATAATTAAAGAAATACCAGTCATTGGTTTATTAGTCCTCTTTCGACTTTTTCGTACAGTAGCAGAACTCTTGTCACCAACTTTCTTCGGATCTCGAAATTTTAATCCACCTGGTGTTGTGTATGTCTTTTTCTCAGCCTCCTTTTTCACTCCGTGGCTTGGTGATAGAAGCTCAGAAAATTCAACGCGTAAACTCTTCATCCGTTCAATGATTTTGGAGCGTGATGAAACATTATTGAAGCCCGCGGACACCAGCTCGTATACATACCGCATTGTTTCATTAGCAAATATCATGTAATTCATCAAGTGAGTATCCTCACCCACCAAAACCTCATCAGAATAGGGAACATCGATCTTGGCTTTTTTGGTCCACCTCTGGAGTATCAGACTTTCAGGAATAGACCCCACATTTTTCCGATCAAATACCTTAATAATGTGAGGACATATCAGACCTTCAGTTTCCCACAATTTGCAGCTGCAACTAGCAAATTTCGTTACAGTGTTGAAAACAACTGTGCGCTCGTCTGTTAGTATCTTCTTATTGCGGGCAGTGAATTTGAGATTGTCGTCACCAAGATCAATTGGATTTTCATCAAGAACATGATTGAAAGATTTAGTCACAGAAAATTCAAATGACTTATATACGTTACGAGTGTAAACAGTAGCTGCATGAATTAGGAGCTCATTATCTTGAAGGAACTGACCGGGTAGCCAATTTGCCCATGCATCCTCGGTGCTCTCCTTCAATCGCCATGTACATAGAACTTCATCGTACTTATGGACAAATTCAATTAATGAGATTTTTGCTTCTACAAGACTCTTTAGTGCTTGGTTGGTTGACTCGCTACGAGATGTGGCCAACAGACCAGCACTAAAACAGCCACGGGTAAAGGCCGAAGCCCATCTTTCACGAATCTTGTGCATGTTTGTGAACCAATCTGGGTTCTTAATCTCATATTTCATCATCTCCTCCCAAGTCTTCTCAAATTCTTTCCCACTCTCATCACCATTCATGCATTTGAACTACAAACCCCTGAAAGTGGAATTGCCATTTAAAGAGCCAAAATGCTGACCGCAATTTTTAGCAATGTGCCATTGACACAATCGATGCTTGGAGTTCGGAAAGGTGACATCTATCGCGTTCATCATGGCCCGACATTGGTCCGTGAATATCATTTTGGGATGTTTTCCGTGCATCGAATCCAGAAAAGTTTCAAATAACCACTTGAAGGAACTCGTTGTCTCGTCTGACATAAGAGCTATCCCAAACATGCAGTTGCTAGTATGATGGTTGATTCCGACAAATGGAGCAGCAATCAGATTATATTTGTTCGTTCTGAAGGTGGTGTCCACAGACAAGACATCTCCGAAGGCATCATAATCCACAGCACACCTTGTATCCCTCCAGAAAAGATTCATGATTCTACCATCGTCATCCAACTGATACTTCCAATAAAAGAAGGGCTCAGAATTAGATTTATTGGTTAAATAGTCCACTAGCAACCATGCGTCTCCATCCTCAACTTTGGTAGCCTTCTTCTTCCGTTCAACGTGATGATAAGCATCTTTCCTAGTGAAACCAACATTCTGGACGCCACCGCTTTCTTTTTCCATGAACTTGCATGCAGCGCTCACACCAATACCCACAGAATTCAAGGCATCCAAAACTGACTTCTTAGCATAACTCAAATTACGGCTTGATCTCAATAAAAACGACTAATCAGAACGTACAAGACCGTGATTGTGTTCTTTTTCAAAATAAGTAACAAAAAAAGGTCCCATATCATCTCTGGAGACAGTAATCTTTGCTTTACAATCTGTCCGAATTACCAATTTCTTGTAAACAGCAAGCCTATGTTTCACACTAGAATAATTAGGCAAACCAGTACACGAACAATAAAACTGCTTCCAACGAACTTCCTCGCTCTTACCGAAATAACGTTGCTCACCTTTACGCACGCTGAAGCCTTTAACACGTGCGTATTCACAATACAACAAGTATACTTTTTCTAAATCTGGAAAAACCTTCCCAACCTCAAAATTCTCCTCAAGCTCCTTGCTAGTAGGACCATCTGCATCTGCATTTGCATCTGCATCTGCAGCTTCTCCATCCTCACAAGCTTTCTTATTTTTAACTAGCCTAGAAACCAGCTCTTCATGCAACAAATTCTCCTCCCCAGTCAAATCATCTTTCTCAATCTTCACTTTCTTCTCATCCTCTTTCTCAATCTTCACTTTCTTCTCATCCTCTTTCTCATCCTCATCCTCTTTCTCATCTTCCTCCTTTCAGAATTTTCATTGTTTCCCTCAATTCGACCACCATCCTCAACAAATTCATTATAATCCTCCAAACCCAAAGCCACATTCAAATCAAGCACCATATCCAAGTAATAACTACTGATCGAAAAATATAGCAAATTCAAAAAACAATACTCAATAAACCCCTAGATTCAACTACGCGCAAGCAAATAAGGATCAATTAAATATCAAAGCTACCTAAAACGCATATCACAAATCAAAATCCCAGTAGCCGAGTTCATTTACGATAACTATAAAGCTTTCTCAAAAATCAATACTATAAAACCCAAATCCACGAACATAAGTCCACGAAATCCAAATCGAAGAAATCAAATCCAATGCAAAAAATAAATATAGACTCAAAAATAAATTACGTACCTCTACAGGACGAATTGGCACCGCAAAGGGCCTGGGCGGGGAAAGGGGCGATGGGTGTTGAGGACGAATTGGAACCGCAAAGGGCGGGGGAAGGGGCGGTGGGTGTTCGCTCCTCCAGTGAAAATCAAGAATTCGGTTTCTGGGATTGCTAAGGTGCCCTCGAATTTTAGCTTCTCCGCTCCTCCGGTGACGCTCCTCCGGTGAATCGGGGACTGTGAATTGTAGCCTTCCTTGGGGTTGCAGAAGATGGAAATGGGAGAGACAGAGAAGAGAGGAGAGAATTTTTTTTATCTTTGTAAAAGTACAAAAAATTAACACGAGAAGATGAATTTTACAAAAATTCTTACTGGAATGAGCCATTGTAAGAATACCATTCATCAGACGATGTTTGAGCCTGAAAAATAGCCGCCGGCGAAAAAACAATCGGCAATAGTGGTGATTTTCCGATTTTGCAAAATCTTCCAGGTCGTTGGCCATGATAACCGATTTTAAAATTTCCCAACGAGTGGGGCCCACAATGACAACAGCATAATTGATAAGTCCAAGCTGCTACAGTAACTCTCATGTACTTTTTGCAGATATGGGTTGAATTAACGAGGATGGTTAAGATATATGGTATTATTAAATTGAAATATAGTATTTAAATTGAAAAAGAAAGAGTAGCCACGTGTAAGCATTCACTTGGTTGATTCAATGCATTGGCTCTACGATGGAACCACCCCATTCATGCTGTGTGCAGTAAAGACAATATTACAATGTTTGATATTGATACCAGCTGGAGTCGCGAAAATATTATGAAAATTTGTTATTACACTGTAACTTGTTCGTTTAGCTTATAGAAATAATCTCAAGATTATTTCTATAATATTCACTTCATTACCGTTGACTTTCCCAGATGTGACTTTTTCGCAGCCTTTACAAATATTAAAGATACATGCATGAAAATGCACGCAAGACCAAGACAAGTCACGATTTCGATCAGTCAGCTTTTATTGTTATATACACGTAATACATACATTATATTCTATACTCCCAGTCATAATTTAATATATTTCTTTTTGAATGTCTTATTTATTTTGCAACGTTTCTTTTTATAAAAATAATTAAAAAATTATTTTATTTACTTTATTCACTTTAAAACTACTCTATATCATATCAGTAACATTTTTTTAACTTTAAAATCACTTTATATCATATCAACAACACTTTATTTACTTTAAAAATATTTTATATCACTTTATTAATATATTAATCACCATCTTTACTCTTAATACTCATTTTCTTAATACTCATGACGAAAAGAAACGTTGCATTATGAACGCAACGTAGAGAGTATAGTAATATATTTAAGTATAATTTTTTATTTAGAAGTTGATGCAGTTAAGTTGACGAAGCCGTTGCCAATTTGCCATAACAACTGCAAGAACAAGTGTGTAACCTAGGAAATTGATGATTAGCTTAATATCCTTTAATTAAAAAAAAGCTTAGTTAAGCCAATATTAGTAATTATTTGTGATTAATATCCTTTAATTACTATACGGATACAATAATCTGTTGGGTTCGCGGATCTAACTCAGATTAATTACTATATCTATTTTTTAATATTGTTATTTGGGTTTATAAGTTACATGTAAGTTCCGATGTAAAAAAAATAAAAATAAAAACTAAGTTACATGATAAATATTAAGAACGGGTTTGGTTGAGCTTATAAGCTTCTTAAAACATCTTATACGTATGATTTAGAAGCTTATAAGTTCTTTTAAAGAGCTTATAAACTCAGTCTAATACCTTCTAATTAGCATGTAAACCATTGATTTTTTCGACGGAGATTCATTATTTAATAAAACAATTAAAAATTATTAGACACTATATGTTTGTTGGTTATAATTTTTTTTTTCTATTGTGAAACTTTTTAACTTCTAGGGTGTTGACCGTTGTAGAGGACTCAATGAACTAAGATACTTGTTTTAAATTTAATTAATAAGTTGCTTATCTATTTTCGTCTCGTAAAGTAATACTAGCTAATAACTCAAGCTTGTCTAATGTGTAATAGAATTGCATAATTTAAAATAAAATATAAATATACATAATTAGAAAGAACATAAAAGTTAGTACTCCGGTCTTAGATGTCGAAATCATGACTGAATGTGTTCAATCAAATCATTTTGCAAGGCGTGCGAAGGTGTGTGCATTAAATTAGTATTATTCTCTGTTATGTTTGTGTATTATATTACTACTATATTTTGTACTTTTTTACAGTAATAAAAATACATAATTTATACAGACTTGTATAAATATAAGTTTCTATCGGATATACGGCTTTCTTAGAATACAGTGGGATAGTCGTCAAAAGTTAATGTGTAACATTGGAATATGGAAAATAACTTATGTCAAGTTCAATTAACTGCACAATGAAAGAGGCAAAAAGAAAAAAATGCTTTTAAAAGATATTTGACCACATAACATGTGGATATTTTTTAAAGAATTAAAGAGGAAAATCTTGTTGAATAAGTTCATTGCAGAAGACGCGAATGGGTAATGACCGAGCTGTGTGAGATTGACTCAAAATTTGTCAAAATATTGCTATTTTTATTGATAATAGAAATTTTGGATATATATGCTTATCTCAAAAAAAAAAAAAAAGGTTCTGAATAAGTGCATTATTGATAGATATATTTGGGATAAATTTTGATCTCCATTGGTAAGATCTCTAAAGCTTAGATATAATTCTAAGAAGAGTTAAAACTTAAAATAACCCTTCTTAAAAAGAAAAGATAAATTATATCATTTTGAAATTAAGAATCTCCAACTAGCTCTTTATACCCAAACTACCTCTTAAAATTTAAAATTCTCCTACCATCTCCTTCTTTCATACATGAAGAATCCCACCACTGGCGAAAGATTCATACATGAAAGTTAGTCTTCATGTATGATTCAGATTAAAGTTTTTTCTTTTTGAGGAAATTACAATGAGATATATATTTATACAATCAAATAAATCGCTACACCACCATATAGGTGGGACCTCTACACCATAATGTGAAACCACTACACCACCACACAGGGTGGGACAACTACTCCACCATAAGGTATGAAATAAACTACACTGCTTGCTAACGGGATTGAACCCAAGACCTCTTATTAAGGAGAGACTTGTGATACCTCAACCAGCCAATTGAGCTAGGCCTCATCGGCATGATTCAGATTAAAGTTAGTCTACCTGTATACTCATTAAGGACATTTTTGATTTTTTCAAAATTAAAATGACATTTAATCGTGTGTTTTAATTTATGTGTGACATTTAAAATTTTTTTGTTGGAAAAAGTGACATTTTGATATATTACCTCTTCTAAGAATGTGCGCATTTATTTAAATTAATCGATGCAGTTAGATTGACAAACATTATCTAAAATTCAGTAAATTTAAATACGAGCTCAAAACATAATTTTCAAAGCTTGATACAATTTTCAAATATGTTTTGGATAATTTTACTGACTTAAAAAGACTTTTACTGCGATCTGCGATCTTCGATTGGTAGACTAATGACGTATTAGGTGGAATCTCAGCATGCGCTGATAATTTTGAACGTCCAATTTGTCACACATCAATTCTAAAACTAATAATACCTCACACCAAATTGTTTCAAAATTAAATGAAGTTATAACTTAATTAATTAAAATTGATACTTCACACCGAGTGGGTTTTGTGGTTGTGTAATATACTATATTATAATTATATAAAAATAAATCTTACTAAGGAAATAGTACTAAATTAAAATTGCTCTAATTATCGCTTAATTAATTACCACATTATGGCGGCCTCATGGTGCTATAACCGCACAAGAGTTTTAGTAAATTACTTATCAATTAAGGGCAACGCGAATGGTGTGTAAATTAAAAAAAATAATGAAATGAGTAGTAGGGCTTGTTTGCAGGCATTTAGCTGTCATTAGTAAATGATGAAAATAAACTTTTACATGTGAACAATAAGTTCATTCTAAATTTGTGTTCTTGAAGAAACATGAGAGAATTCTAAATCAAGGATTTTAACCTCATTTTAGTGGATTGGTCTAATGCTAGATATATAAGTATTTACTAGACCAAACCACTTTGGACTTTGTCGGCATATACGTGTATTATTGCATGCGTGTATAATATATGACGTGCGTATAACTTTCAGTGGTATGTTAAATATTTCAGCTAAATTACTTTTTTTGTATAAACTCAAATCTCTACTTTTGGAGAGAGAAGAATACAAGGGTATACCACTTGGCTGTCATAGACTCATAAACATAAAATAGTGACACCTCATTATCAATCCATAATAAGCAGGTACAATATAAATGTTTTAATGTAAATTATCACTTCATTATTAATTAAATGAACGCCACTTGTAATGAGGAAATGGAGATTATAGACAAAATACTGTAGGTTGTGCGCTTGTCACAGAAAGGTTTGGTTTGTCTATATATAGCACCCAAACGTTTAAAAAAATCTAGTTTTATACCCAATATTTAGATAATATTTCTGAAGTGTACCGCGTCTAACTTTTTCTTTTTCTTTTTTTTTTTTTTGTTTTTTTAGAATTGTGATATCGCAATGTGAAGAGCTGGAGATTGACGTATATTTCTCCATTTATATGATTATCCATATTCTCATTGATCTCCGGCTATTCTTGATCAGAGGGACGCCATTGCAATTTCCATAATTATTCAAACTGATCTAGTAATTACTTTAATCGAACTAAGTGGAAAGAAATATTTCACCCTTGAGCTTGATTTACCTATAAAGGTAAGAAAATTTGGCATATGTAGGTATACTTAAATTCAGTTACGAGGGATGATTTCAGAACTGGATGGCGTGTGGAAGTACGAGGTTTTAGTTATTATTGTCTTTGGTTGTTGAACTGATCACCTCCTAATACTTCAAACTTTGATCTCAAATAATTATTATATTCCAAAATAGCAGAAAGCATATATATATATATATATATATATATGCAGTGACACAAATATATGTATGTACCTTTCTTTTTTATCCTCTAAAAACTCCACGACTTTTATTATTTGGTTGAATTCAATCTTCATGAATTTGAATTACATTTCGAACCTGGTCTCTCATACAATGCTAAATTGATTAAGAGGGTGTTTGGCTTAGCTTAAAAGCTCCTCAAAACAACTTCTAAGCTCCCAATTCTTTAGTAATGAATAACTTTTAAGCTATTTTACAAAACTTAAAAGCTTAACCAAACACCCTCTAAATATATAACTTATCTGTGTAGTTTGTAAGTTACAAAATGAAAAAGAGAGTTGTGATCAGTGTTCGTCTAGTTATAATGAACTTATTTTCCGATCACTTTTAATCGTTCTAATTTGTGTTAATATAGGAGAGTAGACTATTCCAAATACAAACAATAAATTATAGCCACCTTTCCCAAACCGTATCAATTCTATTTTTTTGTGTATAATAAACGAACATATTGCGTGCCTAGCAAGTCGGAATAGAATTAAAAGCTAAGGGAATTTCTAAATTAAATACATGTGTTTATACAACTATTTTCTTTAGCAAGCCACTTTCTTTTTCCTTTCTAAAATAAATATGAAACGTAATTCGTTGGAATACTATTGCAGACTTGCAGTCAATAAATATCATAATAATTTCCTCAAAATTTTCGTAAATAAGGAAATTTGAAATTGTGAGGGGTTTGGTTAAACTCCACTAAGGGTGAGAAGGTAAGGGTAGTTGTTGTTTGATTTATCCGTTCATCCTAATTATTTTGACCTTTTAATAAGAAAATGGTATTGAAATTACTGCCATAATTAGACCATTTACGCGAAACTAATTTCAACATATATAATTAATTAATGAGAAATAGAAGATTTTGGTGGTATGAAGAGAAGTTTCTAAAAGCTGAGATCAGACTGTCATTTTCGAGACTTTAATTAGCAGCTGGCCAATTGGGGTTCTTGTTTATCCAACAAGTAATCGAAACACAAACTTTCCAGACCATAAAGTCGTGAGTCCGAACAAAAAATTTAGAAAAATATTTTGATATAAAAAAACATTGCAAATGTGTATATGTTTAAGTCCCAACCTTCAACTTTCTATATTACTTTTATCTTAATATTTTTGATCAATAACAAAATTAAAATCTAACATTACAATATCCTTACAATTACATCTTGAGATACTTCTGGCACCTAAATTTTTTATGTGGCTCGTCAAAGTTTGGCGTAAAAAATTGTACAGTACATGTTAATTTAATATTTTCTACGTGGGTGCATGCAAAATAATGGCCGTGTGACGTAAGAGATTTAAGACTACACTAGGACATACTGAATCTCTATAAATTAATACCTTCGGACCGTGAAATTTTATTATTTTAGAGGTATTAATTAATCAATAAATTAATAATTTATTAATTAAATGAGGTACTTCATATTAATTGAATTGAGATGAATTACAATATATGAATTCAACTAATGATAAGTATAATGTATTAGAAAACTAAATGCATATATTGCATTAATTAGTACAATTTAAATTAATTCAACGAATGTAGGCGTTTAAATTAATTCAAAGAACATTAGAACTATATAAATAGCGATGTTCGATATTCCGTATTAATGAACGATTACTATATAAACAAAATAGAAGGTTTTTAAAATCATTCCAAACAATACAATAACTTCTCATCTATAAAGAGTTGAAAAAACAACCATACAGACCAAATACATAAGGCACTATGCGAATACAAAAGAGATAACTCACACTGTCACACACATCCAAAAAGAGTTGGAGCTTTGGCTAGATGAAAAAGAGTTAAAGATGATATATAAATTTCAATAGAAACCAAACAACAATTAATTCATATTTTACTAAGTTGTCCTAGTTATCTATGAAAGTTTAGGAAATTATTAATTTATGATTTTGTTGGGGCCTTATATTTATATTAGGGTCTTCCGAAAAAATATTATCTTATCAATTTATCAAAATTATTAATTTACGCTTAAACCCCAACTCGGGACTGAAAAAATTTATTATTTTAGAAAAGTTATTAATTTATCGAATATTAATTTAAGGAGGTTCTAGTGTATATATAATGCGCAGAAAAGTTGGATATCAATATATAATTAATACAAATGGAGAGGCTATGTTATATGTTATGCTTAAAGGTTAAGATATAAATTGATATTTATTTAATTAATTGGGAAACGGAAATAGATCGGTAATTACTAGAATTCATATGATTGACATCACAAGAATAATTGGTTTCATTAATCATTCCATCATTTGTAAATACAAAACTTAAATGAGTCTCTTTGGGAATGGTCTAGTGGTAAAAAGTGAGTGTCTGAGACTGAGAGGTCTCAGTTTCGAACCTTATGAAACGTCTCTATAGGTCGAGCCAGTACAAAGGAAGGGGGTTTACCCATTGCGCAACGAAGGTAGCGGCTGCGGGTTCCCACGACATCACAAAAAAAAAAAAAAAAAAAAAAAAAAAAACTCAAATGAATTACAAATTATGTGTATACAAATATACAGTGTATTCCACGCAGTCTCCTAGCTCATCCTACCTACCACAATATCTTTAATTCAAAACTATGGATATTAGTATGAGATATCCCCACGCATGTATCAAATCTGCATGATTCATCATTCCTTTGTAGCCTACAAATTGTAGGGTCTTCGATGATAATTTCAAAAAAGAAAAAAAGGTTGTCTCTCCGATCTAGCCAGTACGGTCAACCCAATTTTTTTTTTTTTAAATTCAATTGATAATAAATCATAATTAATTGAAGATTATTAAATCTTAACTCAAATTAATAAATTAACAATTACCCTTCGTTTCAATAACAAGGTCTTAATTTTCTTTTTTATCTTACCCATTAGTATAGTCTCATACAAAAAATGAAATAATTACCTTTAAAGTTATAGGACCCACCACTTTGTATATTAGTATTACTTTTGTTGTGCCTAAAGCAAGTGACGTTACTATTGGGATGGAGGGAGTAAGAATTAGTAAATTCTAATGATACTTAATTAAATATCAATTAATCAAATTAAAAAAATTATAATAAATGAAAAATAGGATTGAATACCGACCATGTACACATGAGTATTTGCCAGAAAAAAGTCCATCTTAGGAATTTAATAACTAAGCTTCCCATCTTTTGTAAATGCTATATGGTTTATAAACAAGATTCTTTATTTTAAAATCATATTAAAAAGTAGAAAATTGTTCCAGAGTGGGGAAGTTTGTCTGTACAAGCGTATAATTATATTCTGCAAACACATGCATGTATCTATATATCTAGATTATTAATAGACTTGAGTTCGTACAAATTAAATAAAATAAATCGACAAATTTGGATATTATAAGTAATTAACACATAATTTGTTGAGTTAGAGGTCAACAAATATATTCTCTCTGGTTATATATACAGAGGAATGGTAACAAATCGTACTTTAGAAATTAAGAATTGATCTCAATTAGTATTAATTTGTGCATAATTTATGATTGTCTTGAAAAAAGCATCATTGAATCGCATCTAAGATATGATTGTAAGGTCCTCAAGAGGAATGATCCTGAGAACTGGAGTGGGTATTATCGTTGAAGATATTCTTCTTTGTGCAACGGAATTTGATCATAGTTGCCCATGAAATTGCCAATTTGACTCGTAATCCGAACTTTTCTGTTTCTAACAATTGTTTTGGTGTAATCTCTATTCGACGTTTAGCCATGCATGATGTAATCTCTTTTTTGTGATATAAATTTCACCTTATGCTAAAAAAAAAAGAGGGAATTAAAACGATATCATTTAAGTCTGTAAGCAGTGAGGTCTAGAGTTCAAACTTTACCGTTGGCCTTTCAGTGTAAAAAAAATTGTAAGAAAACACAATTGAATATATAACGAAGCATGATTATAAAAAGTAATACTCTCAGTCCCACTTACATTTGCAAATATCAGCATATATTATTACTTTTATATTTTTATGTTATTCTGATACTCTAGAAATTAATATTAAGATTGTTAAATCTAAAAAATACATAAAAAAACAAATTCAATTTATTTTAAATTTTTGTTAATAAATTCTAAGAAATGAATAATAAGAGCAAATCAAGTTTTGATTTTTATGTATTTTTCTAATTTAATTATCTCAGTATCAAGATGTGTGTGTGTGTGTGTTTGTGTGTTTGGATTTTAGTATTGAATTATAAGATCTCAATAGGCAGAATTCATAACACCCCTAGCTCGTTGTGTATTATGCCATATTCGAATTATTTTGTGATATAATATGTGAGGTAATTAATAAATCAAAACAAGATTCGATCGGCATATATAACGTAACAGCCTACCTAATGCCATCATGTACCATGCCAGATATTTTGGTTGCCATGATATGTGTCAATATTAGACATAATCATTAACAAATATACATATCTACATACATGCACATAATTTATCGATATGTATAGCCGTATAGGTGTCCCAAATACACATGACATATCTATCTTTCATAAATTCCAATTACAACTTAATTAAACAGATGCATGGTTGATTTTAAAGGTCTCTGTTTTATTTCATTTTTCATTTTATCAATGAAACAGTGTGCAGAAAGGTCAAAGGGTCTCCTCCTGTCTCCCACTCATTATCCAAACCAAAAAAAATTTATCACAGTTTTTTTTTTTTTTTTTTTTTTTTTTTCACTATGTCTATCAGACTAGATCCAATCTTGTCTGTAATATAATATAGTAGGTACTTTCCATGCTCCCACTCAGAGTGGTGTGAGTGAGATCTTTTTAATTTCAAATGTTCAATCTACAGTTGTATTAATCCAATTAAAAAGAACTTACTAATGAACTAAAATCCAAAATAACAATACATATTCAGGTATTTAAGTATTTAAGACAAATCCATTCTATATACTACAAATAATAATTTTATATAAGAAAATATCAATAGCTGTGGAACTTTTTTTTTTTTTTTTTTTTTTTCGGGGGCTCTTGGTAGTGTGACATCGGTGTGACATTTTATTTGTGTAGCATCAAGCATGAATGTTTTATATTATCGTTAAGAAACGAGGTTGGTTTTTCCTTATAATACTTCTCTGTACATTAGGTGATATAAATTTCGTATGACGAATCATGATTTTGTTAAGGATGAAAGGAAAGAGGAGTCAGTACTGCTCTCCACTGATATGGGTGGTTCCGCCCCTTAAAACCACGACATTATTGATAATTTTACGAAGAAAGATAAATACAAATATATAGTAGTAGCACTTATTATGACGCATTTTACTCTAAAATCTCATAGCACAAACTATTAATCAAATGAAAATTCTATTATTAGCGATCTAACTTCTAGAACATTTGCGACTTTGCAAGAAAACCTACCATCTATCATCCGCTTACGAATTCTTGTGAACGGTTCTTCGCTCATTTGACCTTACTATCCATCCCCCCCTCTCTCTCTCTCTCTCTCTCTGACCAAATCATTAGCGTGTCTAGGGCCCGCCCCGAGCCCAAAACTATAATTTTAATTACCACTTCACTATTATTTTATTAGACAAGAACGACATCATTATTGAACTTTTTCCTATATAAACAAATATTAATTTGAGGTAGTATTTCAACAGTCGATGTATAAATATTTTGAAAAATCAATGATCCCGCGTAAGCGGAACAACAAGGAAACGTATGAAAAAGTCCACTTAATAGAAATGGCCGAGAAGGAATATTTCAAATGATCTAAGTAGCACTAGAATAATATTCAAATAAATACATAGCTATTTCTGCAAAAAAAAAAAAAAAAGAAAAAAGTAAAAGAGAGAAAGCAGCAAACACCTTTAAGCTGCAGGTCAAGGTAATGGGTGCACACCGTTTCTTGCAAGCCTTCGTCCTCCCCAAGAAAGTCAAAATCGGGGGTACCTTAGTCATTTTATATTCAACCAAATTTGTATGACTTCACGTATTTTTATTTTTAGCTGTATGCTAGCTTTTATTTTCATTTCCCACAGTCCACGCGTAAATACTTTACTGTACACAAAATATTAATTAATGTTTATTGAAGGGAAACACTAGTAATTCAATTTTGAGCATATGAGTTAATACCTCGTCATTAATGTAACAATGTAATATTCACAATGAGGGCAGATGCATAAATATTTATATTAGCAAGGAGTGCTAGTATTAAAAAAAAATCCGTCAACAAAGGAGTTGTTTTAAATACTCAACTGCATATAACGTTGAAAAGAAGAATGGGGAGATTCTGCTCCGCCAATATCCCCTCAATCTATTACTATGCTCAATCGATATACATATTAGTATCTTCATCCTGTCATCGAATGCTATTAGTATGTCCATATATCATCATTTGTAAATGTATAGAACTGTTATGACATTTGCTTGTTATAGTTTGGGAGATTGAATTTGTAATCCATCTTGTTGCCTTTAATTGTTGTAATTTAACTTGTTTCATTTTCGATAAACGTTGTATCTTGTCTTGGGTTGCACCCCACCCCGTGCTATTATAAATAAATTTTTATTTACCAAAAAAAAAAAATGCAATCAGCACTTGTCTTAATCACCACTAACCTGTAGTCCACAATTAATATATACTAATTATTTTGTGTAACTTCATATAGTTCCACGTTTCACGTAGTTTTTCACAAAATATCACTTATCGTCAGAATATAAATATTTTGTAGTGGGAAAGTAAAACATAAAAGTAATGATCATGAGAGGATGGGAGGAGCCCGGATGGTAAAACTTTGGAATTGTACCAACTTCATTTTTACAATTGTCAAATAGAATACGTATGTTAGGACAGTGGGTACGTAACACATATATGTGTATAGCTGTATATATCTACATTGACTACACACATAACATAAACAACTAACTCATCTCCTTCTTTCCTATAAAAGGAGAGATATGCAAACTTCTTGTCTCCATGTCTCGTAGAGGGAGAGGAGCAAGTAGATAAATATTTTAATACTATATATTATCCCTTAATATTTAATTATCTCTCACTCCATACCATATTACCATATATATATATTTATATAAACCTCGAACCACATTAATCCCATCATCAACAAACAAAAACCCCTAGCTAGCAAGCTCCCTCGTTCAAGAATTCTATCAATATTCATACAAACAACGTACGGGCTTATAAACTAATTAAATGGCAGTGAAGAGGAAGATGAAATGGCAAGAGTATTTCCCGAGCTGTTTCAAGCCCGAGACACCGGCCCGGAATAAGAAGAAGCCCGTTTCCAAGCAATCTTCGTTCCCGAGGATATCTCTCTCCGACTTCAGCGGCTCCACCGTACTCTCCGAGGATCTCTCCATCTCTCTCGCCGGCTCCAATCTCCATGTTTTCACGCTTCAGGAGCTCAAAGTCATCACGCAGAACTTCTCCTCCAGTAATTTCCTCGGTGAAGGCGGCTTTGGCCCGGTCCACAAGGGCTTCATCGACGACAAGCTCAGGCCCGGTCTCAAGGCCCAGCCCGTCGCCGTTAAGCTCCTCGATTTGGATGGTTCTCAAGGTCACAGAGAATGGCTGGTATGAAATATATCTGTTTCAATATTTTTGTGAAATTCAGAACTATTTTGCATTGTGGTTGACTTTTTCTTTATTTAATTATGCTTTTGTGTACATATATTTTCATGTACAGACAGAAGTGATATTTCTTGGTCAATTAAGACATGGCCATTTGGTGAAGCTGATTGGATATTGTTGTGAAGAAGAACACAGGCTGTTGGTGTATGAGTACATGCCCAGAGGCAGCCTTGAAAATCAGCTTTTCAGAAGTAAGATTTTATTTATTTTAATTAATTAAATACTATTATTGGTTGAATTTATTACTATAACTTGTGAAGTTTATCATAATAATGTGACTTACTTGGTAGAGTGCAAATCATGATTTTAAATTTATTACTACTATGTAATACTATTGTATATCTATCTAGCTTTAAGTTCAAATCTGTCAGCTTGTGAGAATATCTGACTCTAATGTAGAAAGGTAATGGAAAAGTCAATTAGATGGGATTTTTAAAGTTGGAAGTTGACATTTCATATATTACTATATGCTACTATTTCTCACACATATATAGATATTATAACTTGTTAGTTTAAGTAAAATATTTATGTTGATATTTGTTTATCTAATGTCGCGTTGAATGGATCAATCTTTTCTTGGCAGGTTGCAACTGCCAAAGAATTTGATTGAAAACAGTTGTTACATTGTCTCTATTGTTCTTTTTGTATAACAATTATTAATTTTATTGGAAAATTGAAGATAAAGTTGGTGAATCATTCCATATATTATAAAATGCTTTTGCCTTGATTATTTGACCTCTCATAGTAGTATATGATTAGGAATGATTAGACTAGCTACCTTCCCATACTTTGATTTCTTTATTCTATGGTGCTCCAGTCTCTTCTTTTGATTTATCAATTAAATAATTATTATGCATTTAATACAAACTATGATAAAATAAGAAATATCAAGTTTTTTCACTCTCTCACAAAGTTGTGATTGTTTCTTGTTCCAAATAGGATTTTCTGTTACACTTCCATGGCCAACAAGAATGAAGATTGCACTTGGAGCAGCGAAAGGGCTTGCCTTCCTTCACGAAGCTGAAAAACCCGTTATATACCGCGATTTTAAGGCGTCCAACGTTCTGCTCGACTCGGTAAGTTCCATGTTCGAATCTTGTTTACTTTGGTGAATAAGGGTGAACAATAATACTAACTACATACCCATCAAATTATTAAAAGTAAACAAGTTCTCACTCGATTAGTGTTGTGTGGTTTGCAGGACTATACAGCCAAGCTCTCCGACTTCGGACTAGCCAAAGACGGTCCGGAAGGAGATGACACACATGTTTCTACGCGAGTTATGGGCACTCAAGGGTACGCAGCGCCAGAGTACATCATGACAGGTAAATTCAAACACGGTCACTCGATATTAATTTCTATAACAATTAGATTTTTTAAGAGGTCTAACAAAATTTCGAGCCGGACTGTTTTCTTCTAAGCGGGCCTATACCTCCTAAAAATTGGACGTTTTTTTTTTTTTTTTTTGACTTTTTGACGTGTCTAATACTAATCGACTCAATTACCATCCTAACTCGATCAAACACACACTGCAGGTCATTTGACAGCAGCGAGCGATGTGTACAGTTTTGGAGTAGTACTGCTCGAGCTGCTGACGGGGCGAAAGTCAGTGGACAAAACCCGGGCTTCTAGAGAGCAAAATCTAGCGGAATGGGCACGGCCGCTGCTCAAGAACCCGCGCAAGCTGAGCCGCGTGATGGATCCAAGGCTAGAAGGGCAATACTCGGAAGCCGGGGCCCAGAAGGCGGCAGCACTGGCTTACCAATGCCTGAGCCATCGGCCTAAACTCCGGCCAACAATGAGCGAAGTGATCAAAGTTTTGGAGCCTCTAAAAGATGTCGAAGACATCCAAATAGGCACGTTCGTCTTTGCAGTCTCGACAGATAGCGATTCGCAGAAAGAGATATCGAGCAACAACGGAGGAGAGAAACAAAAGGAGACGAAGAGAGAGACAGGAACAGGAGCAGGACAGTATCACCAGAAACACAAACTGCATGAAGGGCAGAAACAGAGGGATAATAAGTCTCCAAAATCGCCACATTCTTTTGCGGAGATGAATTCGCCGCTGCACCACCGCATGAGGAGAGCGTGAAGTGATGAATAAAATAAGTAACTGTAAATGCAGATTTCTGAACATAAATTTTCATTCAGCCACCAATATTGCTGCTGGAGGTGTAGAAGTGATTAGGCCAAAGTGTAATCATCATTTTGTGATCAGTTTTTCTTTTATTTTTTGATTGTGATTCTGTTTGTCAACTGTAATGAGAAGGGAAGATTTGTTATAGTTGGAATTTTGGTTTGTTAACAAAAACTGACATTACATAACGCAGACAAGTAAGCACGTAGAATCAAATCCCACAAAGACCACTTTAATTCTTTGTAATTGGTGTAATCTGCTTACCTTTTCTGTCCCTAAATAAGTATTCCCAATCGTTAAACTTGTATGTCAATAAAAATTAGCAATTTACTGTTTCTAGAGCATCCATAATGGTGGGTGCATCGGTGATGCGACATCCCAAGAACTATTAGTTATATTCTAGGTATTTAAAAATTACAATAATTCTATTCGAACATACTATGTCTGGACATACGTGCTTGAAATAGGAAAAAAAAATGTCCGATTGCTTTCAAAATTTCTTTCCTACTCAGATCTCCTTCTGAAATATCGATCTCATGCACACCCACTCCCAAATTTTACTCTCATTCACACCCCTATTTTTACCATTGTATGTCTGGACATAGTATGTCCAAATAGCATTACCCAATTAATTTTTTTTTTTTTTTTAGTTTTGACATCTTTGATTAATTTATTTACTTTGATCATTTAATTAAACTTGCATACATTAAAATATGAAAATTATAAATAAAAAATAATGATAAGTTATGAACAAATAAGTGGGACCTATGTACAAATTGGTAAATGAGCATTATGAGAACTTGCAAATTTGTTGGAGATCAAATGTGAATTGAGGTTCGTTGATGTGGTGGTTGTAGTACCTGAAACTTGGTATTATCGTTGGGGATGTTATTACTTTTAATTATTGCAGTTAAAATTCACATTGAAGACAATAACAAAATGAGAAAGTTTATGGGTGGAAGGGGCAATGCCTCTGTGCCCGGGGTGCTCGCCGATAGCGCCCACCGATGGACTGAAGAGTTTTAAGCGTTAGGAGACTCAGGACGGAGGGGCAGCAGAGCCATATGGCAGACTTTGATTGGCCAACGGTATAGCCGTTGCCTTTAGAACGGCCACTTTATTGTTTTTATTTAATTTAATTCCTTTTTTTACATATAAATAATACTACAGCTTATTTCCAATCAATTGTACATCACAGTCTCTCCATTTCTCACTCAATTCTTCTATTTATCTTCTATATTCTTCTAATTTTTAGGCACGAATGGATCCGAATTCACCTTAATCTTGGTTCCCTTGGATGAAAATTTCGATTGGAATAATCCAAATTCTCCTTCATGAATTATCGTCCCCCATCCCCAAAAATATCTCTACTCCCACCCTCAACCGCTGGAGAGTTAATTTTAGTCAATAGTTAAATAACGATATCGATATAAGATGTCAATAGGATAACTTAAGCATGACACAGAAAAATGATTCCGGACTTTATCGGCAAGATGGGGCATCACCGCGTCAATTTCGAATTTTCTCATTTGTTTGTGATTGTTTAGACTTTTATTGAGTCGCAATAGTGAAACCAAACAAAAAAAAAAAAAAAAAGAAACAATGCAATAATAAATAAGTATACTTCTCTAGATGTTAGTAATTATTATTGGCTATCGAGAACTTAGTCTTGAGAGTGGGTACAAAATAATAAGTATATTATATGAAGCATGGTATTGTGGACTATAGAACCCTTTTATTTATTTTGTTTGAGAGGAGACTATAGAAAGCTTTGTGTGTACGAAATGACTTCTACCCATAGGAGGTTGGTGAAATAGTGAGAGCAATATTTTGTATAGTTGATTAGAGAAGACAATACATCTACATCTATGTTGAAATGTGATTTCACAAAACAAATAAAAACATTGAAAACCTCCAAACTATTGCGAATGTGTTTAAAACAAGTTTAGTTATATACATATATAATATTCAATATTTATTTATTATAAAGTATACTAATCATTATAGAATGTAATATTAACATTTTATATTTATATTATGCTGCTATTATATTAATCATCACCATCTTCTTCTTCTCCCTCTGTCTTTCTTTCTCCAATCGTCGGCTGTAATCTTCTTCTTCTCTCTGTCTCCGTCTTTGCAGTCGTCAACAACTATGGATTTATGGCGTAGACTAATTTTTATCTCTATTGTCATTGTAGTGATTCTGTTTTTAAATGTGGTAAAGTGAATGAAATTCATAGATCTACAACTTTTGTGAATTTGGTTATTATTCATATTTCACAACGTTCACATATTTTTATGTGTGACTTCACAAGTTAGAATTTGTGATACCACAAATTGTAATGGGAAATTCACATGAAAAAAAATGTAAAATCACATTATTATTTGTGTGGTTTCATATTTAATTCGAATTCACTTGAAAAATAATGTAAAATCACATTAAAATTTATGTGATTTCTTACCTAATTTGGATTCATATGTAAATAATGTAAATTCCCATTAAAATTTGTTTGCTTTATATTTTCACATAAAAAAAACGCGAAAGGACACATATAAATTTGTGAATCCATAAAATTGTGGAGTACATTTCATGTAAAATGGAATGATAAAAGAATAAGTTAATGCAAATAGTATATTATTCAATACTTAATAAATAAAAATAATAAGGATTAAAAAGTCCTAAAATACTAGAATTAATACTTTATAAAAATTAATGCTATAATTTTTTTTTCTTCTTATAACTTCTATAATCCAATAATATCTCATTTTCAAATGTAATTAGCGATACTCTCAAAAGTGATTCCTAAAAGATAGTACTCGAATTTTGATCTTTTATTTAGAAATTAATCATCCATACGCGATTAGCATTGAATGATAGAGCAAATATATATGGGGCCTTTGCCCTTGGGCTTTGTTTTAAGAAAATGGGTCCAGATTGTAATCTTATTAATTATAAAACGAGTTGGGCTATTTTAATTTATCGGCTTTTCATGCATTCGTAATTTTTATTAGAAATCCAATATTATTTCATTCATGCATTACTATTTTCTTTAAAATAAAGTTTATTGTATTTCTTTTATAACGTGGAAACCCTAGCAAAGATTGGTAATGTATGCCTTTATTCTAAAACAAAGATTGGTAATGTGTATGCTAGGATCTAATAATTTAATTTGAATTCTACAGTGAAGGAGTTTAATTATGTAAGCAATTATAGTTGAGTATTGATATTTGGACAACAGTTGTCCGGACAACGGTGACATATTCGTAATTAATTATTATTTCAATTTTTTTTCAATAATTAATATAATTAATGTTTTGTCTATAACACCTATTTCCATTTAATTGTATGCTAATTTCTAATATTAATTAAAATAAATTATTATCATGCACAAATTTTTGAAAATTTGAAATATTAATTAAATTTAAAGATTAACATATAATTAGATGAGAACGGTATTATAGACAAAACACTAATTATACTTATTATTAAAAAAATTAAAAGACTATTTAATTACGAATATTACACCGTTGTTCGAACAAATGTTGTCCAAATATCTTTATTCATTATAGTTATCCTTATTATATTTCATATGCAGTTATTATGCAGAAGAGAAACCTAACCAACCAGTGATCAATTTCCTTCGATTTAGTGACTTTTAGTCTTTTACATCTCTATGGATAACACCGAGATATTTTATATGTGACTTTTAGTCTTCTAGTATATGAATTATATTTTGTAACCTCGTGTTAAAAATATTACTATATTAATTATTATTAACAATGGTAAAAGGTGTAACTTATGAAAATTCGTTTCTTTACCTTGGGCTGGCTTTGGCCTTATATAAAAGTTGACATTGATTGTGTCGTCGTGTTTTCGAGCTTCTTCGCAACAGAGACTGCAAGCAAAATAATTCTTCACACACAAAACCAAAGCGCGCAAAACTTTAACCGAAGCAGAGATGGCGACGCTCGACACCGACGTGAACATGGTTCCGGCCGGAGAGGGCTCATCCGGTGCCGGCCCTTCCAATACGACGCCGCAGTCCTCCAAGAAATCCAAGAAATTCGAGATTAAAAAGTGGAACGCCGTCTCTCTCTGGGCTTGGGGTATTGCTATTCACTACATCTTTTATTCTGATGTGTTTTTGATTTATTATGATTTTGTGCGCGTAGGGTTTTGTTCTGTTTTTTTGTGTGTAATTGGGATCGGTAACCCTAATTTTTATTGTCGCAGATATCGTGGTCGATAATTGTGCTATTTGCAGGAACCATATCATGGATCTGTGTACGTCTCTTTTTTCCTGTTTATACTTTTTTTATTTCTTCTAAATTTGCTTCGGTTGGATTCGTTTATTTAGTGTTGGTGTTTTTGTGATTAGGCATTGAGTGCCAGGCTAATCAAGCTAGTGCAACGAGCGAGGAATGCACGGTTGCTTGGGGTATGTTGTTATACTTCAATCCTTATATAATCTTTTACTCTTCTGTGTTAATTTATTTTCAAATTTTCATAGTTTGTTGTTTTGTTACTTCTTTATTTGACAATTTGTAATTAGATAGATGATAGTTTAATGGATAAAGGTTGATAGCATTAATAAATCTATCATCTGTATATTTTGATGCATCAAGATGAAAGGAACAAATAAATTATGTTCCTCCTCTTTGAGGTTACCACCCACTTTAAAATCAAGTAAAGTATAAAACTATACATTAGACGAAGTTGGATGTTTCTTGGAAATCCACTCTTGACCCCCAAAAGTAAACAAGGAATTATGTTATAAGATTGAATTGTATGTTATTTGGGGCTTGTATTGATTATTCTTCTTTTAATATAAACTATAAATACTTGATGAACTGGATGATTATCTATCCGTCATGAGTTTTAGAAGAGTTGTTGAGAAAGGGAACCTTTTAACGGCTAAGAATGTAGATAATAATTTAGTGATGTTCATCATGTGTTGCCTTTCTATATGATTGCCAAAGCATAAAAGAAGCACCAGATGGAATAGACATAGTTTGATTTTTGTGTAATCAGTTTCATATTGCTCTCTAGTCTATTTCATGAACTTTACGAAAAAGGTCAATAATAAAAATTTACTTAGTGAAACTCAACTACCTGTGGCCATAAGAAGCTTGTCATTACTCAATGCTCAATACTCCACTGGCAATGATCATCTCGTTGCTCTTCTGCTTTAAATGTATTCACTTGACATCTGAACTAATATACTCTTTCCATCTGAAATTAGCTCTTGTAATTTTTTTTGACAAATTGAAAATTGCCGAGCGTTATATGTTGCTTTATAGAATGCAAATGCTGCTGCTGTTTTAGATGGTACCATTATGTTGTTAGGTTTTCTGTTTGGTGTATAAACCAGTCTTGCTAGCCTTTACTTTTCTAATGTGGTGTGGATCTGGCAACAGTTGGATAAGCAACCATGATAGTGTCACCTGATGTTTTCGAAAAATGTGTATAGTATGGGGAAACATTTGATACATACTTTGTTGTCTTGCTTATTGTTTGTCCCTTCTCAATGCTCAAAATTGTTTCTATTGTAATGCTTTATTAGTTGGTCTGCGGTCCCCATCATCTTAACATTCCACTACTGTCTCTACACATAAGAAGTGCTATGGATTTCTTAAGTTTATTCTAACTTGGCCTAAGTTTATTCTCATGACTGGGAATGTTGTGCTGAATGGAATGGCATATTGTGTTGGTCTTATTTTTGCTGGAAACTTTATTGACTCGAGAGGAAGTTAAGTTTTGGTTGTTAAAACGCCTCCGTTTCTCTGTTAGATTACGAGAAACGGTGTGGTGGCTCCTCCAATGTTGGTACAAGTCCCACAAGCTTTCATCAGAAATGAGGTCCTCTTTGAAGTCTATGCTCTTTGCAAGCTAAAAACTGAGGCAATGAAGATGAAAAGCAAGAGAAACCGTCTTATCACCATCATACCTTTTTTCTAACCAAGAAAGTGAATTTTTGATAGGAAAATCAGATGTATGAAAACTGAGATTAGCAGTGCCTTCACTATATGTCATCCAGTATAACTCACCCTCCTGATTTACAATCATCTGTTATGCTTAGCTCTCCTTGTAATCTTGTAATTTCTGTACAGGGGTTTGCAACCATGCTTTCCACTTCCATTGCATCAGCAGGTGGCTTAAGACTCGCCAAGTTTGCCCTCTTGGTAAGTTGTTTACCTTGTTGCGTGCTAACGTGATCATGTCATTATTATGCCATGATGGTATCTCACATGATAATATTTTACAGATAACAGCGAGTGGGAGTTTCAGAAGTATGGCCACTAAAGTTTGTTACTGGAACAGTACCTGGCTTCATCTTTCACATTTGGTCAAGAGAATAGTGTCCCTATTGTTTCTTCATGGGGAACAATATTGAAGTCTCAGAAGCCTTTAAATATGTCGTATTCGTATTCATATTGAAGTAATAGATTTCTTCTGCATCATTTTGACATCTCTTTTTTGAAAAAAAAAAAAAAAATGGATCATCACGATATCTTTGCTTTTGCTAGTTTGTCTGCTTCATTTGTGGGATTTCTATGCTAATGATATGTGATTAGCTGGATATGTTATTGCCAATTACTTTTGGTTCAAACTTTATGACAGAAGTGATGATCTACTAGTGCTGTCAAAAGTGCCATGCAGTTTTTGATCTGAAAATTTTGGGCCGCCGTTTATTTTGTGTGTAAACTGTTTCTTAGGTTGGCCCGTCCGACCACTTTGACAGCTCTATTATCTAGTTGTTTTTTCTTTTTTTGTGGTGTAGTACCTTGGTGCTTTATTAACTTTAAACTGACCAGAGTTGAGAGAACCGTATGGTACAAATGCTAGTGTAAAAAATAAATATCTCAAGATTCAAAATTGATCTTGATGTGGTTTCAGTGGCCCAAGCTGTCACGTCTCTCTCTCTACCTGATAATACTCATTGAGAAATTAGATCTATCATTACTTTGTTGATATGGAAAGCAGAAAGATTCAAATTATCGGTAAGATCCAGTGGTCGAAATATAATCTTGTACCTTTTTACAGTAAATAGATTGTAGACTCTGATTATTTTTCCAAATAACTTTTGTTTTTTTGTTTTTTAGCAGAATTTTTCCAAGTAACTTTGGACATACCTAAAGTTTTGAATTTACATACAATCAGATTCTAATACTAGTAACTAAGAATTATACAAAGGAATTACATATTTTCCACCCAAAAATCGCAAATTGTATTATTTTATATTTTTATTGTAATTATGTACTTAGGGGTAATTAAAGGGTAATTAGAGTTTTGTAAATTTCAATTAGAATTTTTTTATCTTCAATTAGGATTTAAAAAACTCCCAATTAAAATTTATTAATCAGGGTGATTTATAGTTTTATCAGTTTCAATTAGATTTTATCTTCAATTAGGGTTCATTATTCCCAATTAAGTTTTAATTTAGTATAAATTAATTAAAAATAAACTAATAAATAATATATTAAAATTTAAAAAATAGTAGTAAGAATATAATGAAAAAAACCTTGTGTACACTAGTTTTACGTTGCTAAAAAACCAAAATAGAAGCACAAAATTAAAAATAAACTAATAAAATTTAAAAAATAGTAAAAGTATAATGAAAAAAAAAAAACCATGTGTACTAGTGTTACGCTGCCAAAAAACAAAAATAGAAGGCATGAAAACGTCGCCTGAGAGATTCGAACTCTCGCGGGGAAACCCCATGTACTTAGCAGGCACACGCCTTAACCACTCGGCCAAAGCGACAATGTTGGAATTTGTACTATTTATAAGTGATATAAAGATAAAACAAATTGTTCGCTTACAGAGCCTTTTATGTTTAGTGGATGTATTGTAAAAATGTTGGAAATGGTTTAAATATTAACCATTATTGAGGATAAATATTGTTGATTAAATATTTATTATTTAATTAAAATATTTATTGGATGTTAATCTACGCTGTGAATAGATGAACGTGGTATATTTAATATCTTTAAACCGATTTCTGGTGAGTGAGATATTGTATGCTAAAGGTTGGATGTTGAAGTAGTAATTAACATGTTATTAATTATAATAAATGTTAGTTGTCCCACATCGATTATATGTGGATGATTTGACTAGTATTTAAGGCTATGTCTGTATGAGCTTTATAACTTGTTGGGTTGGTGTGTATGGATGTGCCTACGCGCGCGCCGCCGCCGACGTCCGTCCGGACGAACGGGCTCGGGCTCGGGCCGGGCCTGGGCCTGGGACTTGGATCTTGGCAATTAGTGCTTTGGGCTGGTGTTTGGGCCTTATCTTTTTGGACCAACCCCACAAGCCCAATCCAGCGGCCCATCCGTGTGAAGCCCATCGGCCCAAAAGACCTTTGGCTTCTGTAACAGCCAAGGCTGTTCACTTCAGCTGGCCACCTCTTCACGTCCAGAAACCGCCGGCCATGAATGGTTGTGTTAATGCAACGAGCCCCTCCACATGTCTGAGAGCTGCTATATAAGGGAGGCATTGTCATTGCATTCTGGACTCAACGAAAAGCAATCTTCTCTTCTCTCAAAGCAGCATAGCATTTCATAGCATATCATACACCAGTTCAGTCTTCGTTCCAGCTCGGTTCTGTTTGTGGTGCTATTACAGCTGAGACGTTTAAGATCGTTTTAACCTTTGGGGACGAGCCGCCTTACCGTGAGCACTACCGGGGCGTATTCTCGTCTTGCGGGCAGAAGTCTAACTTCGGACGATCTGGTTCTCCTAATCTCTGTTCTTCAGTTTCCATTGTAATTCTTACAAGTTCTGTTTCTGTTCAAAGTCCATCAATAAAAAGAAGTATTGTTCATTGAAATCTATACAAGCAAGTACCCGATTCTAACAATCGCAAGACGAGAATACGGAAGTTACTTGTTTGTGTGCTTCCTCAAAACTGAAGTTCAAACCTAAAACTTTGCTGAAAAAAGTCTACCAATTCGAGCACCGGCGCTTCCACCACTTCTGGAACCATTGGCTCCTCGAGCTCAACCATGGCTCCTGTTCAACCTGCTGCTCGGCTCATGCCTATCGCCGAGAAACCTCCCAGTTTTTCGGGAACTGACTTCAAAAGATGGTCCCAAAAGATGATGTTCTACATCACCACAATGGGGCTTGCCAGCTTCCTGAGTGAAGAAAGACCTCCTGTCCTTTCCGAGGACGAAGCAAATGTGCAAGTTCGTATTGACTACGATACTTGGGTGCATTCTGACTATCTGTGTCGGAATATGTTGTTGAACGGGCTTGATGATGGCCTGTTCAATGTGTTCAGCATCAAGGAGACCGCCAAAGAAATTTGGGATGCTCTTGAGTTGAAGTACTGTGTTAATCCTGCTAGCACGAAGAAGTTCGTAGTGACGAGGCTCACCGAATTCCAAATGGTGGACAGTCGTCCTATGATGCCCCAAGTACAAGAGTTCTAAACTCTTATACACGATGTTCATTCCGAGGGGATGTCTCTGCCCGAGGCGTATACTGTGGCGCTCTTGGTTGACAAGTTGCCGCCAAGTTGGAAGGAGTTCAAGGGATATCTTAAGCACAAGCGAAAGGAAATGACCCTTGAGACGTTGGTGGCTAAGCTTCAAACCGAAGCTCAAGTCCATGATCAAAACATGAAGGCCAAGGCTCCAATGGAGGCTAAGGCAAACTTGACCGATGGTAGGGGCAGACCTTCAAAGAAGCGTCCTTATCCTGCCAAAGGCAAAGGAAAAGAAGTGGCACCTCCGACTAAGTTCACCGGAACGTGCTACAATTGTGATAAGCCCGGACATATGACGAAGAACTGCCGTCTGCCGAAGAAGAAGGGAAATAATGAACCCATATTTGTGTCCATCCTTTCTTGTGTTTTTCTTGTATTTTTAGTCTTTATCGAGTCGTTATGTGTCTGGGAGGACACGCAAGTCGAGAGATAGTGTGCAGGGGAAGAACAGGTGGATGCTGGGCAAATCCGATGGAAAATCTGTTGTTGAGATGGCGATACAATGCAAATGGGCATAGGACTGGAAGCTTGTAGCTGGGCAACATCGAAACATCCTTTCTACAAGTCAGGAAGCACCTCCCCATATCCTTAAGCCAACAGACAGAGTACTCGGAGGAGCCAGGATCGTGGTCAACACTGGGAGCAAAGCAGGATGCAGACGATGAAGGGCAAGATGAGAGTCGAGCAGCAGCAGGTTTCTTTTCCTTCAAGGAAGAGGATAAGGATCGGATGTTTCCTTCCTTATCCTAGCCGAGCCAAATCATGGAATAAATCTACCACACAAGGGAAGAAGGAACGTGCATGCGAAGGAAAGAGAGAGAGACGGAGGTTATGATATGCATGGGAAGAATCCTTATTCAACAAGGAATTCTTATTCAACAAGGAAACTTCCCTTCAACCTTAAAATCCCATCGCCTATATATATGGCCGACTCTATCATGTAAAGGAGCTCTGCGATTTAGTAGTTTAGATTAGTTCTGCATTCTAGGTTGAGAGAAAGTGAGGAAGAAACAAGTCCTAAGGGCAATTTACTTTTATTTCGTATTTTACTGCTTTAGTTTTAGTTGTTGGCGTGAAGCCAAGACCCTGGTTGCTGACTACGCTTTTGGGCAGCAACCCCTTTCCAGATTTATGCTAAGTATGTTTTTCTTTATTTACTTTATGTTCTTATTTAAAATTATGTCTAGCTAAGTTTATTGTTTGGGTTGGATGTAGATGAAGTGATTCTAAGTTACTCGTTCAAACTTGTGAGGTCTAATTGTGTTAGTTTGTTAATTGATTTTGTTCCCGAAACACTTAGAATTAATTCTAGACTTAATTGATATTGAAGTTGATTGATCACCATCTAAATATTGAGATTAAGTCATCAACAGAAATTGGGAATAACACGAGAGTGTCTTTCGTGCCCAAGAAGGTAAAGGGTGTTGGAGAGCAGTCGGTATTGACCTACCTCTTGGCTGTCTTGGGTCTATTTATTCTTAATGCTTCTTGGGCAGCATCGTTACTGAAGTGTCTTCGTGACGTTGTTGATCGAGAAAGGAGATCTTGCCTTCTGGTCAAGATCTGTAAAATTGATTAGACATAGGTTAAGTGTGTTAGCATCGTGACTTCGTGACCTTAGGGTGTTAGCTAATCTTTTCCTTAAACCAAGTGATAGAATTAGTTAATTGAATATCCTTGCACCGATGAACGAGTGAAGAGTAATTAGGATCATGGATTCGAAACCCAATCCAAACTCTTTTGTTATTTGATAGTTTTACTTGTTGAGTTCAGGTTCGTGACCAAAACCCTTTTGTTAAGCAACATCTGAAGAACAAATTACGCCGAGTCCCTTGGGTACGATCCCGCTTGCCGCTGACTACTACCTTGTTGGGCAAGAGGTATTTTATAAATATTATTTGTGCGAAGTGTGTGACGACAGCGCTCCGTCAAATTGGCGCCGTTGCCGAGGACTTGGTTTTAAGCTAGTTTGTTCTTCTAGCTTGTGTGTGAGCACAGTTTATGCCCAAGCCACATCTACGAAGTGACGGAGATCCACAAGATCACAATGCTTGCCCGGAGGTGATAGCTAGGAGAAATCGAGCAGAACAACGCAAGAAGAAGAGAGATCTGGAGGAAGGCGTCAACGAACCTTCAGAGTCTCAGAGCTTGACAGACGATCAGGATACTGAGCAAGAAGACGGTTCTTGCTCAACATCAAGTTCAGATAGTGAGAAGTCAACATCCAGTGCAGAAACAAAAACATCAACAATCATGGCAGGAACACCAGAAAGAACCATACGTCAGATCATGTTCCCTGACAACAAGGGAATCAGACCATCAAGTATCCAGTTGCCCACCATCGATGGCAATTGGGAGCTCAAGCACTCGCTGATACACATACTGTCCAAATTCAGTGACCATCCTGGAGAAGATCCTTAGACTCATCTTCAAAACTTTGAGATGGCGATTAGCACAGTAAGGAACAATGCCACTACTACTACCAGGAACAATGGGGATAGACAAGGACAAGTTGTTAGGAACGATGCTGAAGTTATGAGGAACCAAGATGCTGCCCAAGACACCTTTCCTGACTACGTAAGGTTGCTCACGTTCCCGTTCTCACTTCTTGACGGGGCACGTGAGTGGCTTTACACCTTGCCAGAGGGAAGCATTGATACGTGGAACAAGATGCAGCAGGCCTTTCTTGACAAATACATACCCGTTGGCCGGATACAAAGTGGAAGGAATGCCATTTCATCGATCAAGATGGGAGGAAGTGAGTCATTATATGATTACTATGAAAGGTTCAAGAAGTTGTTGGCAAGATGTCCTCAACATCGGATTCAGGATATCGATTTGATCGAATATTTCTTGAAGGGATTAAGGGCATCAGAGAGAAAATACATCATTGCAGCGTGTGGAGGAGCCATAGTCGATCAACTACCATCTGAAGTGTTCAAGAAAATAGCTGCCATGGCTGAGCAATCCTGAGATGAAGATGATATCCCAAGAGGGGGGTACGAAGGCAGCAAGGGCAACCAAGACAACTTGGTCAGCACCATGAAAGACTTCATGATCAAGATTTCTGGCCAAATGGAGGATTTGAAGAAGCAGGTCAATGGAAAGGAAGTTCAAAGAGCTATGAAGAGATGTGAAGTATGCCAGGCAACATCACATGTCACCTCAGAATGTCCCAGTTGGTTCGTGGAAGAAGGAGAAGAGGTGAAGGCAATAGGTAAGAACCAACAAGGAGGAGGGCAACAAAGGTTCCAGTATGACAATAACAATAACTATGGCAATAACTATGGTTATAGCTAGAATCAGCACGAGAACCTGAGGTATGGCAACAACCACTATCAGATACCTCCTGCCCACCAACAACCGCAGTAGCCTGTTGGGCAACAACAGCAATATGTGCCTCCACCTCAACAACAACCTCAACATCAAAATAATTATGTATCTCCACATCGAGAACCAGCAAAGACAGAATTCATGAAGGAGACCATTGAAAGGTTTACCAACGAGAACCAAAGGCTGAGGAGAGACTTCGAGAACTTCCAACTAGAAAGTCGAGGACAGTCCAACAACCTCCAAGCTCAACTGACTCATATCAACCAAACCTTGTCAAGGTTGGTAGAAGATAAGCCAGGCAGACTTCCTGCCCAGGTAGAGGTCAACAAGGAGCAAGTTAATGTTGTAACGTTGCGCAGTGGGAAGAATTTGCCAGAGATGTTGCCCAGGACCCAACCTAAGGAACCAACACGAGTAGAGGAGACCAAGATGGGTTCAGGAGATATCAATGACATCTACGAGGAGTTGAAGGCAAAACGTGAAGAAGGGATTAAGGCCAACAAGAACCCAGTCTTTGATAATGAGGAGGATGAACCCTTGTTTGATTACGTAAAGATGGAGAGATCTAAATTGGGGATTGACAAAGATGACGTGATGCTGGAATCTTTACAGGCTGAAAAAGAAGCAGAGGCTTTGGCCAAGAGGATCGTTCCTCACACTACCAAGGCCAAGATCCCATATCCCAGACGTTTTGCCCGCGATCGTGATCAGCGGGAGTTGGAGGACATGATGGAGGTGTTCAAGAAGGTGGAAATCAACCTACCGTTGTTGATGGCATTGCAATCTATGCCTAAATGCGCAAAATTTTTGCGAGAGATGTGCCAAAAGAAGACAAAGTACCCAGATAATGTCCGTTTTCATGTGGAGAACGTGTCAGCACTAATGAATTCCCAGATCCCGACCAAGAAGAGGGATCCAGGCATGTTCGCTATTCCATGCACGATTGGAACTACGTCAATACCCAGGGCGATGCTTGATCTTGGAGCTTCGATAAATGTGATGCCAAGAGCCATGTTTGATGAGATGAGTTTTGGACCTCTTTCTCCTACACGTGTTGCCATCCAATTAGCAGATTTATCCACAGTTTACCCGGATGGAGTGTTGGAGGATGTGTTGGTCAAAGTAGGGGATCTTTTGTTCCCAGTCGACTTCTATGTTCTTGACATGGGAAAGAAAGCAATCAAGAACCCAGTGATCTTGCTCGGGAGGCCATTCTTGAGGACAACATGTACCAAGATTGATTGCGATACTGGGAAGTTGACAGTCCAAGTAGCAGGAGAAGTAGTAGAGTTCGACGCTTATAGGCAAAATCAAGATGATGCCCTGGAACACCTTAACACCCTCAGTGCATGTGGAAAACAAGTGACGACTTTGAATAGCTTAAATTGTTTCGAAGAAGACAATGAAGATGCAATCCAGGCGGAATTCAACTCAGTTCAGGATCTTGACCAGGATCCTGATCAGCATGAGGATAATGAGGAAGATGGTGCTCTGATGCAATTCTACGAAGGAGATGAGTACGAAAGTGAGAAAGATTTATGGGAAGAGTCAGTTCATGGACATAGCTTCGACTCTAACGATGAGGACTACTCCACGGACGAAGAGTTGGAGAATTACGTGTTTGAAAACATCCGTGGAGATGATGGAGATCATGATGTAGGGGAACAAAAACCCCTTGATGAGTTTGATGAGGAACTTGAAGAGTTACCCCATGATGAGACCGAGGAGTTAGTAGAGAAATTTTGGCAACAAACAGTTCTTGAGGAGGATGCCAGCTTGCAAACAGAAGAGGATCTTGCCCAGAATGAAGAACCAGTAGATGTAGTGGAATACAGTTACGCCAGGATTCCGGGCAACATCCAGCCTCAGGGATTTGAACCACTCAATATCCCTGAACTAAAACCGGAGGACAGGTTGGTGCCATCATTGCAAAAAGCACCTACATTGGAACTGAAGCCCTTGCCCAAGCACCTGAAATACATCTATCTTGGCAAGAACGAGACCTTGCCCGTGATCATATCATCGGAGTTATCGAGCATGGAGGAGATCAGAGTTGGTGAGGTGCTGAGCAAGTACAAGGAGGCCATAGGATGGACATTGGCCGACATCAAGGGCATTAACCCTTTGGACTGTGTTCATCATATCTTGCTCGAGGAGGATGCTACCCCAGTAAGAGATCCACAATAAAGATTAAATCCAGCCATGAAAGAAGTGGTAATGAAAGAAATACTCAAGCTTCTTGACTTGGGGATCATCTATCCCGTGTCTGACAGCCGGTGGGTGAGCCCTGTGCATGTGGTGCCCAAGAAGTCAGGAATTCAAGTTGTGGAGAACGACAAGAACGAGATGGTGGCCATGAGACTACAAACTGGATGGCGAGTGTGTATAGATTACCGGAAGCTCAACCAAAAGACGAAGAAGGATCACTTTCCTTTGCCCTTTATCGATGAGATGCTTGAAAGGTTAGCTGGTAATAACTACTATTGTTTTCTTGACGGTTATTCTGGTTACATGCAGATCTGGATTGCTGACGAGGATCAAGGCAAGACCACATTCACATGCCCGTTTGGCACTTTTGCATATAGGAGGATGTCGTTCGGGTTATGCAACGCTCCAGGGACATTCCAAAGGTGTATGATGCACATCTTTTCAGACCTTCTTAAAGAGTGCATCGAAGTCTTCATGGACGACTTTACCGTCTACGACAAGACCTTCGACACATGCCTCAACAACCTGGATCGAGTCTTGAAGAGATGCGTTGAGAAGAGCCTAGTGTTAAACTACAAGAAATGCCATTTCATGGTCAAGAAAGGAATAGTTTTGGGGCATGTCATATCGGGAAAAGGAATTGAGGTGGATAAGGCCAAGATCGACATCATCGCCAAATTGCCTTACCCAAGATCCGTGAAGGATTTAAGAGGATTCCTTGGGCATGCTGGATTCTATCGAAGATTTGTCAAGGACTTTGCCAAGATCGCCCAACCAATGACGAGACTACTTCAACATGAAGTACCATGGGAGTTTAACGAAGATTGCAAGAAGGCGTTCCATGCCTTGAAGGAGAACTTGATCACAACCCCCATCATCCAACCTCCGGATTGGGGCATGCCTTTTAAGTTAATGTGTGATTCCAGTGGTTATGCCATAGGAGCAGTTCTTGGGCAGAAACGAGGAAAGGAGAGTTATGTTATTTACTATGCATCAAAGACATTGAATCCTGCCCAATGCAACTATGCCACAACGGAGAAGGAGTTGTTGGCCATCGTCTTCACCTTAGAGAAGTTCAGATCATATTTATTAGGAGGCAAGACCATAGTGTACACTGACCACGCGGCATTAAAGTACTTGGTGAGCAAGAAGGAGTCCAAGCCAAGATTGATTAGATGGATTCTTTTATTGCAGGAATTTGACATAGAGATCAAGGACAAGAGTGGTGCCCAGAATCAAGTTGCCGACCACCTAAGTCGAATCCTTCAGCCAGACGATGGGGTGCCGATCAAGGAGACCTTTCCTGACGAGCATCTGAGTCTTACCCAAGATGAACCATGGTATGCAGACATCGTGAACTACTTGGTGACTGGAGAAATTCCATCCGATCTTGGGCGTTATCAAAGAAACAAGCTGAAACATGAAAGTCGTTTCTACCTATGGGATGAGCCATACTTATGGAGAGAATGTGCGGATAAAATAATTAGAAGGTGTGTCGAGGATAAAGAGCAACGAAGCATTCTTGAGCATTATCACAACAAGGAGTGTGGAGGACACTTTGGGCACCAACGTACTGCAAGGAAAATTTTAGAGTGTGGTTTTTATTGGCCAACATTGTTTAAAGACTGTTACGAGTGGGTCAAGATATGAGAGAAGTGCCAAAGGGAAGGCAACATCACGAGAAGGAACGAGATGCCCATGATCCCGATGTTGCCCGTGGAAGTTTTCGATATATGGGGCATGGATTTTATGGGACCATTGCCAAGTTCCAAAGGCAACAAGTACATCATATTAGCAGTGGATTATGTCTCGAAGTGGGTGGAGGCTCGTGCTTCATACAAGGATGATTCGAAGGTGGTTTCTAACTTCTTGAGAACTCAAATTTTCAATAGGTTTGGCGTTCCTCGAGCTATAATCAGTGATCAAGGGACTCATTTTTGCAACGCCACGGTGACTGCCTTGTTCAAGAAGTATGGAGTTACCCATCGTGTGTCAACAGCCTACCATCCACAAGCCAATGGACAAGCGGAGTTGTCTAATCAAATAGTCAAGACGATCTTGAGGAAGACTGTGGGTACAACAAGGAAGGATTGGAGTATGCGCTTGGATGATGCCTTGTGGGCATATAGGACTGCCTTCAAAACACCTTTTGGCATGTCCCCTTATCGCATGGTCTATGGCAAGAGATGTCACTTGCCCGTGGAACTGGAACATCGTGCGCATTGGGCTGTTGTTCAGCTTAACCTAGACTGGAATGAAGCAGGGGAATCAAGGAAGCTCGAGATCCAGGAACTCGACGAGATCAGACTCCAAGCATATGACAATGCCGGTCTATACAAGGAACGGATGAAGAAGACCCACGACCTCTTGATCAAGGAAAAGGAGTTTCATTTTGGGCAACATGTGCTGCTCTATCAAACAAGATTTAGGCTTTCATCGGGGAAGCTTTCGACCAAGTGGGCAGGACCCTATGAAGTGCAAGCTCAATTCCCTAATGGAGCTGTTGAGATCAAGGATCCCAAGAATGGGAAGATTTTTAAAGTTAATGGCCAGCGCTTGAAGGCCTATCTTGGGCAAGAACAGTTTGTTGAGGGGGAACCATCTGGGTTTCCTGTCGAGGAGGACCTCTGACTTCTAAAGAGGAGGGTGTCGTGCCCAAGACCTTAAATGGGGCGCTGTCCAGAAGGCAACCTGGTTAGTATTTTATTTATTTTATTTTAGTTTAATTTTGTGTTTTTATTTAATTATCTTATTTCCGTAAAAATACTAAAATCCAAAAAAATTCATAAAATAATGAAAATCCAAAAAAATTAGTGTAGTATAGCTAGTTTATGTTTTAAGTATTCTATTGCAAAGCATTTTTTTTGATCGAGTCTAACCATAAGGGGAAGTCTGTTCTGGAGTGTATTTGTGTTTCTAAGTGTGCAGGAGATGTTGAGCAAGATGCAGGTTGTAGATCAGGATCCACTTTAATGGAAAGAGCTGTGGGAGTAGAGCAAGGATTCTGGGCAAGAGCTAAGTTGTTGGTCAACAACGATTGAGGCGGTTACTGTACCCCTAAAACTACGCGCCCTTTAAAACCATCCTACCACGTCTATACCCCCGCTACCCGATTTCAAATTCAAGTCTGCAACTTCTCATTTTCTCTCTTCTCTCTCCATCAAAACTCCTAAATTCCCTAAAATGGTGTCTACTCGTCCCAAAACCAAATTCAACAAGATCCCTGCCGGAACCAATATCGACCTCACCACCGAACACCCCACTACCACCACCGCTAAACCCAAAACCACCACCACAAAGCCCAAAATCATCACCAAAAGGAAACTACCCATGGAACCCGCCAACCCTTCTGCCGACCAACAACCAGAAATTTCGATCGGAACTAACGTACCCAAGAGTCCGCCGGTCGACGCCACGCTTCTGATGAGCGACAAAAACCCTAGCCTGATGGAAGAGGTGGAGAAGCAGCAGGAGGAGGAGACGCAATCGAAGCAGGTTTCTGAGCAAGAGGAGTTAGAGGAAGAAGCAGAGGAGGAGGAGCACGACGGCGAGGATGAAGAAGAAGAAAAAGATGATGAGGGAGAAGGCGACAACGATGGTGTGAATGAAGCCATTGACGCAGTGGCAGCGACGCTGGCAGCGGAGGCGTTGGTGGAGACGAAGACCAAGGCAAAGGAAAGTCCGGCGAAGAAGAAGAAGGAAGCCAAGGCGGCTAAGAAACACCCTCACGAAAGCGAGGGAATGCCGGCGAAGAAGCACAAGTCTGCTACTTCAGACGCCGAGTCCTTTCAGCCGTCGATTTCGAAGGGAACGGCTGTCAGTGAGCAAGAAAAAGGAAACGATCTTGAGGAGGAATGGGATGATGAGCAGTCTACCCCAGCAAGTGCTAAGAGCAGGAAGAAGAGGAAGGGGCCCACGGTGATGACGTGTAGCAAGCCCAAGGAGTGGAAGGTGACTGCACCTCGAGTTCTCGACTTCAAATTCTACGAGAACTTGGGTGTTGCCCAGGAAGTAAGAGAGTTGTTCAAGGGGATCGGCTGGAGTAAGTTTTTGGAGTGGCCTGTGGAGGTCTATGAGGAGCAAGTCAAGGAAGTTTATAGCACGGCGGCAATAACAAGTGACCCTGAGAATGGGGTGAGCATGATGTCCTTCTCGTTGTTAGGCGAGAAGTATGAGGTTCAAGTCAGTGCCCTCAATCAGATTCTCGGGATGGTGAGTCTGCGAGATTTGGCTAGGAAGGAGTTCATGGAGGCCAGGACCAAGGTGCCATCCCCGGGAGATGTGGTTTATGAGGAGCAGTGGAAGGAGATCAGCAATGGGACGCCCTACTATGGAGCCAACAACAAGGGTACTGAGCTAAGAACGCCTGCCCTGAGGCTTTGCCACCGCATCCTTGCCTACAACTTGTATGGTAGGAGCGATAGCGGCAACCGCTTGAGCAACAAGGAGCGATATCTACTGTGGTGTATGCACACCAAAACCAAAGTCAATTTCGCGGCGTTCCTTGGTGAGCAGCTTAAGACTGTATTGGCAAAGTAGGCGTTGGGATGCACTTTTGGCCACTTTGTGACAACCTTCGCGAATGGAGTCGGGGTCTATGGTGATCTGAAGGGGAAGCCGAAGATGCCGGTCAGCATGTTGGGAGAAACTGCCTTGAGAAAGATGAATGACATCGAGATCAGGAATGGCAGATATGTGTTCGTTGATCATTCCAAACCAGCATCTAGCAGGCGACCACCAGTGGGCAAGAAGGAGGAGGCAAGCACCAGTGTAGCGGTGCTGCCCAACATTGAGATCGAGACCAGGCTGGCCAATGTGGAGAGGTTGTTGACCGAGATCAGAGATTTCCAGCTGGCATTCTTTGCACACCAAGGATTCAGGTATCCACCTGAATCTTCTCTTTGATTTGTGTTCCTCCCTTTTATGTTAGTTTAGGATTTTATTTTTTTTCGTTTTTGTGTTTTATTGTAGAGTCTTGTTTTGTGTTATTTAGTGTCTTGTTGTTTGAGAAGCCGGTTTTACTGTCTTCACCCACAATTTGCCCAACAAATTGTGTGGTGAAGATCTTATTGCCTTCTCAGTTGTGTTTGTTGAGTCAGTTTGTTTTTGTTTGTTTGCTGCCCAACATTTTACCCACTTTGCCTAAGGCAAAGTGTGTGGGTGTTGGGGGTGTCAGTTTGTGTTTTTAAAGTTTGTTTGTGTTATTGATCAGCATGAAGGTTAGAATAGGTTTATGGATGATGTCGTATATAAATAGGTAGGATGGAATGAGATATTGGGCATTAACTGTGAGGATTTGAGCTTTTAAAATGCTATATACATATGCAGCATTATTCTTTCTTGTGTGATAATGATCAGTTGACATGTGTTGATCTAGAACTTGTCTGCATCTCTTAATTAAAACTTCATGTAACTTAGTAGAACTACTTAGATGAATTAGGCAATTTTTGTTCAAAATAGCCATGGCCTAAAAATTTCCTACCATAACATTTATCCTTTAATTAGCCCCCTTGAGCTTGGATCGTATTCTTTCTACTCACTTATAGAAGCCTGAATTTTAGCCGTCCCGGTCAAGAACTCAGGTCTAGAAGAACGAGGGATGAAAGGAAATGTTGGGTAGCACATAGTGGGCAATATCACCTAAGATAGAGGTGTTGGGTTGAAAAAAAAAAAAAAAAAAGGAAAAAATATATATAAATAAATATATAAGAAGCCCAAAATAAGTGTGCTAAATAAAGAGGAGTAAGGAATCAAGGGCAATGTGTTGCTCGAAAACCTAGTTCTTGACTTAGCCAGTTTCCATATTATCCTACCTTTTGTCATAAGCCACATTACAACCCAATGAAGACCTAAGGATAAGTAGTTTGAATTTGTTCGAAGAAGTAGAGATGTAGAGGGCAGGCAAGCCTATGGAAAAACTTTGTTGGTCATGGTCAAGAGCGTAAATACTTAACCTTATACACTTGAGAGATGAGTGCTGGTGAGGATGTCCTTGTTGCCCAATAACTCTATCTTGACCTGTTTGATGGCACTATCTGTTACATATTCTGTTTTGACTGACATGTGAGATGCTGATTTGTTTTGAGTCTGTGTTTTCTGTTTTGTCTTTTCTGTGTTTGAGTCTTGGGCAAAGTCGCAGCCATACACTTGAGGGCAAGTGTAATTCAAGTGTGTGGGTGTGATGAACCCATATTTGTGTCCATCTTTTCTTGTGTTTTTCTTGTGTTTTTAGTCTTTATCGAGTCGTTATGTGTCTGGGAGGACACGCAAGTCGAGAGATAGTGTGCAGGGGAAGAACAGGTGGATGTTGGGCAAATCCGATGGAAAATCTGTTGTTGAGATGGCGATACAATGCAAATGGGCATAGGGCTGGAAGCTTGTAGCTGGGCAACATCGAAACATCCTTTCTACAAGTCAGGAAGCACCTCCCCATATCCTTAAGCCAACAGACAGAGTACTCGGAGGAGTCAGGATCGTGGTCAACACTGGGAGCAAAGCAGGATGCAGACGATGAAGGGCAAGATGAGAGTCGAGCAGCAGCAGGTTTCTTTTCCTTCAAGGAAGAGGATAAGGATCGGATGTTTCCTTCCTTATCCTAGCCGTGCCAAATCATGGAATAAATCTACCACACAAGGGAAGAAGGAACGTGCATGCGAAGGAAAGAGAGAGAGACATGCATGGGAAGAATCCTTATTCAACAAGGAATCCTTATTCAACAAGGAATCCTTATTCAACAAGGAAACTTCCCTTCAACCTTAGAATCTCATCGCCTATATATATGGCCGACTCTATCATGTAAAGGAGCTCTGCGATTCAGTAGTTTAGATTAGTTCTGCATTCTAGGTTGAGAGAAAGTGAGGAAGAAACAAGTCCTAAGGGCAATTTACTTTTATTTCGTATTTTACTGCTTTAGTTTTAGTTGTTGGCGTGAAGCCAAGACGCTGGTTGCTGACTACGCTTTTGGGCAGCAACCCCTTTCCAGATTTATGCTAAGTATGTTTTTCTTTATTTACTTTATGTTCTTATTTAAAATTATGTCTAGTTAAGTGATGGTCCCGAAACGAGTTACTGGTGTATGGGGGGGGGGAATACACCAGTTGGGATTTTAAAAATTAACCCTTTAAAAATACTTCAACTGAGTAAAACGGACTCGGTTGGAATCTCACAGCTGAGTAAGCAACCTCAGCTGGAAGAGTGAGGCTATGCGGAATATGGTGGAAAATTAAACTCGTTATAAACAACTCACGCTTTTAGTGCAGGGTTGGTCAACAACCAAAACAATTGAGAATGCGCAGATATGCAATTTGTATGTCGGTTAGATTGATCAGATAAGAATGCAATAAGCAACTGAATAAAAATAAACACTGACACACGAAATTTAACGTGGTTCGGAGATAACCCTCCTACGTCCACGGGGAAATGTGAATCCTCACACCTCAGTCCAAGTTCTTCTGGACAGTTCCACACAGCTTACTCGGGCTGTGCAACCGTTGCAATAAGTTTACGGGTACTTATCAACCTTAACAGTTAAGTTTGCGGGTACTTAACAACCTATGTCAAGTTTGCGGGTACTTGACGACCTAGCTACTCAATTACAGGAAGAGTATGATCCTAACAGACACTTTTTAAGGTGTGTGTGGGTGGATTTTCCAACTACAGCTCGATCAAGAATGAGAGCTGGATCTATGGCTTGAACGAATAAACACTCAAACTAAGATCTAAGAAAGATCGAAACTCTATGAACCCTCAGCTACTAATGTTCTATCACTCTTGAACTCTCAGCTGCTGATGCTCTTAGAATATGATTTTTGCAGATTTTTCTTGCGCTTGATTTTCTTGTAATTGCACTTCTCTATCTCTTGTCTCGTGTGTGTGTTTTTTTCTCGAATGAGAGTATGCCTCTATTTATAGGCGGAGAGAATCAACTAGCCGTTGAAGGAGTTGTTGATCTCTGATCGATGAAAGCGATGGCTTGTCTCTCATTTCTGCAGACTTTCCCGATATGGCATCTGTGCTCTTCTGCTTTCCATCTGAAACAGCCTTATGTTGGGCCAGATGGGGTAATGACTGAACGGTCAAACCCTCATGTGACTTCCTTTTGAAATTTAAAACTTAACCTTTCTGACAGTCAACCTTGGTCAGTTGATTGAAAATCTTGATCTTTATCTGAGTGGTATTCAGCTGATGTTCTGACTGAACCGTTAAACTTTCAGCTGACTTTGAACTTCATGTTGTTGATCTTTTTGTTTGAGTTCTACAACTGAGGTTCTGAAACTGAACCCTCAGTTTTCTTCCTTGTATTTAGACAGTTGAGTTGGAAACTTCAGATGACTTCCTTTTCATCTGATGTTCTCTTCCTCTCTACTGTTTCTCATCTGACGAATCCTCAGTTGGCTTTTACAACTGATGTTCTGAAGACTTCCCCCTCATTCCATCTGAACAAATGAACTCTCAGTTGTCTTTCATCACAACTGATGTTCTATCTGAGTGATGCCTTGTTGCCATCTTCAGCTGGAGACCTGTAAAGATAAAATCTTAACTTTGCTCAAACAGTGAGCCTAAATTCTAACATTAGGATCTGGCAACATCTACTCGGTTGGGGTCAGTCGGTTTTGGAATTCATCAAAACTTTTACTAATAAATTTCCCAACAATTTCTCCCTTTTTGATGATGCCAAAACCACTTACAGCTTTAAACCACTATTGATCTAATCCTCACTAACTGTCCTAAAATCTCAGCTGAAATTCTAGACAGTTTATAAGATAAAACATCAAAGGGTTAGCACAGTTATAACATGGTATTTAAAGGACTGCGATTCATAGCTTGGACAATGAGATATTGTGCGTCAAGTTGAATCGTATTATATACTTTGAAGTTTTGGTTACAACTGAAGATTACAAGGTTAAACACAAAACAGATAAAGATACAAGAGTTGCTTCAAAAACTACAACATCAAAAAAAAAACTTCATCAGCTCAAAAACTTTGACAGCTCAAAAATACTGTTGACCGTACTTGCTGAAGATACGGTCAAAGATCTCCTTCTTCGCATTCGACTCAATCCCAGTGTTGACGCCATGTTCCTAGCAGACTTGTCTCGCCTCAGCCATGATCGCATTTCTGTTTGGCGTGCTCGTGCCTTTGATCATCTGAGGGCGGTACCTGCACATCTTCGGAACTGGAACGGTGTTAGGATCGAGCTGAGCATTCAGCATAGCCCGCTTGAACTGACTAAACATTCCAGGGTCTCCAGTTCTGAGTTCCCACAGGGCTTCCTTGAAGGCTTGTCTTGGGTCTTCAGTCGAGTAGACTTTCCTGTAATAGAAGTCATTTATGAATTCATGCTTGAACTGCTCCCAGTCATCGTTCCACTCAGCATTCATCCACTTGTCAACATGTGGGTACCGAGACGGGAGCGGAGCATTCTTCTGCAACTGATGCGTCGACTTCCTAGCCTCGGCCTTCATCTGGTGCTTGTTGATTCTTCGCACACTCCGGCTGGCTTTATTTCTGTCGACGTTCTTTTCCACCTTGGCCAGTTCCTTCTCGAACTTGGCCACCTTCTTGGCCTGATCGGCAGCGAACTTCTTGATCAAGAGGGATTCAAGTACTTCTCCTTGGACTCCTCCATAGCTTTGGCAGCTTCGATGCAGTCTTCAACAGATATTCCTCCGTAAAGTTCGGCATCGAGCTCGGCCGTAAGCTCGGCTACGAGGTCGTGAGAGATTTCCAGTTCGGGCTGCGATCCTTCAGCTTCAGCTTCAGCTCCTTCAGCTGGCACTCCTTCCCCCTGCTGAGCTCCTTCAGCTTGCTGGAGAACAGCTTTCCCTCGTCCAGCACCAGCTGCTGGCTCCTTGTCTTCCCCCTTTTTGGCATCATCCAAAAGGGTGGCAACGGTGCCATCCAGGGAGGTCAGCTTGGCCTCAGCTTGTTGAACGCGGGAAAAGAGTTCGTCAACAGCGTCCTTCTCTTCCACCTTCTTGGCCAACTCCAGGTCTTGGCGCTCCTGCTCAGCTCGCTGCACGGCTGCAAAGGTCGCAGAGACCTCTTTGTGGAGGGTGACGAACTCAGCTCGGAATGATGCGAACTGAGACATCCACTCCTGGTCTTGGGTCTGCTGGGACTTCGCCAGGTCAGATTCAGCAACGGTCTTGAAAACGTTGAAATCCGAGCTGAGACCCTGAACGGCCTTTCTTAGAGCTGAGATCTCCGAGCTGGAAGAAGTGGAGAGATCTTCGAACTTCTGCTGCAGAGAGGAGGAAAGGTGTTCCAGCTGAGTCTTCAAGCTGGCATTCTCTGCCATCAGCAGCTGCATCCTGTCAGCTTCCTCCTCCTTGCTAAGCTGGATCTTGGACAACATTTCCTGCCTCAGCTGGTTGACCCTCTCCGAGATCAGCTCACAGATAGCATCGGTTGAGAGAGCTGGCTGATCGGAGGGTCCGAGCAGGTGTTGTGGTTGTGGCTGGGCAGAAGGCTCCGTGACAACCAAGGCAGATCGGCTGGCGAGGTAGGCCTTGAGCTTGTCTTCTTCTCTCTTGGCCGCCTCATCAGCTGCGTCAACGTCCTCCATGCAGGCGGCATTCTTGGCCAGCATATCATCAAGGAACTGAACAGCTCCAGGGTTGTTGCACAGCTCCCTGGTGTCTGTCCCTTCTTGGATGCTCCTATCCAGACGTCGTCGTAGCACAGCCACCTTCTGGTTGTAGGCCACCTCCAGGTTTTGGTAGTCGAAGTATTCCCTCAAGTTGGACTCTTCGACCTTCAACCTGTCCCAACCATGGATCCTGAGGGTTTCCTCCTTTACATACCAATAGCTGAATATGACGCTGAATTGGTAGAGCAGTTCCGTCCCGAAAACAGTGAATATGGGCATCGAGGCTGCCTCGGGGAACATACCAATCAGCTTGCGGAAGCAGTAGCTGAGTCTTCCTTCATATTCAGCCAGGATCACCTGGCGGTTGGCTTCTTCGTCAATTGGAGGGGGGTCGATATCGAAGGTAACGGGTTCGATGGTTTCATCAACGTTGGCCAAAGGAATGGTCACAACATTGGCATCGAGCGAGAGGCTCGGAATATCTGACTGAGGACCAGTTGAGAGAACTGGATCCTCTTTGGGTGGTGAGTCGGCTGGCTCAATGGTTTCTTCAGACACAGGTGAGATTATCTGGCTGGCATCAGCTCCAGTTTGACTGTCGTGGGACTCCTCAGATGAAGAAGAGTCATCTGAGGAGGAGCTGGAATCCTCCACTTGGATTTCCACGTTTTCAGCCGCTTTCTCCTGTCGTTGTTGAAGAACAAACCCAGCTGGGTCAACCGATTGGCTGGATTCGGTTGACTCCTTTTCTTCAGCTGGCTTTGCCACCACTGGACTGGTTGTTGAAGGTTGAGCTGCCGGCTGGATGATCCTGATCCTGGGCCTCTTCTGCAGAGGTTCCTCTTCTTCTTCTTCTTCTTCTTCTTCTTCCTCTTCCTCAGCCACCTCCTCCAGCTGGCGCTTCGCTGGCTTGGACCTCGATGGGCGGCGAGCTGCTGACTCCACAGCTGGCTTGGGGGCACCCTTGGGAGTATAGACGGCCTCCACAACGTCCCTGGCCTTTTTGGCTGTGGGGAACAGCGTCAGCTTGCTGAATGGTGTGTCCTCACTTCCTTCCCATGTCAGCGGCAGTCCCTTTGTGGCTTGGAGGATGAGGGCAGAGATCTTTGTCCCGAAGTTGAGTGTCCCCTTGACACTCAACAGCAGTTCTCCGAACTCAGCTGTCGTCTCGGAGATTTTCTGCTTCTCCATCATCAGCTGGCTCTCAAAAAAGCCCAGCCAGTCGACCTGGTGCAGTTCTTCCAGTGCCTTCTGTTGCTTGAGCTTTGGTTGGCTAATGTCACCGAAAGCTCCTCCATACGCGAAGGCGCATTTGGAAATCACGTCGAAGAGAAGTCGGTGCGCCGGCTTCAGCTTTGTCCTTTGCATGCTCCCCTTCAATGGTTCGGGAATAAGAAGGATGGTTTGAAGGAAGGCATCAGCTTCCTTGTCAGTGAAGTTCCCCAGCACATCTGTGGCTTCGCGATTTCTGGGGATGATCTTCTCCAGTTCCTTGGATACTTTGATTTCTACGGCGGTGTCTTCAACCGTCCGGGAGGTTCTGTGTCGTTGCTTGCACGGGATGATCGTGACAAGCCCATCATCTGCAACTCGTTGTAGATTCCGGTAGAAGTGTACGACCTGCTTCCTGAGCAATTGGGAAGGAGAGAGGGTTGCCCAGTCGAGCAGATGGTGGTCAGAGAGAATGGCGGCGACGGGGGCAAGTTCCGGCGAGGTGAGAGCCGCTGTGGATAGAATCTGTTCAAAATGAATCTTCAACATCACCATGTCGAAAGATTCCTGGAAAGTAGCAGGCTCTGCGGAAACCATCTTCTTGGAAGCTTTTGATTTGGGCGCCATCTCAAAGGGATATATATGCAAAGAAGAAGTAAAATCTTTACTGAAAAAGGTGAAACAAATGTGGAGAGGATGATGAATAGTAAGTAAAGATATGCACGAAATAAGAAGGTAAGGATCACTTCCTGATTTGCCGTATTATATAATCTTTGACTCGGATAATATCAACGGCTGGGGTTAAATGGCGCGAATCCATCAACGGCTGAGATTATGCGACTGTTGGGTAATTTTGACTGATACTCCACGCGCGCGAGTGAGAAGGTGAATAGTTTGAGGTGTCAGCCCAGTCACACTATAAAGTAAGGCTATAGGAGTTCAGCCAGACTTTACATTAACCCTTTGGGATTTTACTGGTGTATAGGGGGGGAATACACCAGTTGGGATTTTAAAAATTAACCCTTTAAAAATACTTCAACTGAGTAAAACGGACTCGGTTGGAATCTCACAGCTGAGTAAGCAACCTCAGCTGGAAGAGTGAGGCTGTGCGGAATGTGGTGGAAAATTAAACTCGTTATAAACAACTCACGCTTTTAGTGCAGGGTTGGTCAACAACCAAAACAGTTGAGAATGCGCAGATATGCAATTTGTATGTCGGTTAGATTGATCAGATAAGAATGCAATAAGCAACTGAATAAAAATAAACATTGACACACGGAATTTAACGTGGTTTGGAGATAACCCTCCTACGTCCATGGGGAGATGTGAATCCTCACACCTCAGTCCAAGTTCTTCTGGACAGTTCCACACAGCTTACCCGGGCTGTGCAACCGTTGCAATAAGTTTACGGGTACTTATCAACCTTAACAGTTAAGTTTGCGGGTACTTAACAACCTATGTCAAGTTTGCGGGTACTTGACGACCTAGCTACTCAATTACAGGAAGAGTATGATTCTAACAGACACTTTTTAAGGTGTGTGTGGGTGGATTTTCCAACTACAGCTCGATCAAGAATGAGAGCTGGATCTATGGCTTGAACGAATAAACACTCAAACTAAGATCTAAGAAAGATCGAAACTCTATGAACCCTCAGTTACTAATGTTCTATCACTCTTGAACTCTCAGCTGTTGATGCTCTTAGAATATGATTTTTGCAGATTTTTCTTGCGCTTGATTTTCTTGTAATTGCACTTCTCTATCTCTTGTCTCGTGTGTATGTTTTTTTCTCGAATGAGAGTATGCCTCTATTTATAGGCGGAGAGAATCAACTAGCCGTTGGAGGAGCTGTTGATCTCTGATCGTTGAAAGCGATGGCTTGTCTCTCATTTCTGCAGACTTTCCCGATATGGCATCTGTGCTCTTCTGCTTTCCATCTGAGACAGCCTTGTGTTGGGCCAGATGGGGTAATGACTGAACGGTCAAACCCTCATGTGACTTCCTTTTGAAATTCAAAACTTAACCCTTCTGATAGTCAACCTTGGTCAGTTGATTGAAAATCTTGATCTTTATCTGAGTGGTCTTCAGCTGATGTTCTGACTGAACCGTTGAACTCTCAGCTGACTTTGAACTTTATGCTGTTGATCTTCTTATTTGAGTTCTACAACTGAGGTTCTGAAACTGAACCCTCAGTTGTCTTCCTTGTATTTAGACAGTTGAGTTGGAAACTTCAGATGACTTCCTTTTCATCTGATGTTCTCTTCCTCTCTACTGTTTCTCATCTGACGAATCCTCAGTTGGCTTTTACAACTGACGTTCTGAAGACTTCCCCCTCATTCCATCTGAACAAATGAACTCTCAATTGTCTTTCATCACAACTGATGTTTTGTCTGAGTGATGCCTTGTTGTCATCTGCAGCTGGAGACCTGTAAAGATAAAATCTTAACTTTGCTCAAACAGCGAGCCTAAATTCTAACATTTGGATCTGGCAACATCTACTCGGTTGGGGTCAGTCGGTTTTGGAATTCATCAAAACTTTTACTAATAAATTTCCCAACACTAAGTTTATTGTTACCTTTACTTGTTAAGAAGTAAAGATGAGGCTATTGAAGCTTTTAGAAACTTTAAGAATGAAGCCGAAAATCAACTTGGTTGCCAAATCAAAATGGTTCGAAGTGATAGAGGTGGGGAGTATGTTGCTCCGTTTGCTGAATTATGCAACGAAAGTGGTATAATCCATCAAACGACTGCTCCTTATTCACCACAATCAAATGGCGTTGCTGAACGTAAGAATCGTACTCTTAAAGAGATGATGAACGCCTTGTTGATTAGTTCAGGATTACCCCAGAACATGTGGGGGGAAGCTGTTTTGACAGCTAACTATATCTTGAACAAGATTCCACTCAAAGGGAAGGACGTGACTCCTTATGAACTTTGGAAAGGGAGGAAACCTTCGTATAAATACCTCAAAGTGTGGGGGTGTTTAGCTAAGGTTGAAGTGCCTTTACCAAAACAAGTTACAATTGGACCTAAAACGGTAGATTGTATCTTTATTGGTTATGCACTTAACAGCAGCGCGTATCGGTTTGTTGTACACAAATCCGATATACCCGACATTCATGTGGGTACGACGATGGAATCAAGGAATGTTGTATTCTTTGAGAACATCTATCCTAATAAGGATAAGGTTGATCCTAACTCTAGGAAGAGAGTTGAGGATGAAGCTACGAGCTCTAAACTTGTAGATGAGTCTATGAGTTCTGAACCCATAGATGAAAATGTTGCATCGAGTTCTAATCCGGTGTTCTATGGACCGCCGAATAGAAAGCGACTTAGGTCTATGCCTGTGAATGAACCTAGATGTGGTACTAGAGTACGGAAAGCAAAAATTTATGGATCGGACTACGTCGTTTTAATGCTAAACGGTGAACCGGTATCCGTAAAAGAAGCCTTATCTGGTTCAGATGCGGCTTTGTGGAAAGAAGCTATAGACATCGAGATTGAGTCTATTATGCTTAATCACACTTGGGTGTTAGTTGAACTACCACCAGGCTGTAAGGCATTAGGATGCAAGTGGATCCTAAAGAAGAAGTACAAGTCTGACGGTACTATTGATAAATATAAGGCCAGACTTGTTGTTCAAGGCTTTAGACAAAAAGCCGGTTATGATTTCTTTGATACCTATTCGCCCGTGACGAGACTTACTTCTATTAGGGTGCTTCTCGCTATTGCTGCTTTGCGCAATCTTGAGGTTCATCAAATGGATGTTAAGACTGCTTTCTTGTATGGGGAGTTAGATGATGAAATCTATATGAAGCAACCGGAGGGGTTTGTTGTACCTGAAAAAGAGCACATGGTATGTAAACTACAACGGTCTTTATATGGATTGAAACAAGCGCCTTTGCGTTGGCACTTGAAGTTTGACGATGTGATATTGTCAAATGGTTTCAAGATCAACGAGAGTGACAAATGTGTCTATATTAAGAAAACGGGTGACGATTATGTTATCGTTTGTCTTTATGTAGATGACATGTTAATCATGGGTAGTAACTCTCGTGTGATTGGTGAAACCAAGAGGATGCTAAGTATGAATTTTAGCATGAAAGATATGGGCTTAGCTGACGTTATTCTTGGAATTAAGATTCTAAGAACGCCCAATGGAATTGCATTGTCGCAATCTCACTATGTTGAGAAAGTGTTGAGGAGATTCAACGCTTATGAGAAACCTATTGCTAAGACTCCTTGGGAACTGAATGTTCATATAAGTGAGCACAAGGGGGAACCTGTGGGTCAAGATGAATATGCTAAGATCATTGGGAGTTTGATGTATTTGTCAAACTGTACCCGACCTGATATAGCATGCTCGGTTCACAAGTTGAGTAGTTATACTGCTAATCCAAGTAAAGAACATTGGAGAGCCCTAGAGCGCGTACTGGGTTATTTGAAATATACTCAGAACTTTCCGATTCACTATTCAAGAGAGCCTGCTGTACTTGAAGGGTATAGTGATGCTAATTGGATATCTGACTCCAAAGACTCGTTTTCTACGAGTGGATACGTGTTCATTATTGGGGGTGGTGCAGTATCTTGGAAGTCTAAGAAACAGACTTGTATTGTCAGGTCTACCATGGAATCTGAATTCATAGCTTTGGATAAAGCTAGTGAAGAAGCCGAATGGCTTAAAAATTTCCTTGAGGATATTCCATGTTGGACGAGGCCTGTGTCGTCTGTGTTGATACACTGTGATAGCCAATCTGCTATTGGACGAGCACAGAATATGTTTTATAACGGTAAGTCTCGACATATTCGTCGACGACATAATACCGTTAGACATTTGATCTTGAGTGGGGTTATCTCAATTGACTATGTAAGGTCAATAGATAATCTAGCGGATCCGCTGACTAAAAGCATTAATCGAGATCAAAGGTATAAACTGTTAGAGGGAATGGGTGTTAAATCCACATCTTAAGGATGATTATAGCGGATACCCAACCTTGCAGATTGGAGGATCCCAAGAGCTTGGTTCAATGGGACAACGAAGTTATAAGAACCTGTGTGTTAAACACTCGAACATACTTATTCTTTGAGAACAGTGAGTGTTTGTTTACCTACAAGTGGTGAGATTAAGTCTTATGACTTTTAATAATTCTTGGATACCTCGGAGAGGTCAAGTATAGTAGGATACTTGGGAATAAGAATCACCTATATAAGTGTGAAGTGAGGGCCGCTTCAATTGATACACTTATGAATCCAAAGGGGTGTCCAAGGCCGAAAAGGACACAAAACGTTAGAACGGACGGAATTGAGATGATATTGTGTCAATATTGTTGTCTCGGTATACACCATGGAGGACTAGTTCAAGGTTTTCATAACCACTATGCCGCCGGTATACTCGATAATGTTGACTATGGATAGGTTCAAGGTTACAAGCTACCTAGCCAAATGCAGTATTGTCTCTTGAGGACTGAACTTTGCATTTGCATTCATTTTGCATTGGCATTCTCACTCATGTGGGGGATTGTTGGAAATGGTTTAAATATTAACCATTATTGAGAATAAATATTGTTGATTAAATATTTATTATTTAATTAAAATATTTATTGGATGTTAATCTACGCCGTGAGTAGATGAACGTGGTATATTTAATATCTCTAAACCGATTTCTGGTGAGTGAGATATTGTATGCTAAAGGTTGGATGTTGAAGTAGTAATTAACATGTTATTAATTATAATAAATGTTAGTTGTCCCACATCGGTTATATGTGGATGATTTGACTAGTATTTAAGGCTATGTCTGTATGGGTTTTATAACTTGTTGGGTTGGTGTGTATGGATGTGATGGTCCCGAAACGAGTTACTGGTGTATGGGGGGGGGAATACACCAGTTAGGATTTTAAAAACTTAACCCTTAAAAATTACTTCAACCGAGTAAAACGACTCGGCTGGAATCACAACTGAGTAGAAAGACTCAGCTGGACTCACAACTGAGGAAGAAACACTCAGTTGGAAGAGAAGTGCTGTGCGCAATGTGGTGGAAATTAACAACTCGTAAAACAACTCACGCTTTTATGCACGGTTGGTCAATAACCAAAACAGTTAAATATGTGCGGATGCAGTTTGTATGCTGGTTAGTCAGACAGATGAGAATGCTAGAAATAACTAAGTAAAGAAAAACACGAGCACACAGAGATTTAACGTGGTTCGGAGATAACCCTCCTACGTCCACGGGGAGTTGTGAGTCCACACAACTCAGTCCAAGTTCTTCTGGACAAACCACACAGCTTACCCGGGCTGTGCAACCGTTGCAATAAGTTTACGGGTACTTATCAACCTTTACAGTTAAGTTTACGGGTACTTAACAACCTATGTCAAGTTTGCGGGCACTTGACAACCTAGCTACTCAATTACAGGAAGAGTAAGCTCCTAGCAAACACTTTTTAGGGTGTGGGTGGCTTTTCCAACTACAGCTCGAATACGAAGTGAGCTGGGATCTAACACTCTACAAACTCTCACAAAGTGATGTTCTCAAGGTTTGATCTAAAGACACTCAGACACAATCTAATGCTCTAGAACTCTCAACAAGTGATGTTCTTAGAGGCTAAATCTAATTCAGCTCGAGTAAGGAATATATTTCTTTCTTTCGCTCTGTCTCGTCTCGTGTGTCTTCTCTTGTATGTCTTCCGCTCTCATCTCCAATGAATGAAAGCCTCTATTTATAGGCAGAGAGAATCAACTAGCCGTTGGAGGAGCTGTTGATCTCTGTTCTTTGATAGCGATGGCTTGTCTCTCATCTCTGCAGACTTTCCCGATATGGCATCTGTGCTCTTCTGCTTTCCATCTGAGACAACTTTGTGTTGGGCCAAATGGGGTAATGACTGAACGGTCAAATCCTCATGTGACTTCCTTTTGAAATTCAACTTCAAACCTTTCTGACAGTCAACCTCGGTTAGTCGGTTGAAAGTCTTGATCTTTATCTGAGTGGTCTTCAGCTGATGTTCTGTCTGAACCGTTGAACTCTCAGCTGACTTTGAACTTCATCTTGTTGATATTAACTGATTGAGTTTACAACTGATGTTCCAACTAGAACGCTCAGTTGTCCTTCTTGTATTTAGTCAGTTGGGTTCGAACTCTCAGATGACTTCCTTTTCTTCTGATGTTCTCTTCCTCTCTACTGCTTCTTATCTAATGAACGCTCAGTTGGTTTCCTTCACAACTGATGTTCTGAAGACTTCCCCCTCATTCCATCTGAACATATGAACTCTCAGTTGTCCTTCATCATAACTGATGTTCTGTCTGAGTGATGCCTTGTTGCCATCTTTAGCTGGAGACCTGTAAAGATAAAATCTCAACTTTGCTCAAACAGCGAACCTAATTTCTAACATTAGGTTCTGGCAACATCTACTCGATTGGGGTCAGTCGGTTTTGGAATTCATCAAAACTCGTACTAATAAATTTCCCAACAGGATGTGTATGGGTGCCTACGGGCTCGCGCCGCAGCCGCCGTCCGTTCGGACGGACGGGTGGGCTCGGGCTCGGGCCGGGCCTGGGACTTGAACTTGGATCTTGGCAATTGGTGCTTTGGGCTGGTGTTTGGGCCTTATCTTTTTGGACCAACCCACAAGCCCAATTCGATTAATTGTTGAGCCCAATCCAGCGGCCCATCCGTGTGAAGCCCATCGGCCCAAAAGACCTTTGGCTTCTGTAACAGCCAAGGCTGTTCACTTCAGCTAGTATATAAGGGAGGCATTGTCATTGCATTCTGGACTCAACGAAAAGCAATCTTCTCTTCTCTCAAAGCAGCATAGCATTTCATAGCATATCATACACCAGTTCAGTCTTCGTTCCAGTTCAGTTCGCCGGAGCTCGGTTCTGTTTGTGGTGCTACTACAGCCGAGACGTTTAATATCGTTTTAACCTTTGGGGACGAGCCGCCTTACCGTGAGCACCACCGAGGCGTATTCTCGTCTTGCGGGCAGAAGTCTAACTTCGGACGATCTAGTTTTCCTAATCTCTGTTCTTCAGTTTCCATTGTAATTCTTACAAGTTCTGTTTCTGTTCAAAATTCATCAATAAAAAGAAGTATTGTTCATTAAAATTTACGCGAGCAAGTACCCAATTCTAACAAAAAAGTTATCCATTTTCATGTGATGCTTTTTTATTAACGTAGTGCTTCATTAATTTAGGTATGACTAAACAAATTTGATTTTTAAATATATATATGAATGCTCTGAAATCATCTTATTGGGCCATATCTCCTCACAATCAATCAACATATTTCACTAACAACCTCGCAATGGTCTGAAGAACCGTTAGATCATCATGATGTCATTTTATATTTTCATTCTCATCTAAAATATTATTTTATACAATTTGGATGTACAAGTACCATGTGTGAGTGGTTTAGTGGAGCAATATAATGCTCATTATTGCTGGTGCTCATATAATTATCAGTTGTGTCTCGATATTTCATTTTTAGATTATAATCCTTCCTAACTCTCTAATTAATTACTTATTCCAAATTAATTGATCGATTAAATTTATTAGCATTTACCATGCAATCATGCTGGTTCATGATTGTAATGCCTTTTACTTTAATACTTAGATGAGGTGCTTTAAATTCACTGCTTTTTTTAGGTCTTGACTTGATGGCCATTTCTAGTGACGATGGTATTGTTTTTAGATACTGAATTAATTATTTGGGAGAAGTATTAAAGTTTATATCTTGAGTTTGTTTAAATTTATACTTTACGTATTTTTAATTGATCAAAAGGCTATACTATATGTTAAGAGTGTTTTGCATACCCTCGTCACAATTTAGCTTCATAATAAAGACAACAAAATATTATCTAAATTTCTAACTATATGGAATCTTTTGTTTTACTTATTTTGTACCCCTTCGGATCCATTGAATTTTTCATGTTACTGTTTGGCACAGAGATTAAGAACAAAGGAAAAAGATAGAATAGGTATTATCTTTTTTAAATAATTTTGAAAGGTTAAAATTTTCCTTATTTGGAAAATGACAATATGAGTGGGACACCTAAGTAAGGAAACAATGACAATATGAGTATCGGATGGTGTATTTGAATTGAATAATTTTATGATAATAACTAAACCAACAAACGTAATTACCTAAATAGACACTACCGGATTTCTAATTCTACCTCTTCAGTTTTATTTATTCTTTCCCGTCAAAAAATGTATTATTTATTCACTCCTATTTATCTATATAATTTCTTACATGTTTTTATTTTATCATGTTGATAATTTGCGAAATACTTACCAAATCTTTTCCCACGATAAAAACTCTGCACCATAGTTTTCATAGTTCATTTAATAATTAGAAATTTAAAATATTAGTGGAAGCATGTGAAATGTTTAATATATTTAGTAAATAAAAGCGAATGGTAGGAAATCATAAGCGTCCATGTGATTAAATAGCTCTACATCACATGGCTTTTAAAAATCCACCCAATCTATTCAAATTTTAATTAAGATATAAAATAAGAACAAATAAGAAATTTGCGTTCACAACGACCGAATAATAATGTACTATAAATACGGACGAAACTTACCCGCCAAATAAAGTTTATCATATGAGAATTTCCATAAATGCTCATTTTTTTAATTTATGAAATACTATAAATGCTCACTAATCAATTCCATAACGGTACTTAAGCGGCTTTAGTTTTCACGGGTGTGAGCACCATGCAATAAATAAAGAGCAAAAATTTGTTATATCCATTTACTATATCTTGAAATTTGTTATATCTACTTGTTAGAAAATAAATTAGTTGTGTCCAATATGACCTAACTACCCTTAGAATAATTAGAACCTGACAAAAAAAATATCATTTCGGTTCAGTAGTTCAACGAAAACATGGAAAGTGACAGTGCCGCATGAGAAATTGGAAAAACATAGAATCATTTTCTTATTTTGATTAAAAATACTATTTTGCAACTTAAAAAATACACAAATCAACTCCAAAAAATTAAACATTTGCAAAAAAAGGAAATCCCACTCGGCTAATGTAAATCCCACCCGAGCGGGATCTACAAAATGTTTCGTACCCGAGCGGGATCTTTGTAAAATCGAGTGGGATCTTGAAAATGTAAATTATGGTATATTTGGTTACTCTTTTTGTCACACATATAATAAATTTGGATTTTTTTCATCGTATAAGCCTTGCATTTTCTTGCTTTGATTAAAAATACTATTTTGCAACTTAAAAAATTCACAAATCAACTCCAAAAAATTAAACATTTGCAAAAAAAGGAAATCCCGCTCTAGATCCCACTCGAGCGGGATCTACAAAATATGCTTCGTACACGAGCGGGATCTTTGTAAAACCGAGTGGGATCTTGAAAATGTAAATTATGGTATATTTGGTTACTCTTTTTGTCACACATATAATAAATTTGGATTTTTTTCATCATATAAGCCTTGCATTTTCTTGCTTTGATTAAAAATACTATTTTGCAACTTAAAAAATACACAAATCAACTCCAAAAAATTAAACATTTGCAAAAAAAGGAAATTCCGCTCGGCTAATGTAGATTCCACTCGAGCGGGATCTACAAAATATGCTTCGTAACCGAGCGGGATCTTTGTAAAATCGAGTGGGATATTGAAAATATAAATTATGGTATATTTGGTTACTCTTTTTATCACACATATAATAATTTTGGATTTTTTTTCATTGTATAAGTAATTTAATTAAAAATTGAGTAATTAATTAATTGGATATGCCCTAAACAAAACACTAATTATCTAATTATTGACCACTTTTGCTAACTTCCAAGCCCTAAACATCACAATCATTTTCGGTTAAAACCTATCAAAGTGAGAAGCATCAAATTCCACTCTATGTGTAAGAGTTATAATATAAAAATACAACATCAAGGGTAAATTGGGTAGTTCATATTAAATATGAACATAACTAATTGAATTTTTCACAGACGGATATAACTAATTGTGAAAAAAGTGAAAGTGGATATATTTGACAATTGAAACATAAATAAATCGGTTTAGAATATATAAAAGTAAAGTTGGGATACTTTTGTGCATATCAACAAAAAAAATACATCACCCATTAGGTAAGTAATTAATATATTTGAAATTTGAACGACTGGTTTTCAGTCAAAAGTTGGGTGAAAAATGAAATGACTAGAGTGGAGAAACCGCGTGGAATGAATGGAACAGCCTGAGAAGTGAGAACAACTTTTGTTAATCTAACAACAAAACAAACAAACAATGCCGATGTATATCTCTCTCTACATGGGATTTGGTTCATGTATATTGTATAAATCAGGTAAAAACTATTATCTCCGTCCCATCGAATACGGTCTGTTTTTTGTTTTGGAACGTCTCACTACACTAGTATACTTAGCTTGTTTCCATTAAAGAAAATAATTAGTTTATATACATGGTCCACCATCTCATCTAAACTCCACTAACCTACTCTCACTACACACTCAATCATCTCATTTATAACTTTATTAGCATTATAAAATATTGCATTCACACTACACTAAACACTTTCTTTATACCCAATACCTTTTTTTCTTAGCTTCCGTACCTATATGAACTAGGCCGTATTTGACGGGACGGAGGAGTATAAATTAATTTGAATTATTGTATGCTATACGGTTATCATTAATCGGAACATGAATATAGTATATAAAATATGATATTCTATAAACATCATTATTCATACAAAAAAATATGAACTGAAGAAAAACATTATTAAACATATATATATATATATATATATAGATGAGATAGATCATATGAGAATAAATATTATCCTAAGAAATCAGAATAAATCTCCACCATAGATCTATTGGTGATGAAGGGTCAAGATTTGACCCGCTTTGACTAAGTTAAATTTTGACCCTTCATGTAGATAAGATCAATGGTGGAGATTAATTCCTATTTCTCACTTTAAGGAGAGTTTGCATGGAAATCACTCCCTATATATATATTAAAAAGAATAACTATACTACATTGTAAAAAAAACATGGTTGTTAGTTTGCACATGAGGACAAAGTTTCTATACTACATCATTCCTATACATAATATATTGTTAAGTGAATAGTTATTTTCTTTGTCATTCACGTCCCTCTCTAGCAGCTTAAACACACTCAAGCACACAAAAGATACAATACCACTCAATCAATTGTCGACATACCAAAAAGATATAGTGCGTTATATACTTAATTATATTGTTACAATGAACAGATTTTAATTAGTTATATTTAATTAATTTGTACCCCAAATTATGAAGGAGTTACGAAAACTACATTTTATTTTGTATGCAGGAGTTGAGTAGGATTGTTCGAACGGTGATGTGAATTGACGTGAAAATATATGTATTAAAATATATATATTTTTTAATGTCGTGTATGTGCAAACCATATTAATATGTTGTTTTTTCAACGTCAAAATTGTGTTATTTGGGCTAGTGCAACACAAAACAATTTATTTTCACGCAAGTTCCGCATCACATTCTAAACAATCCTACTAAGTTTCTAAAATATTTATTTGGTGATAAATTTGTAAATCAATAGTTCATGAAGGAATTGAAAAGGGTCGAATTTGTGCTATATATTTGTCTTTCTAATGTATTATACTATACAATAGATGATGCATCATAATATGTTATGCAATATTATAATTAGAATTATCATTATTGTGTCGAATATCGAACATGGTGCATTAATATAGCAGCATCTAGAAAAGAGACAAATGCGAACACGCGTATATTATGGCAGATTATCTCACACAGTCACACACTCACACTGAAGATTGGAGGAGGAAAAAGCGTTATACTTATCTCCTATAATGCCGCCACTATCTCCGCTACATTTATATTAACTTAAAAATAGAAGTACTTGGGTGCATAAGTTTGCACCTATTTGCACACAATCTAACCCGTTCCGATCCGTCACGTGCCATTTTGACTCGGATCGTGAGATTTACGTGTCGCGCGTAGGTCTCATGCGCCCGTTTTTTTTAAAATTTTCAGATTATTTTTCCCGGCTCCGCCTTCGCTCCGATTATTAAAATAAGGATAATCAACGGGCAATAATTTGGACTTTTTCGGCTCGCTCTGAGGCCTTCGGCTTCCCTCGTTCGAATCTTGATCATAGAAGAAGCGGCAAACAATAAAAGAAAATTGGAAAAAAAAAAGCTAAAAAAAAAACTGGTAAAAGGGATTTGACCAGATCAAACCCGAATCAAACGGGTCGGGACGGATCGGGTCGGGTCAAATGAGCAGGTGTTCTACGGTGGAATAGTTGCACCCAAGTTTTTGTCACTTAAAAATATGACTTACATTAATTAATTAATCATTTCTTATCATTACATCTATTATGCAACTATTTTCGAATTATTTTTTTTCATTATAAAATTTTCATTTACAATCTAAGTGCTACATGTCACAATTTAGTTCAAGCATTTTTGTAGGCATGTTTAAATAAAACTATTCAGCTCTAGATAATGAGATTTATCTGAAGTGGTAAAGATGAGGTACTCAAAACTCTCTGTAATAAGAGGTTTTGGATTCAATTTTATCTGTGTACGATATAGTATTAGTCCCACCATTCATGGTAGTATAGTGAACCTATATTTATGTACTACTATATAGGTAATACTATTTTTATGGTATAATATTAATTTAATAATATATATATATATACACTGTTGTAACTAAACAACAAAAATAAAATAAAATAATAACTATCCAATTCTTTAGAGGATTATATATGATGCAGTTATGAGATGTGCGCTCAAAGTTAGACATTTGTCTCTTCTAAATTACGTCTTAACTTATACTTTAAAATTTTTAAGATCTCAAGAAAGGGCATTAAATTTTGCACTATGTTGCCAACATCTTAAAATTCATTATTGAGTATAGACCACTAAACTAAATTATTTTAGAATTTTTTTTGGAGGAATTACAACAAGGTATATATGTATATATCAAATACTAATATTATATTACCATATAGGTGGAATCCCTATACCACACAAAGAAAAAACTATTATTCCACACCTAGGCGGGAACCATTACACCACCATATAAAGTGGGAATAAATTACACCACTCTACTAAGAAGAGACTTGTGATACTTCAGTCAATCACTTGAGCTAAGTTTAGATAAACATATCTTTTACGAATTCTAAATTTACATGTGGATGCAAGTTGTGAGCAGTAGAATATTTGCCTCAAAATCACAATTCTATTTAAATCTCAATAACCTAATATATTAATCAATTTATATGGAAACATCCTCTTCAGATTTTACCGCAATCGAATGAGTCTCACTCACTTACCTAGAGGCAGGATCGATGCCCTATACATCAGAGATCATCTAACTTTAATGAGAACTACTATCTAATTGAATTAAATCTCAATACATGAAAATGTAAAATTAATGCTTAATTCCTCTTATGAAGTAGAAATGAAAAGCATAAACTAAAGGAGTAAACATCCGTACACAAGAACTGCCTTTAACAGTTGTGTTTTTAATGAGTGATTTTAGCAACCAATGCTTTTAATTCATGAGTTATGCCTGTTTAAATTATTCTGCATTATTACAGACATTAAATTGTTTAGCAATTATTTGGATCATTATTATGGATTACAATCATAATTTCGTTATAAAATGCTAACTATAATCTGTTTTATCAACTCTAATGAGTCTATTGTAGCATAGGCTTATTTATTTATTTTTTCGTTATCCCGATTGAAGCATGGCTATTACAATTTCCTTTTCTTTTCTCCAAAATATTGTAAATACAAATAATCATTATTGTATTATGTTATACTAGTATTATTTTTACTGAGCATTTCAAAGTTGTATTGTTGTCGCTGGAGTTCCTTTAACTTAATAGAAGTACATTTTACATCCTACCGACCTTTTTCGTTTTCTTACATCCTCAATCAATCGGTCCGGAATAAATCACTAGTGGTGTATACATTCTTGTAATTAACAATTTTAAATTCAAATTCAACAAATATTTTGAAAATTTTTAATTATTAATGTGACTATCTAATACTAATACTGAAAAAGTGCACGATTTTAATTTGAAGTGAACATCAAAATATTGGTAGTGATATATCGATATCGAAAGCATGGTCAAGTTTTATAAAATATGAAAAGTCTGGTTTAAAAATGATATTTGTTGGAATATGACTGCATAGTTGTGAAGGTTAAAAGCTGAAGGGCTCGGTTGCAATTACACAAAGCTTGAAGGGGTGAGCTCCTAATTAGTTTGGAGAGTTAGTTAGCACCAACTGCCATCGAGCTGGAAGAGAGTGGAAGTTACAGCTGGAGTTTGTTATCTTCACGTGGCTGTGCAGCATATAAAAGGAGAGATTCAAATCCTGTGTCGGTCGATTATGGCAACATCGAAGTTTGAAATGGAAAAGTTCACTGGAAAGAACGATTTCGCGCTGTAGAAGATCAAGATGCAAGCTGTCTTGATACAACAAGGTCTTGAAGATGCGTTGAAGGGTGAGAAAGCACCAGAATCATCAAAGGAAGGCGAAGAAAAGAAGGAAGACAAGGAGAAACGCGCTGAAATCATGAAGAAGGCTCACAGTGCGATCATTCTTTGCCTTGGAGACAAAGTGTTGCGTGAAGTGGCGAAGGAGAAGACAGCTGCAGCTGTGTGGTTGAAACTAGAGAAGCTCTACATGACGAAGTCATTGGCAAATCGCTTGTATATGAAGCAGAAACTCTACTCTTACAGAATCCTTAAAGATAAGAGTATGTCTGATCAGTTGAATGAGTTTAACAAGTCTCTTGATGATCTTGCGAACCTGGATGTGGTGCTTGAAGATGAAGACAAGGCTATTCTCCTGCTAAATGCTTTGCCTAAGTCTTTTGATCATCTAAAGGATGCCATGTTGTATGGCAGAGAATCTTCAATTTCTCTGGATGAAGTGCAGAATGCTCTTAAGTCAAAAGAGCTGCAAAAATCTACAGAATCCAAGCAACCATCTCTTGGTGAGAGCTTGAATGTGAAGGGAAGATTCAACAAATGCAAAGCAAAGAAACCTTGGAGAGGAAACAAGAAGACATGCAGTTTTAAGTCCAAAGAAAATGATGGAAAAGAGGCAATAAAATGCCATTACTGCAAGAAACCTGACCATATAAGAAAGGAGTGTTATAGCTGGAAAAGGAAGCAGCAACAACAAGGCTCAACCTCCACAGATACTGCTGATATTGTTGAGCAATATCATGAGGCTGAATCCCTCAATATTCTTGACTCTGAAGCTCTTAATATTTCTGATCCAAAGCTATCAAAAGACTGGATTCTTGATAGTGGTTGCTCATTTCATATATATGTCCTAATAAGAGCTGGTTTTCTGTGATAACACATGCTCAGTGGAAGTCATTGGATCCATTAAATTGAAACTGCATGATGGTTCTATTAAGCTCTTAACAGAAGTGAGGTACATTCCTAGTCTCAAGAGGAACTTGATTTCTCTTGGTTGGCTTGAAGATCATGGTTATGAATTTAGACCATCTAATGGTAACTTGTCTGTTATTAAAGATGCTAAAATCATAATGAAAGGAACTAGGAAAAACAGTGTGTATCATTTAATAGGTAATGCTGTTGTTGGTGAAATTGAGCATGTTAGAGGAAATGTATCTAAACTGTGGCATGCTAGGTTAAGACATGTAAGTGAAAAGGGTTTGAATGAGCTTAAGAGACAGGGAATTCTTAAATTCTCTAATGATGGTAAACTAGATCATTGTGAAGACTGTATTCTTGGAAAGAGTAAGAAGCTACCATATTCTGTAGGAAAACATACATCTATTGTGCCTTTACAGTATGTTCATTCTGATCTGTGGGGACCCTCTAAAACAACTACACTAGGAGGTGCTAATTTCTTTATGTCTATAATTGATGATTATAGCAGAAAAGTGTGGGTTTATGTGTTGAAACATAAATCAGATGCCTTTGATAAGTTTGTTGAGTGGTGCAGATCTGTAGAGAATGAAAAGAATTGCAGGTTGAAATGCTTGAGAACAGATAATGGACTGGAGTTCATTGCTGAGAAGTTTTTTGATTTCTGCAAACTCAAGGGGATAAAAAGACACATGACAGTTTCAGGCAATCCACAACAGAATGGTGTGGTAGAAAGGATGAATAGAACTCTTTTAGAAAGGGTGAGGTGTATGTTGACAAGCTCAGGCTTACCTGCCAGGTTTTGGGGAGAAGCTGTTACTACAGCTGCATATCTGATAAATAGATGTCCCTCTTCAGCAATTGAGATGAAGACTCCAGAAGAAAAGTGGATTGGCAGACCGGCTGATTACACACATTTGAGGAGTTTTAGATGTCTGGCATATGCTCATGTCAGACAGGACAAGCTGGAACCAAGAGCTCTTAAGTGTTTAATGATAGGATATCCTGATGGTGTGAAGGGATATAGACTCTTGTGCATTGAATCAGGAAGAGGAAAAACTCTGGTTAGTAGAGATGTGGTCTTTAAGGAGAAGATCATGCCTTATTTGAAGCTTGGGAGTCAAAATGATACCAGATTCGAGGTGGAACATCCAAAACCTGCTGAGGAAAGAGATAATGGAACTTCTGAAGAAGGTGAGACAGTAGTGAAGGAAGGGTTGACTGAGGAGACTTCTTCTACTGTACCAGATCTTAGTGAGTATCACTTGGCAAGAGATAGAGTTAGGAGGAGTATCAAACCTCCACAAAGATTTGGTCATGCTGATTCAGTCTCATATGCCCTACATGTTGCTGAGAAGATCACTTACAAGGAGCCTAAGACATACAAAGAAGCTGTGTCTTGTGCGGAAAAATATTTCTGGATTCAAGCCATGAAGGAGGAGATGGACTCTCTGATAAAGAATAGAACTTGGAAACTGGTGAAGAAACCTAAGAATCAGAGAGAAGGAGTGGACTTCAGTGAAATTTTCTCACCTTACATTTACAAGAGTATGTGTTTACCTTGTTTGATACTGCAATAGGCTGGAATTCTATGCTTCAATCTGTAGTTGCTCTCTCTACTACAGAAGCTGAGTATATGACAGTTACTAAGGCTGTTAAGGAAGGAATTTGGCTGAAGGGTATGCTGCAAGAGTTGAAGTTTGATCAAGAATCTGTGGTTATTCTCTGTGATAGCCAGAGTGCTATTCACTTGGTAAAACATCAAGTCTTCCACGAAAGGTCTAAGCATATAAATGTGAGGATGCATTTTGTGAGGGATATTGTTGAAAAGGGTGAAGTTAAGATAGTGAAGGTTTCAACTCTTGATAATGCAACAGATGCATTGACCAAGGCTCTACCAGTTGCAAAGTTTAGGTATTGTCTTGAGTTGATCCGTTTGGGCTCTCACGAGCTCAAACCAAGATTCTAGTTTGCTAAAACTAGATTGGTGAGGGTGCTTGTCTATGATTCTTATTATGCATTCAAGGAGGAGAATTGTTGGAATATGATTGCATAATTGTGAAGGTTAAAAGTTGAAGGGCTCGATTGCAATTACACAAAGCTTGAAGGGGTGAGCTGCTAATTAGTTTGGAGAGTTAGTTAGCACCAACTGCCATCGAGCTGGAAGAGAGTGGAAGTTACAGCTGGAGTTTGTTATCTTCACGTGGTTGTGCAGCATATAAAAGGAGAGATTCAAGTCCTGTGTTGGTAGTTTTCTATTCTGTAACTTGTAGAGAAGAGTAGAAGGAAAATACAGTAGAAGAGAAGAGAGAAAAGAGTGAGAGCAGTAGCCATTGTAGTTGGTTTTGAGTTTTCTCATATCTTAGCTCGTTCTAATCTCTTTGTAGCTGTATTGTTGAGTGACTGGTTGTTACAAGAATCATAGTGAAATCATTTGGCACCCTTGCCCGTGGATGTAGGATTGATTTGATCCGAACCACGTAAAAATCTTCTTGCTTCGTTTACTGTTTCATTGATTAGAGTTTAGAGATTTGCATGCTGATTTCTGCGATCTATTGATCGATTTCCTAACAATATTAATCCTTATATTTACTGCCTTCGTTATTAATTAGTACTATTAACTTCTTAAAAATAACAATGAAAAAATTGTGGCATAGCCATCCCATCAGACTTCTAGCAACTGACTGAAATATCAAAGTGTCCATGAGTTTGTATAACGAAATGAATGCTCTACAAAAAATATTTTAGTATTCTAATTTTGAAGAGTGGTAGAGGCGTAGAGCTAATTGGCGATGCGTAGGCTGAAATTCCCTCAAAAACCTTAATTTTTTTTTTAAAATTTTCGGGAAAACGATGTAAAAATTCGTAGTAAAAATTTTGCGGCCAATGATTTTGTCATGTAGCATCTAAATTATATAATGATGTACGTTTACGTACACAACTTGTCAATAATGTTGTGATGTATTTGTCACACAACATCACATGAAATTTGACACCACCAAAAAAATAAATGCAAATTTTACTTATTTGGAAGTTATTGAAAGGACTTTTCTAATTTCTAATATCCGTACAAGTCTAATTAACGAGATAATCGTGATGTACTACATTATACCGCACGGTTAAAAAATGTGAGTAGTAGTAGTAGTACTCGATCGAGAAATAAAATTTTATTTTACTGAGACGGAAATATGAGAGCCGTTGCGGGGTATATCCGTATAAATAAAAGTAGTCAGAAGTGCGTTGTGGAGTTGTCGTCCTCGTTGTTTCCCGAATTAGCGAGAATTGGAGGATACTGTAAAATATTCTCACTGTACCGAATGCCTGACAGTGGTGGTGAATGGTCCTCACTCCTCCCTTTACTATTGTTCCGAAATTACCCTTGCCTTACTTACAACTTAAGTATGCAACTCGCGCCATCTTATTATTCTATAATTTCCCATTTCATAATTTTAATTTTAAGCGGTGCAAGTGCAACCTCCCTTATTTTTCTTCTTTTCCCATGCAAAGCATCGAAATTCGGTTCATAAAAAATTAGTTTATCTATTTTTCTAGGATAGCTTATATTTGTATATTGATAAATTAGTACTAAAAATAATTAATTTCATTTTTAATTTAAACTAAAACTACTTTTTGTTTTTTTAGATAAAAGATTAACTTTGATTGATAACAAATAAAAGTTACACACAATGCCTTATATGTTCTAGAACACCATTACAGAAAACACCATCAGAATCTCGTGCTATATAATGAGCAGTATTGTTAGACTCTCGAAAGTTATGTTTACGATTAGAATTATGCGTGGACTTATTATTCGAAATGTAGACGTCGATTAACTTAGACGTTTGAGAAGAAAATTTTCGTGTTTTTATCTTGTTTATGGTAAAAACTACTAAAAAACAATGAAAATTTAGAAAAAAACTTATATCTGAATGTACCTTTTCTGATTTTTATAATATCTTACAAATATCTAACCTAAGATTGGAAGGGTGGTACCCGCGTGTACTCAATAAACTAGTAAGAAATTATGATTATAACTAAAGTCTCGCCTTTTATGGGATGAATATTCATTAGTGTAGCATTATGAAATCTAATGTGTGTGTACATATTCTCATTTTGGCTTCTTCTTGGGATATAAATTAATTATTTGATTTTTACTTTTTTCGCCGAAATATTTATCGTTTATTTTTGTTATTCGGCTGTATATTTTATAGTCCTAAATTTGTAGTTTCGTTTGAATTAGACGTCAGTAACATTGATGAATTTACCTAGGTATATACTGTAGTAATTATTGAGGAGGGTTTAACAGATATCTAAATGCAGTTGGATACATTGATTAATCTTCCATCGTACAATTAATAAAACCACTTAAATGCCTACAAGTTAGTTATTAATAAATTTGCATTTAGATTGGCAGCAGAGGTGTAGATGTCTTTTATACTGGTTGTTGATGCTATATATGTGAGCGTGTTCTGTGTTTTTTTCTTTTCTTTTCTTTTCAAAAACTAATTAATTTCGGTAATACCTGTTAATGACCATCTTCACTTTAATATAATTGCAATAGAAGACCTCCATTTAAGCAATAATTAATAATTAATAATAATAATAATAATATCTTCTTTTTGATGGAATATTAATAAAATCTTAAAGATTTATAATAGAATAATTTTTTTAGTAATATGATTTTGAATCTTTTATAAACTTCAAAGTTATTATAAGCAATTTTTAAAGAGGTTATAAATCATCATGTGCAACATCCTTGAATTTTCACAGTTAATTTTGTTCGTTAACATGATAATCGTACGCAATGCAATATTTGACTCTACGAAATCACACAAATGTGAGATAATGCTTATAGTTTGCACATCTAGATATTTTATTTCATGAATATACGCACAATCATAACACTTAATTTGTATAAAAAAATAACAATTTAAAATTAAAAACAATAAATTATAAAATTGGAAGTAGATCAAGTGATCTTTTACTTTTTTCCTGGCTGTGCCCATAGTTATTAGTGGTGGATCCGTCAACCGTATTTATTGACATTTATAAATACGAGTGATATTTTTTTTTATTGTATGAGGATATTATTATTATTATTATTATTATTATTATTATTATTATTATTATTATTATTATTATTATTATTATTATTATTATTATTAGTGGTTCATTGCCCAACTCCTTTAATCTGAACTACCGATTTCATAAAATCTATGCAATAGTTGAGAAGGTTAATAGATAAAGTTGGAAGTAGTTGTTCAGGAATCTCGTACACTTTGCTATTCCTGGTTTATTTCATACATAAATACTAGTCTAATTATAAAATGTTAACTCTTTCACACAAATATCCAAGCACATTAAAAAAAAAAAAAAAAAAAAAAAAAAAAAAAAAAAAACAGATCCATGATTATCTCCTTAGTAACTTTAATTAAGGGGGGTGTATTGGATAGAGAGTTGATAGGAGTTTAAAACAGATTTCAACTCTGGGGGTATTGGATACAGATTTTAAATCATTAGTAAAAGTCAGGGGATATTGGATGTAGAGTTGAAAATAAGAATTGAAATCACGCTGTATTGGATACTGATTTGTTTTCATCTACTTCAACTCAATAATTCAAATTCAACGAGTTTTTTTGCAAAATTGCACAGGCTGAACTCCGGCTGCTCCCCTTACAATTTCAATGCAACGCAATAATCGAGCGCCGGCTTGTCTTCAAGCGACCGCTGGACATATTGAGCGGTCGTTCGACAGTGAGCGAGCGTTGGAATATGAAAAGTCACTATTCAAATATATCACCTTCGTCAGATCTCATTTTTCCATTTTCATCACTGCACTATTTGCTTCGAGAGTGTTCTTCCTTCTGCCTAGGAAAGTTCAAATCATCCATCTTTCTTCACTCTCCAACAAAGATACTCCTCTTCTCTTTACTGTGCCATTGGAAATATAAGGTTGTTGATTATGCCAAAAAAAAATGTTGTTTTTCTTGTGCAGAAGATTTTGATTTTACTGGATTTTTTGTAATGCAAATGTTGTAGCTACTATGTTTCTGTGTTCTTGTGAGAATATTGTGTATCTATTGTTTCTTAATTTTTTTTCTCCTTTGCATTGTTTATGGGTTTTTTCTTCTTGTTAAAACATGTTCTTCACGTCAATTTCTTGGCATGCGCACTGTTTCATTGTTTCACGGTGGATTTTATTTTATTTCTTCTTACATAAATAATATTTGAAGCATCATACTACGTATAATACATATGTGTTTATTAATAGATATAAGCATGGGAGATTCACAAGATACAAAAAAGAAATCATCTTATGAATCATGGACTAGGGAAGAAAGTGACCTACTGTTAACACTGATGGTTGAAGGTGCAATTAAAAGATGGCGTGATAATAGTGGTATTTTTAGTAAACAAACCCCAAAGATGGCGTGATAATAGCTAATTAATAGTGATAAAAGATGGCGTGATAATAGTTCCTGTTCTTAATGAAAAATTGAGGTGTAATCGGACATATGTTCATTACCAAAGCCGTCTCAAGTGGTATAAACAATATTGGCAATCTTATTCAAACATTAAGAAGTTCAGCTCTGGTTTTGGGTTTGATTCAACTACTAAAAGATTCACAGCCTCTGATGAAATATGGGATGCATATTTAGCGGTAAGCTTTTAATTAAAACATTTTTATAATATGATATCAATATTTTATTTTAATAGCTAATAATTAATATTCTTTACTTATATGTTTAGGCTCACCCAAAGGACAAAAAGTTGCGCACTGGGGACGGTCCTGATTATAATGACTTGGAACTTGCTATAGGAAATGGCGTTGCTATAGGGAAACTGTGAGTGTGAGCGGCCGCGAAGAAAAATGAAAAAGGAGAAAGGAGAAATTAGGGCTGGGTTGGGATTTATTTGACCATAAATTACAGGCCGAGCGACTGCTTGAAGGTAAGCCGGCGCTCACATAGGCCGAGCGCTCGCTCGAATTGAAGCTGGCGCTCAAAATTTTGAGTTCAACTCCGTCGCTCTCCTTAAAAATCACTCCGCACACTCCTACAAACTCACACAAAGTTTGTTAAAATTTCAACTCCACGGACATAAACTCTATATTTTAAACTCCACCAAACTCTCAATCCAATACACCCCTAAGAGTCGACAATCGTGAAAAAACAAGTTGATTTATTTATTCAGAACAAATTACAGATTCAAATTCTTTGGTCTAGTTTAATTTAAGATGCCGGGTACCAATATTATTGTAAATATTAAAAGGTAATCAAACACTTTCCTACTAATATGATTGATTCACTCAAAAAATCACGGATCGAGCCGAATCAATTACCCAGCATTCGAATAATAAAGAGAGAAATTGTGTCCCTTTAGGGATGGCCTAATGGTAAAAGTGAATGTCTGAGACTGAGAGGTCTCAGGTTCGAACCTCATAAAACGCTTCTATAGGTCGAGCCCTGTCATACCTGTACTTGGAAAGTGTGGTTTACCTGTCCTGTGTGGTTTGCAGGCTACTGCACAAAGGACGGGAGTTTACCCAATGCGTATCCGAAAGTAGCAGCTGCGGGTTCCCACGATGTAAAATAAAAATAAAAAATAAAAATTGTGACATCCCATTCGCTAAATAAAGAGGATTAATTATAATAAATATGATAAAAATCAATTCTAATTTATATTTTTTCCAGATAAATATGGCCCAACCCCACTACCATTAGTGGGCCGGGCAAGCATCAAATTAGACCAAAAACCACCAACCACCGTGTGTGAGTTGGCATTACCACCAGTGATATCTTCGTAATTAACTGGAATATGAAGCCTCATGTCGCACCTCTTCCTTTTTAAAATCCCGACGCCCACAATCCCTCCTTCTATACACTGACAGTCTCTCCTGACTGTCTCTCTCTCTTACAACCATTTCACACACACACACACTAAAAACGTACACTTTTTTTTTTATATATACTTGCACATCTCTCTCTGTAGAGAGAGACATATCTTCAAGCTTTTAAAAATGGCGTCGCGCTTTGCGGTCTGGGTCTGCGCAATTGCCCTTTTCCAGTCATGCCTGCTTCCAGTTCTCGCCAAGAAAACTTACATTGTGCACATGAAGCACCACCAGAAGCCGGAGGCTTACGCCACCCACGCTGACTGGTACTCCGACCATATGCAGACCCTCACCTCCGCCGCCGCCGAGGACTCCATCCTCTACACCTACGAATCCGCCTACCACGGCTTCGCCGCCGTCCTCTCCCCTGAGGAGGCTGACTCCCTCCGCCACTCCGACTCCGTTCTCGGAGTGTACGAGGACACCGTGTACACGCTCCACACCACCCGCACCCCCGAGTTTCTCGGCCTCGAGGCGGTGTCCGGAAAGTGGGCCGGCCATAGCCTCCAGGAACTCAACCAGGCCTCTCAGGACGTCATCGTCGGAGTTCTCGACACCGGCGTCTGGCCCGAATCGAAGTCGTTCAGCGACGCCGGCATGCCCGCCGTCCCCACGCGGTGGCGCGGCGAGTGCGAGGCGGCGGCGGATTTCGATCCGAAGATCCACTGCAACAAGAAGTTAATCGGCGCCAGATTCTTCTCCCGAGGGTACAACATGGCGGCTTCCGGCGAGAAGGAATCTCAGTCGCCGCGAGACAGCGACGGCCACGGCACGCACACGGCCAGCACCGCCGCCGGATCTCCGGTGGGTAACGCCAGCCTGTTGGGCTACGCCGCCGGGAATGCCCGCGGGATGGCGCCGCACGCGAGAGTGGCTTCTTACCGAGTTTGCTGGACGTCGGGCTGTCTCGGTTCCGACATCCTCGCCGCGATGGACCGCGCCATCCTGGATGGAGTCGATGTGCTGTCTCTATCTCTCGGCGGCGGATCTGCGCCGTATCCCCGCGACACCATCGCCATCGGAGCGTTTGCGGCGATGGAGAGAGGCATATTCGTATCGTGCTCAGCAGGGAATAGCGGGCCGGCTAAGGCTTCGTTGGCTAATGTGGCGCCGTGGATAATGACCGTCGGAGCCGGCACAATAGACAGGGATTTTCCGGCATTCGCCACCGTGGGCGACGGCCGGAAATTCACAGGCGTGTCATTGTACAGCGGAGGCGGGATGGGGAACAAGTTGGTTGAATTAGTGTACAATAAGGGTGACAACAGCTCCAGCAATCTGTGCATGGCCGGTTCGCTCGACCCGGCGGCAGTGCGTGGTAAGGTGGTGTTGTGCGACAGAGGAATCAGCGCGAGGGTGGAGAAGGGCGCGGTGGTGAAGGAAGCCGGTGGCGTCGGTATGATTCTGGCCAACACCGCCGCCAGCGGAGAAGAGTTGGTGGCGGACAGCCATTTGCTGCCGGCGGTGGCGGTGGGGAAGAAGATGGGCGACGTGATTAGGCAGTACGTGAAGACCGCGAAGAATCCGTCGGCGATGCTGAGCTTCGGCGGGACGGTGGTGAACGTGAAGCCGTCGCCGGTGGTGGCGGCGTTCAGCTCTCGCGGGCCGAACATGGTGACGCCGCAGATCCTGAAGCCCGACGTGATCGGGCCGGGCGTGAATATCTTGGCCGCGTGGTCGCAGGCGGTGGGTCCCACCGGCCTCGAGAAGGACACTCGCAAGGCTCAATTCAACATCATGTCCGGTAAAATCCCCTCTCTCGATAACGGCTCTTTTTTATTTTCCCCATTACATTATTTTACTGTTGGACTCAATTATTTTTTGTTTTCTTGAGTGTGACTCATCTCCATATCTCATGATCCTGACTCACCTTACATAACACAACATGACATCCTCGTTACTGTTATTCGTGCCACTGACACCGTGCTACTATTATTATTATTATTATTAGAATAATTCTAAATGCTCCAATTTTTTAGTATGAAATTTCTCTTTATAATATGAATGATGAATACAAGTAGTGGAGATGAGACCTTAACCAAAAAGTATCTAAATCTTAGAGCACCTTGAGCTGTAAAGTAAAAGTGTGTCAAAAAATGGATGATTTTGAAAATCACATTAGTTAGTGGTCATATTCTGATAAATACAATTCAGACAGCCCATACCTTTTGCTGTATGATGCTTAATTAGTGCCTTAATTAGTTATTGACTTGACTTGTGCCTTACCTATTTGACAATGATGTTTTAGGTACATCCATGTCCTGCCCACACATAAGCGGATTGGCAGCTCTGTTGAAGGCAGCGCACCCGGCGTGGAGCCCAAGCGCGATCAAGTCGGCCTTGATGACGACGGCCTACACGCTCGACAACTCTAACAAACCTCTCCGCGACGCTGCTGACTTCTCAATCTCCACCCCGTGGGCCCACGGAGCCGGGCACGTCGACCCTCAGAAGGCACTCTCGCCGGGGCTCGTGTACGATGCCTCCCCGGACGACTACGTGGCGTTCCTGTGCTCGTTGGACTACACGGTCGAGATGGTTCAGATTGTTACGAAGCGCCCTAACGTGACGTGCGCGAGGAAATTCCGTGATCCCGGCCAGCTTAACTACCCTTCGTTCTCGGTGCTGTTTGGGAAGTCAAGAGTCGTGCGGTACAGCCGGGAGCTGACCAATGTGGACTCGGCCGGGTCCGTGTACAGTGTCTCGGTTGAAGCGCCGAAGAACGTGGTGGCCACGGTGAAGCCGTCGAGCCTTGTTTTCAAGAAGGTTGGAGATAAGCAACGCTACACGGTCACCTTCGTGTCGCAGAAGGGGGCGAGCCCGTTGAGAAACACATTCGGGTCGATTTCGTGGAAGAACGAGCAGCATGTAGTGAGGAGCCCGGTTTCCTACTCGTGGACGCGGGTATGAGAATGTTATCCTCCTCGTCGAGGATGATTTTCTAGGTCTAGGGATAAAGTCGTCGGATCATCCTTTGTAATATCCAAAAAAAGGAAAAAACTATGAAGTATGACGGAAAAGGCAGAGGATGGTACGGCGCTCAGAGGCTGATTTTCTTGTGTTAGTTATGGCAGAAGGTGCCTACTGCTTTGTTTTATGGGATTTTAACTATATTTCAATATATTAACCATGTCTTCTAAATGTCAACTATGTTTGCTGCCAGATTAGAGGAAAAAAATTGATTATGAGTTAGGTGGAATTGAAGTTTAATTGCTGTTTTTATTTTATTAAACACGTGTAAACTTGACAATTTGAAGGTCTTAAACAAGTGTTTGGGAATTTGGTCATTAGATGGCAATAGAGGCATGTAGCTAGCTGTAACTCAAAAGTTTGTGTGAACGACAAAATATGAAATCCAAATTTTAATTAAAATCTTTTTATCAATAAACATAATGAAGAAAGAAAAAGAGACAAAATTCACCCAACTAGATCAGCAGAAAGAAAATACTTCATTGCAAAAAGGAACGCGCACCATGCACTTGGGCAATAGGAAGCATGGATACGAATACAAAGTATGAACCCTAGGAAGCATGGATATGAATACGAAGTACGAATATGAAAATACATTAATTTCTATAGAATCAAGATATAAATACATTGAAAATACGTATACATTTTATAAATAATATAATGAAAATTATATAAATAATTAGAACCAATAATTCCAGCAAAAATAAACCCTAATTCCTACCAAAATTAGCAATTACAACCTACAATTCCACTGACTATCCCACAACCCAGATCCTCATTCTCATTTAAAATCAGAATCGGAACCAAATAATAATTTTAAAATAAACCCATATCCTAAATTTAAAATTGATACATCATTTGATCCCTAAAATCAACGGATTGAATAGAATTAACGGCAAATGCTAGGCGACCGTAACCCAGTCCGAGCGAGTGTCGTCAACGGTGGTGTCCAACATGAACAACGGTGCGAGTCGGAGCGTGAGGTCGTACTAACGAGAGCGCATAAATTATAAACTCATAATCTAACAAAACTATAGATAAAACGTATTTTGACTACTAAAAAATGTATTGACCGTATTATAAAGGATTTATATTTAAAAAAATAAATTAAACTAAACTAAATAAAAATATGTATTTAAAACGTAACATATTTGTATTAAAAACATATTTCATTGATTATGTTAGCCTCCAAGGGTATTTGTGCTTAATAGCTTGGGCAACATTACCATTTAACTAAATTATTGTAGTAACTATCTTGTAAATACAACACATTTTATATGGTTTTGTTTTATATTTATATTAATTTATCAGTATTATCATGGTTTATATAGAATTATTTGTAATAATATCTTAAATTTGTGCTTGACAATGTAATTTATATCTATCTCAAAAAATATGTAATTTAATTAATGTGCTAATTGGCTGTTAATGTCAGAGAAATAAATAAATACATGATAAGTGTTGTTAGATTTAACTCGGACCACGCCTATTGATGGGCCAGTAAGTAAGTAGCGTGACTATATAATTCATGTAATTAAAAGATGAACATACTTTAAGATTTTATAAAAAGAAAAAAAGAAAATTGTTGTACTAGTAGTATTCTGTATTTGAGTTGCACACTTTCCGCATTCTTAATTGCAAACTTGTATTGTAGGTACGCTACTAGTATTAGTGCAGTAGTGCATACGTGGCCTCACTAAATTCCACTACTAACCATCTCAATATGTACCGATCGGCGGCGAGACGGTTGTTGCCGGCGGCGTTCCGCCGTTGCCCTGTTCGATTAGGCTCGCCTGCTCCTCTCACAGCCCCAATCATACACCAGGCCTCGTTTTCAGCGGGAACCGCCGGAAACGCTCAAAATCATAACCCTGACAATGCGTCTGCTTTCAATTCGTCGTCGTCGTCTTCGTCAGATGAAGGGCGGAACCCTAGAGCCACGGCCCGCCCCAAAGCTCACTGGCAGGAAGAGCAGGAGCGCGTTCTTCAGGCCTCGCTCCGCCACGTTGTACGGTCTCCGCACCAAATTTATGATTTCTCTTTGAACATTTTTTTTTATTAATCGCGTAATTGCATCATATGTATTTTGCTTTGGTTTGTGAATTTTGAGTGCCTAATCATATGATGTGTACGTTGTTATGGTGATTATCAGCGCTGCATGCTAATTTAATCAAATCTAATTGTCCATTTGATTGGCGACCTATTGTCCTTAATGATTTGGAATGTATAGGTTTCGTTTTTCATTTCCTGTTATGATCTGTTGTCAATTTATTTGTGATATACTAGGTAAATGCGTTTGATATTATATGTTGCCAAATTCTAGTGAAAGTGACTTACTCTGGTTGGGATGGTTGTGTAATTTTATTGAACAGATTAGAGTAGGATGGACTGATGCTGCAATGATTGCTGGAGCGAGGGAGGTTGGTGTTTCTCCTTCTATTGTAGGATCTTTTCCTCGGAAGGAAGCTGCTCTGGTCGAGGTATAACTTTTCATCTTTACATCCGTTCGCTTTATCTGTACCTGTGAATAGAATGCTTGATTATCATCATTTCCTATGCTTTTTTTCATTTCAGCAATTATGGTTTTCTGCCTCCAGGCTTTACTGATTGGTGATTGTGAAGAAAAATGATGTGTTGATTAGGGACTCAGAAATTTAACTCACTTTTCGTGAAATTTCCACTAAATCTTTCTGGTGGAAAGAAAAGAGTGTATGTGCTTTCACTAAGACTTTAATATGTATATTTCGTTGTTCTAAACAGTTATGGTGTTTGTCAGTCATCAATAAGTTCTACTCACACTATCTGGATTGACTTATTCCCATAAGCTGCTACTGGACAGATACTAAATATATTCAATTGGTTAAAGATCTTTACTCTTCAACATTTTTTGCTGATAAAAAACGCATTGCAAATATCAATAATATTATATTACATGCTATTTTAATTGTGCAATCAGCTATGTCCAGTGTTCTCTTGGTTCACACAGTAATTCAACAAAGCCTAAAGTAGGATTTGATATTTTTTTACATGATGGCCATTTGTTTGCTGTATACCGTAGCTATTCTATTTATAAACTATTGATTCATACTTGCCACTTTTAACAAGTCATATAATACTTATTCACCCTAGTCCTGATTTGTTTGGTTCAGTTTTTCATGGATGATTGTCTGCAAAAGTTAATGGATATTATTGACACACAAGAGGATTTGAAGAACTTGATTCCAAGCCACCGTCTGTCCAAGCTTGTCAGGACTCGCTTAGAGATGCAGGCACCTTACATCTCAAAGTGGCCTCAGGCACTTAGCATACAGGTCACTTATTGTGTAATTCACTTGCTCATTGGTTTTATCTACGAATGTTCTCTAAATTTTGCTAAATTGTAGGCACAACCTTTGAATATTTCTACTAGTTTCAAGCAAAGAGCAATGCTTGTTGATGAGATTTGGCATGCTGCTGGTGATGAGGCCATTGATACTGATTGGTATGTGAAGCGCACAGTCCTTGGCGGAATATATTCTACAACTGAACTATACATGCTGACTGATACTTCCCCAGGTCAGAGTCTATATTGTGTAGTTTTCTACTTGTTGCATTCTTGATCAATATTAGACTGACCATGGTAATAATGGCCACATCAGCTAGAGTTAGCACTGTGCTTTATTTTCTAGACATACCTATATACAAAATTCATCTTTTTGCTAAATAAACAAACTGTAAATGCCATTTTTCTTTTACCCTATTGCCAATATACACCAATATCCGTACTATAATTTTTTTTTTCTTCCGGCAACTGAGAGCTGACTCAGCATGCCAAAAATAAATGTGGATAACACTGTGGAGAAAAGTAAAAAATAAAAAGGATGTGGCAGTATCATTTTTAGGGTATTCTTCATTTTAGTTTAGTGTGGTTGCCAATCATTTTTCCTACATAAGTTTCTCTTGAATTGCCCGCCTGTTTGCCATTTAAGATTTCATGTCAGAAATTGTGGTTACATTATGGTGGGCGGTGCCAAATGCCAATAATTTATCTACTTAATTGTCATGTAGTCGTGCTAGATTGGTGGAGATAGTATTAAATAGTATTGTATACTTTTATCTCCGGTGAAGGCTTGTTTAATAAGAATGATTTCTGTTGATAGATTTTCAGGAGACATGGGCTTTCTTGGATGAACGAGTAAGAGATGCATTTGATCTGAAAAAGACACTTCAAGAGGTAATCATAATGCCCTCAAAACAGAGTCATCTGATCATCTCAAGATATATTTTGCATGTCATCAACTGCCGTCTGTTTCCCTGCCATCTCAAGATATATTTTGCATATCATAACATACGTACTAGTTTCATGGTTAAAAAGAATCTGAAATGATCAATTTAATCCCAGAGTATAAGTTATGGTCTGCCAGTTCAATACTGCTTTTAACAGCAGTATCCCTATCTTCCATCCTGCACAAATTCCTGAAAGAGCAAGACATTAAATGTCAACCGTTGAGTATATACTTTTCAATGTTAAACCAATTGACAGTCTCTATCTCCCCTGAATCACTGTCCTTATTACCCATCACCCTGAATCTTCTTTGTTCGTGTTAAAATCAAGTATGTTGTAGGAGGTTTGCCAATTCAGTGTAGTTTGCACTCTTCTCTGCTTCTTTTGGAAGTTGTAAATGGTTTGTTTGTGCATGCTCCATATAATGTAAATCTAATGAGTTTTCTGTAGGAAGCAATAAACCGTGTGAGTAACATGCAACTTTGTGGGGCTATTTTTATGCCATGAGCATCTCTGCATGCTTGATTTATTTGACCAAGTGTGTAGTTGATGAAAATCATGTTTTGCGCGCATGTGTGTGTGTGTATTAACAAGTAGAGGGACACTCGCACGGATTTCGTTAGAAACAAAGTCATAGGCACGCAGGTTTAAGGGTCAAACCAACTACTCAAAGATGCACGTAGAAGGGGTGTATCTCCTTATCTTTTAGTCATTCAGTTTGTTGTCTCTGGCTGGTTTTGCAACCGGAAAAAAAATTATTCAATCTGCATTGTGTGTGAGCACGTGTTTAAAAACTACTAGTTAAAGTTCTAATCCTTCCTACCTAAAGATACCCGTGATTTTGGAAGAGTTTATGGGCCCTGAATCCAGCTACTTTCACATATATGCCTATGCATAGTTTTTTACTTTTGCGTGTATACCAAATTAGAAGCGTGAGAAATAATAGTGCCTGACAGGTCAAGCAAGTTGGAAGAATTTGTTTTAATAAGTGCGGAGCATGGTCAATATGCTGTAATTTCCATTTGTGGACATTTAAGAACTTTAGCTTACAAATGCATAATCTTGTTATTGACTATGAACAGAAGATATGCATAAAACACCCTTAAGCTAGGTTGAGTGCTACAAGATAGAAACTTCTCTTTAGATAAAGAAACTAGCTCTTAACTTGTTTCTTCTTAATTTATATTTAATTTAGTCGTGCGTACATTACATTACATGATTTGATTTGATCCTATTGGCATAAATAGAGTGAAGTTATAAGGTGACTTGCCCATTTAATTTAGTGGTCTTGGTAACTATTCTCGTTCCAAACTTGAACTAACTGATAGAAGTAAAATTATAAATTTCCCCTTCCGAAAATGTTGAAAATTGGAAACTGAAACTGTAGACAGAAAAGAAACGAGAGATTAATTTTTTCACTTGTGATTCTTGAAATGTCAAGAAAAAATGAGGTGATAATATTTTTTTTTTAATAAAAGGAATGAGGTGATAATATTAGGTGTATAGTTGTTTGCACTTAAACTGCAAATTTGGCTGCCTGCTGCTGGAATTAAATAAGTTAGTTAAAGCCATGGGCACAGGTATGTTGGGATATGTTTCTTCAATTGGATGTCCCATTCTCACCCAATTTATACACCATGCCTATACTAGGCTTATGCCCAGTGCCCACAGTGCTTTTCTGTTCTTTTCTTGAAATCATTGGCCTCAATATCAATATCTTCATTATCTGTATATATGACAACAATGCAATGTAAGTGGGATTAAAATGTATTAACTCAAATGTGGATGTACTTATTTGAGAATGTGGCTTAAGAAAAATGACAAATAGATATCGAGCCAGCACTAAGTTAGATCATCTCAACGTAAATCTAGATCATCTCAAAATGGCCACATGAATGGTCAAGTACAGGTTCCTCATCACTGTTCCATTTTTCGTTATTTTTACTCAAAAACTTTCAGAGCCTAAGCACCCTTGCTACGTAACCACCGGTTTCTAGCAAGTTCTCATAAATTTATGATTGGAGTAGATTCAAAAAATTGAATGCTAGCTGGTAAGCCTTATGGTTGTGGGCAGTGGGATTATCTTTTAATCATTATAAGTAGGATTATTCTAATTCTGCTTGGACTCTTTTAAAACCTTAGATATAGCTAGACATCAGAAGACAATCCCTAATGATAATCCTAATTTGCTAAATTAGGTATTAATCCATGCGACACTTATAAAAAAAATTGTTTTGGAAACCCATGTATATTCTAAAACCGGCTTGAACTCTTGAAAATGATGATGTCTGCTAACTTTCCAAGAATTCAGTAGTCCCGCGAGTGCTGCTGGCATTGTACTTAGATTAATTTAGATGTGTTTAAAGTAGATTTTTCCTCTTATAGAAGTCACCATTTTGTGAAACGAGTCAGCTAAGAGAAAAAGGAAGTTTGTGCTATAAATTTATAATGTTGCGAATTTCCAATAAAAATTGGTGACTATATTTCAATAGTATCTAAAACTAAACAAAAAGAGAGAAGATTTTGCATCTGAACTTGGAGATTATGTATTACAAAGCAATCCAGATATCGGCATCTGAAGCTGGTTGACTTCCAATTTGCAGGTAAAGTATTTGGCTGAAGCAATCGGGGCTGGGATGGGAGGGCCTGTGCAAGGAATACTGAAGAGAGTCCTTCAGAGTTGAGTGTTTAAAAGGATGGTAGAAATAATTTTACTGCTGCTGCTCTTTTCTGTCTTTTCTCCTCTTCCTTTCATTCCTCTTTCATATTACTTGGTCAGATAGTATATTGCAACCTTACCCTTTCGGAACTACAACGTGTGAACTTCTCTTCAATTGAAGGAGATATATTGTATGTATGTTCAATAAAAATTCTTACTTAGGCGCTGCTTAGAAGGTCTAATCTATGATATTCATTATCCTTTTACCGGGAGTGTAGTTTTGCTTCAGATTACGTATTAATCCTCGAGATCGATCATCGTGGTTTACCCCATTCAAGTTCAAGAAATGCTTTATCTAGTGTACTTATCAAAGTTAAATCCCTCTGTGGCTGAATTGTGCCAACTATAATCGATTAGTTGTGTTTCGTATTAATGCAGCTTGTGGGTGTAAATGTAAAACGCATTTGACAAATAGATATATGCAGCAGTATAATAGTCACTTGAATATTTTATATATATGCACGTCACAACATCTCTGCAGCAAAGAACTCATGCATATGTGCTCTTTAATCTACAAACATTTGATCTCAACAAGAAGCTTCAAGAGTTGCATGTAAAGTGATCTGCAACCATGGCAAAATGAGATTTTACTGTGCCGTCGCCGGCGTCAGCACAGCAAGCCATGGCAAAAACATGCTCAAATTTCAATCTTGTAAAGAATTAATCTGATTGTAGAATGCCACAAATATTCACATCCTTAAATCCCCGGTATATGATTCTGGTGGAGAAGAAAGAGACTACTATATCTCTAGTACAATATCTGCAAAATATCAATCAGCAGCCTTAACATTAGCAAAAGTACATGAAAAGTAAGTGTAATTCTTGATATAGAAACAGGACAATTAATCAACTCTCACATTCAGAGTCTGTTTTGACCCATTTGCTTTCATGATTGGCCTTTTCACTCTCTCGCTCTTCTTCTTCCTCCTCCTCCTCACTTTCTCTCTCTCCCACGTCCAAATATTTCTTGGGAGTAGGCCTTTGAGGGTATATTTTCTTGTGCAGCATAGCCCTCAATATCTGCAAAAAATCATACTAATAATTAATTAGGATGAAGAATATTTCATGCATTATGAACTAACTCATAAGCTTATAGTATTAATCAAACATAAGAGAAGAAGAAGAAGAAGAAGAAATGTTTTGAGCATGAAAACCTTCTCCATGGTAGAGTGATCCAATTTAGGATCTGGGAGTGGATCTCTGGGGATGGGAGGAGCGGCGACGAATCCGCCTCTGCAGAGGAGCGCCTTCTTTATTAGAAACGACAACGACGACGTCTTGCTCATGCCTCCCCTGTTTCTCGTCTTATCCGACTGAATTTCTTTCTTTCCTCTCTGGACTACGCTGCTCTGCCTCTCCAGACGACGGCCGCCGCCGCCTTCATCGTCGCCGTCGTGGCGCAGGCAGTCTAAGAGCTGATCTACCGAGAGATGTTCGCTTTCGTTTTCGTTTACGGAAGAATCAAGAGAAATGTTGTGGTCCTTATTGATTACTAGTCTTAAGTGATCTGGCTCTAATTTCTGAGAATGTTTGAGATTGTGATTATTTCCGAATGTGCCGATCGCCAGGAGACCGTTGGGCCAATCGGAGAATTCTTCATGCATGATGTCATCTGCATATACACATTTGAAAAAATTGCTTACTGAAGCGAAACAAACACAAAACTAATTAATTAAGATTAAGATGGGTGGAGAATTTACAAGAATTTGGTTGTGGATTGGGTTTGTAGTTGTTGGTGGCTTCGTTGCCATTGCGCTTGCTGCCTCGCATCCAACTAAAGATCTGAATAATGAAGACCAATGTTCATCACGTTACAATTATGTTTGTGTTGGAGTTTAATTATTGATGATTAATTTGTAATTCAAAATTCAGCTAACTATTTACCTTCATCTGAGACTGGGACTGGGGCAACGACAATCGACCTTTTTTCTCCAAAAAAATAATTTGCTTTCCTTTCCCTTCCCAACAATGGAGGGAGTTCAAATTGAATTACCGGGTGGGAATGGAAAGGATTGGAATGGAGAAATAAAGGTGATGGAATTCCCACGAGCATGAGAAATGAGGTTTATAAGGTATATATAGACTATGAAGAGAGGGGTTTGTATGTATAATGTATGTATGTATGTATGAAATGGTTCAAGTTCCCAAACACTTCTCCTACCGCCTTTTTTGAATTTCTCTTATCTTGCTGTCTTCTAAGTTAGTAAGACTACCCACATTGATGTGTCTCCGTGGGTGTCCGAGAAACCCCGCTGCAAGTCCCAGAGGCTCGAGCCCGTCTCGTCAGATCGAGGCTGTCTTGATACGGCGCATGTAATGCACGCGCCTTAATTTTTTTTTTTTAATTGGCGCGTGCACTAACCGAATTTTTTTCTAATGCAACGACTATTTAGCCGAATTTTCTTATTTTTTTAATTCATTTTTTACCTATAAATACTACCTCATTTTTTTCACTTCTGACACCATTTTTCCCTAAATCACCTTTATTTTTCACAAATTCTCCCTCAATCACCTCTCATACTCCCTCAAAAATGGATCCAAATAATCCATGATCGTCATCGTGGTATCCCTCCGAAATGGCGGACGAAGCATACAACACATACACATCGACGGGGCTTAATTATATCAACTTCAACTCGTCCATGGGCGAGTCCTTTCAAAATGTCATCGGCGACGAGAAGAGTCCCTCATCCGAGCCGGTGCCGTCCACCGCGAGTCGCAAGAGGGTGGCCAAAGGCAAAGACAAGGCACGAACCGATCACACCCTCGCTGTCATCGCTCCTCCTTCAGCAACTGAAGCCGCCACCAAACCAAAGACGAAGCGGCACAATTACACCACCGAACAGTCTGCTGCTGTCGCCCAGATTTGGGTAGAGGAGACGTGCAATTCCATTGTTGGCAAAGATCAACACGCTGAGAAGTACTGGGAGAAAGTGGCCGCGAGGTTCAACGTCGTGTTGGACGAAGACCTCAACCCGAAGCAAGTGAAGAGCTTTTTTGGGCGCGTCTTCGGCTGGGTGAAGGAATGGATGATTGCTTACGGCAAGGTGACTGCTAAAAAGCCAAGCGTCGCCTCCGACGATATGGTGATGGAGAATGCTCAGAAGATATACGCGACCCATCAATACAACAACCGCTTCAAGCATTTTGGTGCTTGGGAAATCTTGCAGAACTATCCCAAATTCCTCCACCAAGAATTTCCCAACGTTCACTCTATGAAGCGGACGAAGAATACGTCGGACGACGCCTACACCTCATCCGAAACGGCCCACGGCTCGAGCGAGGCGACAGAAAGGGAAAACACGGTTCCCCCCAACCACAGGGACGAGTCGCAACAAAGGAGGAGGCGAAGGCGTCCAAAAGAAAGAGAAAAAAAAAGGCGAGCGAGGATACGAAGTTCGACTTGACGAATGCCTGACTAAGCAGCATCGCCGAGGCAAAGCAAAACATGGCTAAGGCAATGATGGCATGTGCTCGGGCGAAGCAAGACGCCACCGACCTGAAAATCATCACCACGGATATGTGGCACATGATGCCGGAGCAGTACCAACTGCACATGATGCTGGTGGCAGAGGTCAAGCAACGTCATGGATGGGCTTAGTTCTTTTTTTTTCCTAGCAATGTATTTTTTTTTTAAATTTCTAGCAATGTAATTTTTTTATTTGTAGTAATGTATTGTTTTTTTATTTACATTAATGAAATTTTTGAATTTTCTCATTAAAATTAATGCAAAATACATATTCAGAAACTAATTAGATGGAGACAACATAAAGACAATCTCATTGCAGATGAGATGACTGTCTCTATCTCCATCACACCCCATTGTGGATAGTTTGTTCTACTATCCCCTCTCTCTATTCTAAGTTTTTAATTCTCATTGCAAAATGAGCTTAAGATATGGGCATCGAAGATCATCAAAAGGTGATTGTTGCCCTTATTTTTAGTTTGTATGTGTGTCTGCCGTGATTATTTTTTTTTTCTCACGATGGTGAGCACCAAACTTGATAATCTTTACTACTTTGTTCTTTACATTTTATAATTATTTTAATTTAATAAAAAATATATATAACATTGTTTTAAAAAATATATTAGCCAAAACAAATTTATAAATGACATTTTTTTATTTGTATAATCGAAAACCAATTAAATTTAAATCACACCCACACTAATTAGCCCATACTAATTAAGCCATAATTTTAAAAATATATAAATAGGGTAGTGTTATTTGGTCATACTGTGGCCAACTACACAAGCTAAAAATAGTAATATAAGTTTTGAAAATGAAAATATACCCTAATTGAGAAGCATAAACCTAAGGGGGAAATGTGATTATTTTCATTTTTACAGTCAACTTTTCTTTTTATTACGCGTGTGGCTAACTACCGTGTGATCAAATATCATTATCCATATATATAATAGAAAATGGTACTTTATTCATTACTCAAAATCCGCACGAAATAACGAGAAGAATTAAGCCATAATTATTAAAAAAAAAATGAATTTAATATTGTGACGCCGGGGCAGAAGCACAGAGTGATTGCCGGTGCACAAGGCACGGACAAGGATCTGCTCCGATAAGACTTCAAATGGAGGGGGAAGGGAAGAACCGTAACACACCCGAACGATAGGGATTCCGAGATATGTTGGAGTGAGATGACATATTCGAGAACAGGTTAAAGGAATTGATATGTGCTACTCATACTATCAAGATGCATCTTTTTTTCTGGCGTCTATTGTGGAAGAACTCCAAGGTTAAGCGTGCTTGACCTAGAGCAATTCCAGCTAGAAAGGACTTGTGATGGTTTGTGGGGTTACCCGTCAATTCGAAAGTCGGGCTGTTACAAATATCGCCGCCTTTTTTCTTTTTTTCTTCTTTCCATCTGTGCGTCTCTAAACAAAAATACAACATAAAGCATTTAAGCCGCTGGCCGATGAGCGTTTGCCACATCGCCACCCTCACCCTCCTTCCTTTAGCGATCTTTGAACTCGGTAATGGAGAGCTATCGAGGCTTTTTGATTGCAACAACAACGATCATAATGATGGTAACGATTACCATAGGGCGATCGCCGTTGTAAATGGTCTAAGAGGGGATTGATAGTGTGGTAGCAGTGATGCACGCACAAGTATTAAATTGAACTTCTCATTTCCGATTAAACTTGTCTTGTAACTGTTTGGCACTATTCTTAAGAAGAAAGGTAAAAGGAAAAAGATAATTTTTAAAGAGTTAGTTATTATCATTTTGGAATGAGACAACCTAATAAGAAAGAAAAGTGAGACAAGTTCAATGCTACGAAGAAAATAATTTTTAAATGATTAATTGCAAATCAAATCTATTTGAATGAATGAATAAGCTGTGATTTAATTTGCAGTGAGAGAATATTTTGATTTGATTCGTAATTAACTCTTATTTTGATGTTGTGGCACCATAATTTCATGTGATGTGGACTAAAGCAATTCATGTGAATTAAAAAAAGTCATCACTTTTTCAATCGCTAGAAGAAATCGGAGTGATTCTAATTGTAAGAATTGAAACATTGTGATTTAATTTGCAACATTTTGAAAGTGATATGATTGTAATTGTAAATGGAGGTAAATGTTGTGATTTCATTTGATATGCAATTAACCCTTTCTAAAATAAAGAATGGTGTTTTGGTTCAAAAAAATAAAATAAATAATGGTGTTAAAAAAAAACACATAAATTTTACAAAAGAAAAAAAAAAAAAACAAATGATCGTTCATTTGTTCAAATATCATGCATGATTGGTATGTCTACGCAACACCTTTCTATTCTTTTATGCACACATCAATGAAAGCTAAAATAACTTTTTATTGGTCTTAATTGAGTATTTTTTAAAATATCTTAATATTTAATCAATTACAAATTGATACTCAATATTTTAATTTTTCACAATTACTATATTCTAAAATGATAGTACTTATTATTTACTTCTGAAATCTCAGGTAGCAAATCGTTGTTTGGGACCAATATAAAAAAATACTACTACAATAATAATGAAATAATACACACATCAGACCAACAAGGCAAAAACAAGAGTTGTACCCTCTATATAAATTGAAGTTGTGCTCTCCTATATATAGGATAGATATATAATCAACCTTAAATTAGTATATAAAGTTCGGTACTAATACATGACCTCACTCTTTTCCTAATCAAATTCTTGGTAAAAGGGTCTCTTAATCTAGTAGATTATTGCTGACACTTTTTGTTACCAAAACTAATTTAATCGTTGCTAGAATAAACTCCGTACGTATGCACGAAACATGCCTTTAACTTAATCCAACTTTTTTTCTGAAATTAATTGGGATCATACTTTGACTTGCCAACGTAATTTAGGGATATGGAAGTATTTTTCATCAATTTCTCAATTTCCAACGAAAATTAGTACATTTAACTGGAGTATCTTTCGCACATACAAATTATTATTATTATTATTATTATTATTATTATTATTATTATTATTATTATTATTATTATTATTATTATTATTATTATTATCATCATCATCATCATCATCATTTATTTACTTTAATAAAATAAAACAATTCTTTTAGGGACGACCAAACTCAAACAACCCTAAATTATAGAACTAAAAATTATTCTCTCAAAAATGTCTTTAAAAAAAGAACTCCGCGTACGTATGAGTAGAAAGAAAATATGTTAGGTGTCTACTTGTATGCACTAAAAAATGCAAAAGACCAGAGGCTGCAAAAGTGCAGGAGGCATCTATCTGAATTGATTTGGGCTGAAAATTAAATAATTGAATTAATTAAAGACGTGTTATATTGTTGTGTAGGGATAAGTTTTTTCAATTGGACGTCCCATGCTCACCCAACCTATGCTTCTTGTCTATATTAGCCTAGGCACATACATATGCATATGCCCAATCTACACACTATTTTTCTCTTCTATTCACTTCAAATTATCTGTCACAAATAAATTTTATTTTTTAGACATTCACTACTTCAAATGTATAAGTAACATTTTACGCAACTGTATAAGATTTTTATATAATTCGTTGGGACATTTGATCATAAACAGTGATGGGCCAGGGGTGTTGGAGTATGCTCCAACACTCCCAAACAAAGGTTCTTTTTTTCTCTTTTACTTTGTATTTTTTCATAAAAAAAAAAAAAGAATTTTAACACTCCCTTCGTCGCAAAATTCGAATAACACCTCCCTTAATATATTTTTATGTCTCTGGAGTGCGTACTCTGCAAGTATGCCAATCTCGTGTGTCTACAAAATAAATATTTTCACTTCATATATGTTATATTATACATGTTGCGATACACACTATTGAGTTGCGTATGAAATGAATCGATTCAGTAATGCAAGTGGTGCTTATCCAAGAACGTTGGCTTAAGAATATGGAGCAAGTTCATTATTCAAGTTAAGTTTATTATCGCCGTAGCGTCGTGCTAAAGTTTTTGTTAGTTTCGGGGAAAGAAGCAAATATAAACTCTCAATTATATGACTCGCTCCTGCAAAAAATAAAATAAAATAAAATAAATTAAATTAAATGTGTCACTATATATGCGGTTTATGTTATCATGTACGCTTTCGATCCCATAATAAGTGTTCCATTTATTTCCCATACGGACTGAAGGAGTGTAGTGATTTAAACAATAAAGAGATTGAAATGGTGGAGCCCACATATTTTTATTAGAAAATATTATTTCCATAAAATAAAACATTTAAGTAGAACAACACAAAAATGAGTATGATACATTTATTATAAATATAGGGTGCGTTACAATGAGTGATAACGATTAATTTGAGATTAAATTATTTTATCGTCTTATATCTTGTTTATTTTGATATAATGCAAAATTCGAGTAGGAGGTACTAAATTTCAGGCAATCGCTTTTTCCTTTGTTCAATGTATGAAGTGATAATACCAATGTCATACCATATTTTACCTATTATTTGTTTTAGACATCTCTTCTTTCATCTCTCAATTTCATGCAAAATGAATAAGATATGAAAATTATGGTCTCCCCTTAAGAATTGAGATTAATATTTTATTATTTCTATCAAACAAGCTAGATATAAATCATGTGGTTTTATCTAGTATTAAAGTTAAATGTATATCTCATATATTATCCCTCTAAAGATAGCGGTTGCAGTTTTCCACGTCATAAAAAAAATTAAGAAAAGTATGAATCACTAAGCAAAATTGTGCAAAAAATTAAGAATCCTAAATCAACTACTACTTAACAAGAGGAAAGTGCCACGCAAAACTTAGCCCTTTAAGTAACCACTCCAGACATGAGTACTACTTTACATTTCATTGATTTAAATTTCAGACAGACCCATATCCCAAATATATATCTCCTAATATCCATAAACTTAAAACTTATAAATAATAATCCCACCTGCCCCCCATTCCCTATATATATATATATATATATATACATGCATTTTATGTAAAAATATAGGAATAAGTTTAGACCATTTAAATTACTGTAGTTGGTACATTAATATAGTAGTATATTGTACATTAAAGTAATTTTTGCGTATAATGCAATGTAAATAAAAATATAGTCCTATGTTCCTACCAGATCTTAATAGTGTATATATGTACGTATATGTATTAATATTATGATTGAAAGTCGATCCTAAAAAATGGAAAGGAGGTCTACAAAATATAAGTGACATTAAACAGCCCCATGCACGTGAAGTTGTCCATTCCCACATGGGGGTTCCTCCCATTTCTGCACCAAACAAAATTGCAAAAAACATAAATAAATAAATTAAAGCACCAAAAAATTGACCTATATATATATAATTGTTCAAGTTGGAGCGCCGTCACACGTGTCAAACGGCGGCGCATTGATCATCGGTCATCGCAGACCGCTGCGGCAACACGTGTGACCGGCGGACAAAACCGATTATCTGAGGTCGGAGAATCATTAGATTACAATCTTAAGAAGATCAGAGCCCTTAATTAAGCTGTTTTTCTACTCAACTTGAACAAGTTTGAACTCTTTAACCCATGCAACTGTTTCTTGCATACATCCCAATTACTACATATCTCCTTCAAATTCCAGCTCCTATGCTTATTCCAATGCACCCAAAATCTTCTTTCATGCACCATGCCGCATTAATTAATTCAAATAATTAATGTTGGGAACCAGTCCGATCCGAGGTTAATTAAGGTGTGTAATTATTTAAATTAATCTTGAGTAATTAACTAATTATATAATTAGTAGCATATGGATTAGTGACTCCAATAGTCCTGCAGCATATGTTGCTTGGAGCAAATATTCAGTTTGTGGTCCCTTTCAACCCAAACGAGTAATGTTGTTCATACATTACACTCTTCAACCAATCAACATTTGTTAATTTTAGAATTTGTTTTTTTGTTTTGCGATTTAATTGATTCTGTGGTCCAATTACAAATTCTCCTACTAAATTTTCATGCTATATATATTTTGAGATTCTAGGTGATCTTACGAGCTTGTGTCCTAAGTTGTTAATATTATGACATGTGTTGTGCATTAATCAAACACCAATAAAAAGAATAAAAATACTACTACTAGTACTACTATATAATTAAAGTCGCAAAAACTATGGGAAGCGAAGAATATATATAAAGATATATATTGACCGCACAAATACATAATTTATTGCATACTCCTCACTCGAGTAATTGAAAAATCTACGAAATGAAACCGGCCTCTCAACTTTTTTATATTGCTCGTTATTTTGGGTTGTAATTAGAGTAAATTTATTTCAAAACACAAAGTCTTATATATCCCACTTAGGATGTGATACGTAATGCAAAATTTTGATATTTGACGTACGATGGTATTATTTAAGATTTTTCTCTACGCATTTTAAATTTCACTCTATTTCTATATTCAACTTTTGTAATATTGAAATGTTTAGATGCTACCGAAATTTTAAATTTTTTGTAAAGGGATTTTAGGAAACATCTCTTTCTATATTCAACTTATAATGAGAAGAATATTGAAATAATAAAACCTAAAATTTAAATTTTTGATAAAGATATATCAGGTTAACCATACCTTTTACTTTTGTTAATACTAAAATTGCATTAGCCCGAACAAAAATGTTCATAGTTGATATCACACGAAGAAATTGTTCTGGCTGTAGTATTTGTTGTAAGTTTAAAACACCCTAAATAAGAAGAAGAGTCCAACTTAGAAATAACTAGTTGAGTTGAGTAGTTGTTCATAGCTGTCATTGATGAGCATTTTCATTAACACTATTCACGATTTCTTCATTTTGTCTGATTATCTAACAAATACTAGTACATGAATTTAATTGACTGACACTCATTCATTCGAATTAAATATTTTGAAACAATCTGATTTCATATTAGTATAAGTTTTACATATCTATGTATTTGATAATATATATATATAATTTCACATATGGTAAACTTAAATTATTAAATGTTGCACCATCTGTTATTATTTTGCAACAATATCTCTCAATCCAAAATTTGAGTGGGCCCCTCTAAGTAAGTATTGTCACTCATCATTTACATGGGGTTGGCGAATTAGGGTAGACTGAAAAACCAAACAATTACAATTGAAATGCTATATGTAGCCGTAGCGATTCCTACCATTAATTTTTGGTTGGTTTATTTTAGTTAACTTTTTAATTCATACATTTTCCCAAACGTGCCTTCTACTTCTACACCATCAACTTATACCACCATCGTCCCCTCTAAACTTCCATGTTAATGAATAGAACAAAATCAATAATTTACATTTGATACACTAAGAACAAAATCAATAATTTAAATCCTACCAAGCTAAGTGCATGTTGACGGTGTGTTGGGTTTTCAACTTTTTGTTTAATGGTGGAGCTAGGATTTTACAATTGATCAACAGACAAAACTTATGTATTAAGGCATAAAATTGGACGGGATGAGACAACGACTATGTAATATAAAAGTAGATGAAAACAATTAATACTATCATTTGTGCTCTACATCCGCCCATTCTTCTTAACCAATATTTGATAGACACTATTCTTGTGTAAGGACACACATTGAGGTGAGTAATTCAAATCATCAAAATTTTGTATGAATTAATTAATGTGCAAAAAGTCACAACCAAAAAAATTATATTGTCGGTATATATTAATTTTTTAAAGAAATTCAAAAATCATAACTCTCACGATAGATTTTTTTTATGCGACCGCTCTGCGTGAAAGGACTCACAATAAATAAAGGGGAGAAAATACCATATTCATTAGTTTGACACGTTCTCCCTGAAATAAAAAGTTCAAATACAAAGAAGAAAATGAAAGAAAAAAAAGAATGTCAAATAAAAACAAGAACAATAATACATGCATCAGAATTTGAAGTTAGGATTGAAGAAAATAAGTAATTTACAAGCCCAAGCAAACCCCACCCCCCCCGCCAAGACTTTTAACTCTTTAAATAATATATAAAAATAATAATTTCATATTTTGTAACAGCTCCTCCCGATTGTAGCACGGTTAGCATACATATAAATATATATATATAGACAAGAAATCTAAATGTACATAAATATAACAGTTTCCCCGTTCACTTTAAAGAAACTCGGACGCCAAATTCCTATAGTTGGACGGATTCTCATCCGTCTTCTCCGCCGCAGCAGGCACTGCAGCAGCTGTAGCAGCCTAAGCATGCCAAGGCACTGAACAACTGAGTGAAGACGATGGCGCACTGATCGTTCATCCTCGAGCATGCTTGGATACAGCACATGCAACAGCAGTGCCTCCAACACCTTCCGCAGCAGTTACAAGCTGCATTCGCGAATACTTCTCCAGCATCTGGTGCTGCAGGGTCCCCGTACCCCGAAGGAATGTTCTCATCTGTCGCACCCACATTGCCAAACCCAACTCCAATGTTGTGCATCGTTGAGATCGCTTTAGGCTTAGCCTCTTCTTTATGATGAGCATCACCTTTTCTTGAAGACTGCCAAAATAGGATAGCTTATTTGTAATTCATTATAGGATCGTTGTAATCCATTGTGTGTGAATCTCTATTTGAAGACTAAATGTACCTTTTTGCTATCTGGGTTAACTTTCCCTCTCTGAGTCTCGAGCAAAACCATCTTTGTGTACTCAGAAACGACAGTATTCAGCTCACTCATTTTCGCTATCTGTCAATAATGAAAAACAGCATCAATGTCTACAATCTTTAGGCCACATGCGTTGAATTTTTAGGAAGAATAAAGTTGGGTAAAACAGCATCAATGTCTAGTGTTTCGAACTGGGAGCATGTTTAGGTGAGTCGGAAAAATAAAGTTGCAAGACACTATAATTTTATATGAAAATCTAGCAACTTAAAAACAGAGAATTGAAGATCTTGTGCAACTATTCATCTGGAGTGGGATAAGTTTTGTCATTAAAAGAGAAATAGCACCCAGAATTTTCTAAGTAGATAGAACCACAAAATATCTGAAGAACTGATGTATATACTTCTAGACCTGAACTACATAAAATTAAAAAGTTTTTTTTTTTTAGCACAAATGTGAACTGAATTACCTTCTTCTCAAGTTCCCGATTGTCAGAGTACCATGCCTGAGCAGTCAGTAATTCGATATGATGCTTGGCTGTCATCTGCCAAAAAAGTTGAGGTAAATGTCACAACGGACTAAAAAAGAGCAAAGGACTTTTATATCTGTCAGGGTCAATTAAACAAATTAAATAAACATTAGAATGAGAACATCAGATAATTCCATAAGATGCTGTAAATGACAATCAGAAACTATTATGTTTTCAACTTTGAAAAGTACTAGAACAAAGTTATAAGTATCACATTTTAATTATCTTTAGCATGCACTTAAAAGAAGAACATACTATCATTCAAGAAGCAAACCCACTAGAAAAAGCTAGATGACATTCTTCAAGTTTATTAATGTTTTCAAAAATATAATCATCAAACTACCATGTGTATCTAGCAAACAGAAACTAATCAGGAAACCAGGATTCACAAAGATAAACATTGTTAGGTTAAAACTCTATAATACTGCTTGACCAACAACAACAAGGATCAACTTCAAAATAAGCAGATAATATCACATCTTAACTGCAATAATGCACCAAAATAACTATCACCTTTGTTATAGGTATCTCCTTCGCCTCTTCCACCTTCAGGTCTAGAGTAAAACTGGTCATATCTCCAAGGCAACCATTGACTTTAAGGGTATCAGGAAATGCTCCTCGGTATCTGCCCAACACAATCAAGGGGCTTCCAGACGATAGGTCCGGAATTTGGCAAGGAAACACCTAACATGAGAGCAGCGCAATGTTAAAATTGTCTTTACCTGAAACTGCTTAACCGATACTAATAGGATATACCACTATGATATACCTGAAACAAAACAAGAAGGCGTCCTAAAACAACAGGACTTATGAATGTTTTTATGCAAGCAATAATACAGATTTGGGTCTATCAAAACAATCAGAGGTAACAAATCCATTATATTTCAACAGAAAATTGGAAAAAGGAAAGCACAAGATTCTGGAAGTCAAAACAAGTAACAATACCTCAAGATCATCAACTTTATCAAGATTCGGAAAAGCAATATCTGCAAGAAAGATGGATGACACTCTAGCAAACAGGCCTTCCAGGCGAGCCTCAATAGATTCTGCCAAATCATAGTACCAATAAGAGTAGGGCAATTGGATTTCCTTAACCAAAGTAAAGACGATTAGCAGTTCTTTGTTTCTTTCTTTTGCTTTACTTATTATATGTAAAGTAAAAATACAATGATAGGAGGCATACCTAAACAATACAATTTTGATAAAGAAAACCATCAAAAAAATTCGAAAACTTCCTAGTCAGTAGTGTATATTGCTAAATATCTAAATAGATGGCAGTACCATTATATAATCAAAAAACTCCTAACCCGTGAGCCACCCCTTTTTGAATGCAACCCACGAGCCCCCCTTAGATAGTTTGAATATTGAAAGGATGCTCATGCATTATAGACTATGAATGAATGACAGATGCTTACTGTAAGAGTTCAACTAAACCAACAACTTCTTCATCTTAAGTGGAATAGCAATTTAACTAACTACTTGAAGAAAAAAGACAATTGGGAATATTTCAAGCATAATATTTCCTTGCAACAGCTTATTATAAGAGGAAAATGTTAAGTAAAAGTAGAGAAACCTACCCACGTCCCTAGCAGCAGCGTGATGCCCCCGGCTAGTCGTTGCAAGCATCCGAAGAAAATAATGATTACAAAACTTACCTAACAAATTTAAAATGATTGTTTAGTTATCACATGGCAGCTAAAGTAATGTTGGGCAAACATGAAAGGTTTAGAAACATACGAAGCAGATAAATTTTCTGAATATTTGAGCAACTATTAGGGTCTAGTATCAGAATGCTAAATAGGCTAAAAAAATATCATAATAAGAAACAGCTAATGGGATTTCCAAGCTCAGAAACATAAATATTAGGCAATAGCTTATAGATTCAAGAGCTAAGGTTTCTACACAGTACTTTCAATTGTCCTATGGCTTTGTATTTGTTAACTTTTATTATTTTCTATGAAATAATCACATTATTTTTAAATCATAGGCAAACCGACAGGTGTGTTTTATAAGGAAAAAAAACAAAAACAAATTATGCAACTATAAAGCTAATATCCTCAAGAGAATCAGAACCTGCAAAAGCTTGGCTATATGTCTAATCTAACAAAGCAAGTCAAGGTATGCAAGCAAAGCTCTTGTTGTAACAGTGCATTGTGGGTTGAGTTCTCGAATGAGACTTTCCAGGTGCAAGAAATTCAGGATTAGGGAAGGCTGGCGTAGCAACTTCTTTATATTTTGAAGACCACAATACCATTCCTCTCTTCGACTGCATGCATCAAAAATTAAATAACATACATACCTATGCCCAGTGTATACATTCTTGGAGATTTTTTTTTGAAGTTCCTTAGCTGATTTCTCATGGTATCACAAATATTTCTCTCATCTTCTACAGCCCCATCAGTAATAAGGAAAATGATTGGAATTGAGTCAGAATTATCAGATAACATCTTCATGGCCTGAAAAAGTAAAAGAGGTCGCTGTTATAGTTCATATAACAATTTAAAGGGTATGTAGAAAGAAATGGGTAACATAACACGATAGATATGAAAATTCACATAAATTACCACAAACAACACTTATTTTTACTAAAGTCTAATTTTCATACAGTCAAGACAGTTGGAAGTTGAACAGAATGTTAACCCCACCCCCGCCCTATAAAAATGCTCCACGCTGGTTTAGCAGTCACGGAAAAATGATATGAAAATTCACAAATGAGAGGACTGAAAAATACCTGATTCAGTGGAAGCAAAATGTTTGTGCCACCACTTGCTACAAAATTTGAATCAACCCACTTATTGACATTTTCAATATTTTCTGCAGTTGGTGGCTCCAGAATCGAGGAAAACATACAAGTTTCACTATTGAAAGCTATTACATTAAACAAGTCTTTGGGGTTAAGCTTCGCAAGGGCAGAAAGTAGGGCACTTTTTGTATCTTCAAGAGGTTGACCTCTCATGCTTCCACTAATGTCAACAACAAACACCACTTCCTTCCTGAAAACCTTTACAACACAGAAAGCAGAAGTCAGCCAGTTTTAATTCCAAAGCAGAAGATGAACTTTTGAATATTTATGAAATGAAAAGAAGGTTAATAGATTGTTGGGAATTTAAAAATGCATAAAATTGCATTCTTTATCACTACAGAAGACAAAAAAAAGGGGGGGGGGTGGGGGGGGGGGGGGTTACATAATTTGCTAACAATCAGTACAAAAGGTTACATAATTTTGTAGAATATGAGAGGACTGTATAATAAATGTACCTTTCCACTCTCCTGATTTCCTGGGTTAAGGTAGCAGTAGAACATATCTCTACGATCTACATCACCTAACAATGGCGGATTTAAGAAGACAGAACCAAAAGTATGACTTGAAGATACCTGAAAAACATTAAATAGAATGGTGTATGAATTTATATTGGCAGCATCTCAAAATATCTAATTGATGAAAACCCCATTCCATGATTAGTTCGTAACATGAAAATTAAGTTTTTTCTTCCATAAATTTGATATCTCCATGAAGTAGTTTTGTTTTCATCGTGACTGCAAAGACACATGCATTAGAATTCTTACGGTGTATGAGAACATAAAATCACTGCTTGACCATGAAAGAACTTCGGAGTCATAGAGGAAACCCAACTTTCCTGCTTGTCGTCGTCGCTCCTAAATATTAAAAAGCAATGGTTTAAAAAGAATACTGCAAAGAAATCATTCTTCATTATTCCTTAGTTACAAAGAGAACCTGAAAAATAAAGGTACCTTTAAAGGATGGCTAGTTGTTTTACACAGAACCTCTGTTTCAGGACCAGCATTAACATTCAATTCTATCTTCTCTCGCTTAGATATCTTCTTTGCTGCAGGAGTTACATATTCAGGAAAACTAAATGGAATCCTCAAGTTGAATTGGCCATCATGATACAGTAACTTTTGAGACCATCTCATTTTAACTGATATATTGGTTCCACCATCAACCTGAAAATATAATGACATATATCTAACAAAAATGAATAAGTGGAAACAACTCTCACACTCGCAAATACTATGCACATGCACACACAGAATATAGGAAACACAAGAATCAAAGAAAGGAAGTGAACACTTGCCTGTGGGACAGTGAGAGTGAATATCTGGGCTTTCAAGAAGCCACCCCCTTCAGTGTTTACAACATTTTCTGTACCTTTTTCATTGTCCACGGAAATGAATTCAGTACCATATGATTTCCTCGGTACCTCAACCTCCACACCTAGAATTGAACCCTGTTAGCCAAATAATATCCCTCTTGAGAACCAAGAAAGAATCATCTCATTCGGAAGCAAGAAGAGTATAATATATTTACAGCCTTCAACACGCTGAGAGTGAAAAATGCAAGCAAATGAAGAAATTAGCATACATAACTACAACATAATGTCGTTTCCAGAAGTAAAACTAGTACTTTCAACACAATGACAACGAGAGTGATGGATGGTGAAGTTAAACCAATAGCTTCCACAATTGACTAAGAGGGTGTTTGGCTGCCTTAAAACAGCTTATAAGCTGTTCACTATTTAGGATTTAGGTAAGTCCAAGTGGTGACATTGAGAACTACCCTTACTTCAATCTCAAACTTCGCCGTGCTTGGCGACATAAAATTTCTAATCATGAACATTACGCCAAGGCTCAAGTTGCTCAAACACAAATCATGAAAGAAAACATAGATCTAGCATATTGAAAATGACTACTCTTTAACGTTAAGATGAAATTAAAGAAATTAGGAGAACAAAATAGCCCGCGTAAATGCAAATTATCATGAATAAAACATAAATAAAAAAAAAATTCTGCGAGGATGCTACCTGTTCGCCCATGGGAACGGCGATGCGGCAATCGCAGCTGCGACTCCCCATGACGCAGTGCACACGCCACGTGCCGGTGAGGGTGACGAAAGCGGTGTCGAGATAGCAATCGACGTCGAGCGAAACACCATTCATCTGGAGCGGAATCAGAGCCGGTGGATCGCACCTGCCGTGCACGTGCGGCTGGTAGCTAGGCATGTCCGGGTTGTCGACGATGGCGGGGTCGGTAATGACGGCGTAGAGCATGGGAGAACCGGGGAGGTAGGAGCAGCCGGCGGCTCTCTCCATGGCGGTGTGGGGCTTGGGCGGCGCCACCGCCCTGTCCTTGCCGAAGTATATCCTTTTGGAGAGGCGCAGCCCGTCCTCCACCGCGGCTTCGAAATCCTCCGCCATAGAGGGAGTTTTCCGGCAACGAAAACGGGGGTATTCCGACGATTATTACCAAAATTTGACCGTTGAGCAGGATTTCCTTTCCTTGAAGACTGTAGCCCGACGATTTAGGTCTTGGCGTTTATTATACGAAGTTTGAGATGGCCGTTGGAGACGTGGACCCCACCTCTGATTCCCTGCAGCGGGAGTATTCTGATTTTCCAATACTGATATGTTGTACCTCGTTAGAGGTAGAAATGCGGGGTGATTGATGTCTCAAACGTACAAGCTTTCGAAGGTGTATAGGAAAGGGGTGGAGCAGAGGAGCGTAGCCGTCTCTTACAAGAAACCCATCGGGAAGGGAAACCACCAATGCTTTCGCCTTTGCGTAATCCAACAGATACGGAGAAGCGCACAAAAAAAGAGCTCTAAAATTGGAGGATTCAATGTTTGCCAAATCAGCAGCCACTGACAGCTAAGGTGGAAGCCGGCCCCCGACTATTTCAAGACACTTTTTATTTTTTATTAATAAATAATAGGAATATAGTAATTGCCTCTTTCAAAAATCTTGAGGGATCGATCCCCCCGCTCAACACCACCTCCTCCAACCTGTAAGATAGAAGAAAGACGGAGAAAAAAAATTAATTCATTACTTAGGATTTCTGCATAACATTATAGACTTATATATACTATGGTTCCCTCTATAAAGTACGGTTACAACTTAAAATGTGAAGTTTAAATAACAAAAATAAACAAAGGGTAATAGATAAAGAAACGTAACTTGCAACTCATCTCAAAAGCACCTTTCTTTTATAAGCCTCCTTAATACCCACTTTTGCACTTGACATTCTCTCTCTTTAGAACTTGATTTTCTTCTTCTTTCTCAAAGATATGGTCAATAGCATTCCCTGCACTGTTCAACTCGAGCCCTAAATCTTCACTACTCTTGTACCTCAACTCCTCGTCCGAATTCGTCAATTCAGAGTCCATATCTCCTTCTCATCTCCTTTATTCTCCAGAATATCAGTCCTTATCTCCTTCTCATCTCCCTTATTCTCCGAAATATCAGTCCCTATCTCCTTCTCATCTCTCTTATTCTCCGATGTTTTTGCAATTAGTATCGTGTTCGTGACAATACCCCCTGCATTAAAAGATCCTTGATCACAAGGATCAAAGTCAGGGAAATTACGGCGAATCAACTTTTCATCTTCCCAACTAGCAGTGGAAGCATCACTATTAATCCATGAATCAACACTTGAGAAACTTCTTGGCCATTGCGAATAACAGAGCAGCGGTCCAGAACAGAAAAAAGGTGACATCTTGAAATCACCATCACCGTCCAACTCCGAAAGTTCCTCCAAAGGTACAGTAGATTTACTCAGACACTTTTTCAATAAAGATACATGAAAGACAAGGTGTCTCTTTGAGTCTTCAGGAAGTTTTAACTTATAAGCGACCTCCCCAATTTTCTGCAGGACTTCAAATGGACCATAATACCTTGAAGATAGCTTCAGATTTTTACACAATGCCACTGAATTTTAACAAAAAGGCTGCAACTTGAGGTAAACCAAATCCCGGCCCCTTATTGAAGAATCTTTCACTTCTCTTCTTGTCGGCATAGAGCTTCATTCTGTCTTGTGTGTGACTGAGATGTTCTTTGAAATGCTGAATTAAAGCTTGCCTTTGCTGCACCCACTCTTTGACCTCTTGACTGGTAGTGTTGAGATAGGCCCCAATCCCTATGTGTGGGGATGGCATTCCATATAGAGCTTGGTATGGAGTACATTTAAGGCTGCTGTGGTAATTGGTATTGTACCAATACTCAGCTAATGGAAGCCATTTAGTCCACTGTTTAGGAGTATCTCCCACCATGCATCTAAGATAGGACTCTAAGCACTGGTTTAGTCTCCCACTTTGTCCATCTGATTGGGGATGATAGGCAAAGGACATTTCCAAACGGGTGCCAATAATTTTAAACAATTGCTTCCAGAACAAACTTGTGAATACCTTATCTCGGTCAGAAACTATGCTGATACGGGGTCCATGCAGTTTATATATGTGGTCCATAAATTGTTTAGCTACAATTTGAGCAGTATAAGGGTGAGAGAGAGCTAGGAAATGACCATACTTACTGAATCTATCCACCACAACCAATATCACATCCTTCCATATTGATTTGGGAAGCCCTTCAATGAAAGCCATAGAAATATGTGTCCAAGCCTTATCAGGAACAGGTAAAGGTTGGAGCAATCCAGGGTATGGCTGATGCTCTGACTTGTTTCTTTGGCAGCTGTCACAATGCTTCACTATTTCCTTCACTTCTTTCTTCACTTGAGGCCAATAGAAAAACTGTTTGAGCCTTGTATATGTTTCCCATATTGTTGAATGCCCCCCAAACGAAGTGGAATGAATTTTCTGTAAAATATCTTTCTCAAATCACCCCCTGCTCCAGTTACAACTCTCCCTTTGTACCTTATGATCACAGACTCTACTGTATACTGATCAAAGGAAGTGGTATCAATGGCTTTGGTAGGTATAATATGAGAGAAATATGGGTCAGACTCATAACTCTTCTTCACTCTCTGCATCCAAACAGGTACAACAGTAGTGATGGCTTGAAATTCCTCATTAGGACACCTAAAGAGGGCATCAGCTGTCTTGTTTTCTACCCCCTTCCTATATTGTATTTTATAATCCAAGCTTAAGAGTTTTGTAATCCACTTTTGCTGTATTGGATTCATGATTTTCTGATTTAATAGATGTCTGAGGGCTTGTTGATCTGTTCTGATAACAAACTTGTGTCCTTGCAGATAGGTTCTCCACTTTTGCACAGCCAGGATGATAGCTAAAAACTCCCTCTCATACACTGACAATGTCTGATCTCTAGGGTATAAAGCCTTGCTAAGGTAAGCAATTGGCTTTTGGTTTTGCATTAGGACAACTCCTACCCCTTTTCCACTAGCATCAGTTTCTAAAATGAAAGGTTGACTGAAATAAGGTAAAGCCAACACAGGAGCTGATACCATTGCCTTCTTCAAATTCTGAAGAGCTTAATCTGACTCAAGAGTCCATTTATATTTATCCTTCTTCAGCATATCAGTAAGTGCACTACTAATCATTCCATAATTCTTGATGAATTTTCTGTAATAACCAGTAAGTCCCAAGAATCCCCTGAGCTGTTTGATAGTTTTCGGTTTTGGCCATGACATCATGCTTGATATCTTCTCAGGATCAGTAGTAACTCCATCCTTAGAAATCACATGACCTAAATATTCCATCTGAAACTTTCCAAACTGGCACTTACTTTGCTTAGCAAACAAGGAATTTGACCTCATGGTCAACAAAACTTCCCTTAGGTGCTGCACATGCTCATCCCAAGATTTGCTATAAACCAAAATATCATAAAAAAAAAAACTAACACTGTTTTCCTCAAATAAGGCTGAAATACCTGATTCATTAGTGATTGGAATGTAGCAGGTGCGTTGCACAAGCCAAATGGCATCAGTAAAAACTCAAAAATGCCCATGATGAGTGCTAAAAGTAGTGAGGTATTTGTGTTCCGGTTTAACAAGTATTTGAAAGTATCCAGATCAGAGATCCATTTTAGAAAATACTCTAGCTCCATACAACTCGTCCAATACTTCATCTATGAGTGGAATAGGATAATCATGCTTTACAGTAAGAGAATTCAAATACTTGTAGTCCATACACATCCTACAGGTCCCATCCTTTTTCTTCACAAAAATAACTGGGGAAGCAAATGGGCTTTTACTATGTTGTATAATTCCAGAAGATAGCATTTCCTGAATAATTTTTCTCTATCTCATTTATGTTGTTGTGGGATGTTGATCACTAGTTTGACTAAGCAATATTAACCGTACTTTAACGAGCTATTGTAGCACTAGTAACGAGTATCGTATCCTCAAGGACTATTAGCTCGAATTTATGTTGAAAACGAAATTTATGCACCTTCATACTATTCAAGCTTTGCAAACAACATGATTGTTGACTAATTAACGTACTTGAACACAAGATTAAAACAAATAAGCAAATTCAAGTAAACAAACGATTAATAAACAAACAAGGAACAAATTGAAAATAGAGTTGGTTCTAGGGATTCAATCCGATTCTAGATGGCTTGATCAAGACTTCCTAATTCATGCAACCAAATTTTAATCTCCTAATTGAGAAGCAATCATAAAACCATTCACTATTCTCTCTCGACAAATAGCAAAAGTAGATCAACTCAACAACTCTCTCGGCTAAGACTCAAGACGACGAATTAACTCCAAAAAGATCATAGAACTCAAGCTTCCATGCATGCAATCTCATCTCCTAAGTCTCAAAAGCAATACATGATGTGCAATTTAATTTCCATGCATGTAAAAACCTACTAAGAATTTCTACAAACATTTGACATGCAAGAAAGGTGATCAACAATTCCCACATGAAAATAAGCTCCAAACCCACATTCAATTAGGAGGCAACTAGAATCAACAAGCTAAGATCAATCCATCATCAAATCATCTCAAATCCCCAAAACCAACAAAGGAAATTTAGCTAGACATGGATGAAATTAAAGCAAAATAAAGGAGAATTAATTGCATAATTGAAATACTAAGAACCCTAAGAGAAAATCTTCCAATAGTCTTCAAATCCAACCTTGTTTTACTAATACAAAGATTATCAAATGTTTTAAACCTTAAATGGAAACTTTGGGAAAGGGAAAACTAAGCTAAGGTGAGATCCCCCCCCGTTTTGGGGCTGAGCTCTTCTATATATATGGTGGAAAAAGTGCTAAAGAATGATAAAAATGCGAAAAGGGCAAAACTGTTAACTTTTGGGCGAAAATAGCAAAATCAACGGTCCGGGCCCAAGAATCGGTGCTCCAAGCACCGAAATCGGCGGTCCGGGCTCAAGGCGCCGGTCCGACCGTCGATTCCGGTTTTTGCCTTGAACGACATTACAGAGATTTTCGGTGGTTCAGGCGTGAACCGCCGGTTTTCACATTTGGACCGCCGATTTCTTCTCTTAAGGCGCTGGTTTTTAGTTTGTGCTCCTTTTCGTTCGGTTTTTTACTTTTCCGTCCAGTTTCTTCGACTCTGCTCTTCCACGACCCTTCTATTTCATCTTAACATCCCTTGTTTGACCTATACACATGCACAAACTCCACCAAACGTGAAACCAAACCAAAGTAATGAAATCAATCCAAATCAAATCACAATTAACGGCAAAAAGCTTGGCAAAAAGTGGTAGAAAACACGTTTAGTTGCTATGAAAATAGATGTTTATCACTCCCCCAAACTTAAGCCTTGTTCGTCCCGAACAATATATTCAAATAAAGAACATAAACATCGAATGTAGTAGCAACTTTGGATCCTAAATGCCTCAGATTACACAAACTATTTTAATAGCTAAAACCAATCATAACTAACATAATTCCTCACAAATCAAAAGCATGTCAACCTCAACACTTCAACAATTGAAACTCACAAGGAAATGTATCTCTCAACCTTCAAATGAATGGTTATGCACTCATCGAATTCACACAATGCAATCTACTCACCATATGCTTTCAAATCGTCTAATATCTCCATTGCAAAACGAGTCATGCAAGATCAAGGATCACAAAGGGATTTATTTGGGTTGTAATGTAGGCACATTGGTTTTGGAGAAGAAATTTGGCTAAGTGACTAATCAAAATCATTCACCAACCTTATACCCACTTTAAAACAAGTACGAAATCAATTCATCTTCTTTCTTCACCAAGCACTACCCATTTTTGGACTCAATCAACAAGTTAATTCCCTTGTGCTCTCATTTCTCTTCTTTTTCTCATTTCATTTTTCAAATTCAAAAGAAAGCGATCTAAATTACATCACAAAACTCATTTTCTTCAACTTCCACTTTCTTTTATCTTTTTCATTCTTTTTTTTTTGAGCTTATGGAAATTTTTCTCTTTTTAAAACAACGAGCTCAAAACTACTTCCCAATCCATCATTATTCCATTTCTTTTCATTTTTAGACCCACCCTGGATACCCTTACACAACCAATACTCTCTTTTCTCCAGTTTAACAAAGAAAGACAAATCAAGCTCAAAAGGGTTGACAATGGAAAATGTAAAGCACAAGTTAGTGTTTAGGATTTGAGGTGGCTAACAACGATGGCCTAAGATCATTTCCAAGTTCTTGCACAATTAAGCATTCTCAATATAGAACCGAAGCAAGTTCTAGGAGTAGAAATGCATGCATGACCAAACTCACAAGAACAAAATGCACAATATGGCAAGATAAGGCTCAAATCTCACGGGTTCAATCAAAAGTCAAAGAGTCGAGGCCACACACAATCAATTCATGCAAAACCAATCAAGAAATGCTCAATTCCAACCAAATTTTGCAAAAATATAACATTATCCTCATCGGCATTTCACCAAAGACACATTGAGCCATAAATAATCTCATCATAGCAACTAAACTCAAAAAATTTTCCCAAAAATTTCCAACAACCAACCAAACAACTACTTAAAGCAACAAACACAAACTAGTCAACCAAACAAACCCAAGCAAACCAATGCACACATATTTACAAGTATTTGTATCCATCTCCCCCCTTCCCTAAACTTATTCAAAACCGAAGGACATCGAATAAGTTTGGAGGGGAGAAAAGAATACAAATACAATGGTACCTCAAACTTCATTTGGGAGGCGGAGGCGGAGGCGGGGGCGGATTGTGGCCGTCAGTGATCTATTGGGCTTGGAAACTTGGAATGAGCTCTATCATCTCTTGTTGATTAACTTGGTTCGCTTGATGATAACGATCTTGGCGTGCATAAAGATCATGTCGGAATGCGTCTTGCCTATCGAACCAAGTTTGCTGGAAAGTAGCTTGGCGAGCATACACATCCTGCTGAAAGCTTTCCAGCTGAGCCGCTTAGTGAGCATACAAATCCTACTGAAAGCTTTCCTGCCGAGTGTACAAATCGTCTCTGAATTTATCATATCTCTGATACATCACGACTTAGAAACATTATTGGTTGCTGATTTGTTGCTGCTGGATCTCATTCATTTCTTGCTGGCGGAGGTGGATAGCTTGAATGTCGTGGCGCATTACTGTAAATTCACTATCTCACTGGGTGCAGTAGTTATCAATGTGTTCCACCCGTTCCCCTATGCTAGCAAACTCCTCACCATAGAAACCTCCAGACCCCGACGGTCCTCCATACATGTTAGAAGGTCCCGACGACCCTCCAAAGTCTTGGTAACCTTGGTAGCCCCCAAATGAAGCTTGATCGTGAGCAAAGGCCTGTTGCATTCGCCCTCTTCTTGCATGACTCCGTTCTCTTCTCTCTTGGCCTTCTTCTCCTTCCTCCTCATTATTGGTATCACCATCTCTGGCTTCATCATCCCCGCCATCTTCCCTCCCACCTCCCCCCGCTATCATCACTTGCTTCCACCTCAATTCGAGGGTTTCCGACCGCTAGAATACTCGTCTCATGGAGTGGTGTATCCAACTTCCAATTTGTTCGTTCACGCAACGTAGTCACATTGCTAAGTGTAGGGTCGGGCAAGGGAAAGATTTCCACTACCTTCCGTTCTCCCGGCTTTAGCGTGTTGCCTAAAGAGGTAGGGGCGAGATGTCGAGACAAGCACTCTCATATTCTTCCATGTGACCATGTCGATGAGAAGATTATCTGAAAGCTTCATCCATCGTGGATATTGAGGGCAAAGGGCCATAGCAATGGGCGAGATGAGGCCACCACAATAAAGAACTCCGCTCTTTTGATTCTTTTGGGCATATAATTGCCGGAAAAGAAATTGTCCCAAGTTAAGTGGTGTGTGGGTAAGCATGGCCCACATAACTTAATGCTCGGCACTTTGGCACGAACTTTTCTCCCCCCTATGGAAGATAGTATGAGCAAGGATCCGTTGGATCACTCGGAACACGGGGTTACGGAGAAGGGTAGCCTTGGAACTCCCCGAAGAATAAGGCCTCGTGGCATAAGTCATTGCCTTTCATAGCTCCCTTGGCTTGAACTCCCTTGACTTTTGGCAATCCCCTCTATCCGGGCAATTAAAAATCTCATTTATTTGCCTCATGGTCATGGTGTGTGTTTGATCTCCCAGTTGAAAATGCACCGTTTGAGGGAGCTTGACTTGATGAATAGGAATTGTCAGCGTGGAGAGCAACTCCAATGTAGCTCTTGGGCAAGTTGGCCACATGCCCGTCAAAATGGATCCCCATCCAATTCAATCAAATATTTATTTGACATTATTCCATAAGTCGAGATCTTTGAGAGCTTGTTCATCCAGATATTTGCACGAACCGAGCCTCATTTTTGCGAGGGCGATAAATAATTCCTTGTGGTCATCTCGACGAAGCACTACGTCAAACACGGAAGGTTTATATGGGCCACTATTCTCTTGTCGACGTCGAGCGGCCGGGTCCAATGGTATGTGCCTTAGATATTCGGCTTGGCGTTTCTCTTGACGGGAAGTAGATGCCCGTGGTTTCTCCTTTGGAGGTGGTTCCTCTACTCGTGGACGTTTCTCCTTGCTTTTCCCATTGTACCTACGCTATACTAGATAGATTAGTTTCCAAACTCCAATTCCAAAGCAAAATTAACTCAATGAATTAAACAAAGTAAAACAAGTCCTCCAACATCAATCCACACTTAATAAAAACAAGCGCATACCAAGCACAAATTAAGCTCAACCACATCATTAGCATTCAACCTAGCAATCTCATAGCCAACTAGTAGTCCAACATTTACGCAAATAAGCACAAATTCATCATCACCAATCCTCCGAAACATGTAATCATGCCTTTATCAAAACATAAGCTCAAATAAAATGCTAGACATCACTCAAGGGCACCAATATATCCACATAATCAAGAAATAACCCTAAGTAATAATCGAACATGCTCTAATCAACACCCATTCATAATGTAGCATGATTAATTGCACAATTAAGCATAAAAATCCCCAAAATTTTGAAATTTATGCCCTAGAAAAATTACCCAAACATAAAAAATAATGAAATTAACACAAATTAACTACAAAACTGAGCATAATAAACTATAAACACCAAAAATAAAGGAAGAAAATACCTTAAAATTCGAAAAAATAAGAGAAGAAATTGGCAAACACTCCAAAACTTGGGTTGGGGAGATTGGATGGATGAAAACACAAATTTCTTGGATGGAAAAGTAGTTTAGGTGATGGGTAGGAGGTATGTGGAAGGATTTGAGGAAATGTGGAAGAATAAGGGTGGAATTTGGAGTGGAAAGGAGGAGATATGCGTGTGTTTTTGGGAGAGAAAAGAGAGAAATAAAAGAAAAGAGGAGTAAGAAAGAAGAAAAATGGGGGAAAACGTACGAACCGGCGGTCCACACAGCCGAACTAGTGCCCTGGCCGCCAAAATCGGCGGTATAGGCTTGAGGCGCCAGTGTGATAGCTGAAAACGGCTTTCAACATGAAACCAATTACAGAGATTTCTGGCGGGTCGGTCGGCTGGCTGGACCCCAAATCGGCGGTTGATGCGTCTTCGACTTTTGGGTCTTTTGGCCCCGTTTTTTTCTTCTTTTATGTCTGTATGAGTTATATAGGGGAGAAAACATGAATTTTGGAAAGGAAGCTCAGAAATGGGCATATGGACGAAATATGATCAGAATGGGCATTACTGAGACAAATCAGCCTAAGCTGCTAGAAATGAATCCCCCAGGACGAGAGCTCAGCGATGTACCACTCAGAACACCTCTAAGCAGAGACGATCCCTAAAGAATTCCACCTGGTGTGAGGCTAACCGAAGGATGCAGTCAGTATGACCATGCTCAACAGCAGCAATCAGCAGCCAGAGCTAAATATGGAAAGACGCATGAAGGAGATATTAAGGAGATTCTGGCGAGTCCTAACAATGGAAGGGTCTAGAAAAATGTGGAGTCAACTTAATCAATCAATAATTGATGGCCAATCACCAATCAGATCAATCAAGGATCAAGCTAAATATGGAAGGTGATCACTCATGTCGGTAAGGTCATGACACACTGTCCTAGTCAGCACATATGGGCTATTTATGAAAAAACGTGTGAAGGGCCAACGATGGAAGGTTCTAGCAAATCTGAGATATCAATAGCAAGTGAGATATAAAGTCAACTCAATCAATTAAAGCCAATCATCCCCAGCAATCAAATAAATCACGACCATCTATTTATGGAAAGTCAGTTATAGGGATACTGTCTGACAGCTGCGGTTAGGGTTAGACTGACGACTCTCAACTATATAAGTTCAACAAGTGTGGCTGACAAATGGTTGGCTCCTCATCATATTCTACTTAGTTTTAGTCCCAAGATATACTTTAGGTTTAATATTTTCCTTTACATTTTCGTACCAAACAATTTACTTGCTTTCATTTCAATTCCGTTGTGAAGAACAAGTCCAAGGCGATTTGCCTTTAGTATTTATTCAAGTATTTCATATTTTCTTCTATTCATGTGTTTATTTACCTTAGTGATTATGTCTTTCAATATGTGTGAGTGATTCCCCTGGTGAGATTTGGGTGGGGGAAATGATTATGTGTTGATATGTGAAATATTCGAGAGGCATTTGTGCCTTCGGTTGGATCCAGTTGTTCCGGAGAGATCTGAGCAGAATCCATGGGTAGTCCTACCTAGCGGGTGATCTCCATTCGGTAAGAGCTGTACCATGCCAAGCAAAGGTCAGGGCATGACAGACAGTAATGTTCAGTATGCCCATGACCGAGTAGCTGAGCAGCGCCTTCGATGGTGTTGTAGATCTGGATGGCGAGGAACTGGCAAGGGAATACTGCGTCCTTCCTCGGTCTTGGGCTTCCCTAATAACCACCCATCAACTGTGACGAGGCATCATGCCATGGTTATTGACCAAGGGACTCACCTTGCGCATCGTAGATATATCGATGACCGGTTGGACGCGTTACCAGAAATGTATATCCCGCGAGTTATGTCTACTCTGTAGGTGCGGAGCCGAGAAGCTTGGAAGAGAAGGTTGGTGAGGGTCATACTTGGAGAGATCGGGTATGACTACTATCTAAGGAGAAATGAAGTACGGCGTTGTGACCGGGGTGAAGCGTGACCTTCGGACCAAGTGACCATAAAGGATTCAACCATCCCAAGTGTGGAGTATAAACTCTTAAAACGCCCCAATGTCTTTGGGCCATGCCTTGAGTTTATGCAAAACATGGACGGATCTTCAGTGTGCCCATGACCGAATACACATATCAACAATAATCATGACCTACCCCAAATCTTACCCCTTTTATATTTGATTGTTTTCAAGTTAATTTGTGCAGATAAACAGGATTGGACCGTGACAACCAAACTTGTGCACCTGAAGAGTAAAGTAGTTCATCACTCACCCTGGGATCGACCCTAGCTTACCGCTAAGACTAGCCAGTCCGGTTGTGGGTATAGGAGCGTGTATTATCCGTCTGGGGCATACACAAGTATTTTGATCGTACCATACGACAGGTGCATTTCAAAATTGGCGCTGTTGTCGGGGAGTGACGCATAGCAATTTTACTCTTCACATTCCATCTTCCGCTTATTGTGTAACGCAGGACAGTGAGACGCGGTGTGGTAGCCGCCATCCCGTAGATCCTCTGTCAGTCGATATGCCCTGTACCGACTGATCTGAATCTGAAACCCGGAGGCATACTGAAGAATATGGAGAAATTATTTCTCCTATTCATCGGTGTTGCATGAAGGGTGGAAGAATGTCGAGCTCAAGACAATAAACAAGAGCGACTCAGAATAAGGTCATTGGTATGACCATTACTGCTTTAAAATTTATGTTCCTTTTTATTTTCTCGTATTTTATTTTTCTTGGTGGACTAACCATGCGGATGAGATGAGCTGGATCGTATGCATCGGAGATCAAAACCCACTTTGCCAAGAAAAGTGTGTAGGTGGGGTCGGTGGAGACACGACAAGGTGGTTAAGGAATTACCGAAGCAGCAGTATGACATGTGGTCAAGGTTTGCCCTAACCGACGAGACCTTTTGTATTTGAAGCTGCTGGAAAATTCATTCGCCCATTCTTCACTACTCCAAAACTACTATACATGATCTCTAATCCGTACATGGTCAAGGCACTATGGACATTCCAGATGCATTTCACCGAGTGAAGAGCCAATCTCTTGAGACCGAGCCTTCATAATCTAAATAATAAGTTCTCTTCCTTTAGTTGTAGCTTTTTGTTTTCTTTTTCTTTTGAGTCTTGAGTCTTTCTACAATTTTACTTAATTTGGGATACAAGCATGTTGGTTTGACTGGTATGATAGGTTGAATAAGCTTTAAAATACATGGATTCATGATAACAGTTTGATCATACGGGACAAAACATACCTGTGAGGCTTGAACTGGAAATTTTTATTTCTGGTGTGAGCATGTTATATCTTTATTCTCTAAAACTTGCGTTAAGATTCATGCCAGTTTGTTGGTGCTTGTTCGCATGATTAGGGCAAATTTTCTTCTCTCTAGAGCCTCAGATTTATTTTGTTCATAAATTAAAATCCTTTTGCTAGCCACTATTAAGCCAAAATTAATTCTTTTAAGCAATGAAATGTTTAATTTGTGTGCCAACCACACTTTACAAAAGAAGGGGAATATATTTGCTCTTAGTGAAAAATATGAAAAAGAAAAAGAAAAGAAGGGGTCTGGGAACATAAGTGAAAGATGAAATCATAGAGAAGAGAAAAAAACAAAAAGAAAAAAAAAACCACTTATGAAATGTGAATCTGTAGAAAGGGTGAAAAATGTGATGGGAATGCTCTTACTGAGACGTATAGGCTCGTATGCCTGAAACTGGAAAGTTGGCCACTTACCCAGAAAATTCTTACCTTATCACCGTACGCCCCATTGCTACCATAAAAGACCCTTTCATGACTTCACCAACATGTCCATAATATGAAATGAATCTATACGCAAGTCCATAGAGGAATCGATAATAGCATTGCATGAGAGTATACAATTTGCCATACCCTTGAGTGGTCGAGCGTGTGAGGAATACACTTTCTTTATACATACTCTCTTAAGTGACTGTTTGAGATTCATGTTATTTTAATGCTCATACGGGTTTGTGGATTGACCACATTGGTGGATGCATGCTTGTGTGACCAGATTTTTGTAATTGTGCAGATTTCGTGTCTTGAATCTTTGTTTCTTTTCTTTCCTTTATTTTCATCGGTATCTTTTGTGAATCCATCTACATACTTAAGGGCAAGTATGGTTTAAGTGTGTAGGTGTGATGCGTCTTCGACTTTTGTGTCTTTTGGCCCCTTTTCTTTCTTCTTTTGTGTCTGTATGAGTCATATAGGGGAGAAAACATGAATTTGGAGAAGGAAGCTCGGAAATGGGCATATGAATGAAATATGGTCAAAATGGGCATTACTGAGACAAATCAACCTAAGCTGCTAGAAATGAATCCCCGAGAATGAGAGCTCGGCGATGTACCACTCAGAACACCTCTGAGCAGAGACGATCCCTAAAGAATTCCACCTGGTGTGAGGCTAACTGAAGGATACAGTCAGTATGACCATGCTCAACAGCAGCAATCAGCAGCCAGAGCTAAATATGGAAATACGCATGAAGAAGATATTAAGGAGATTCTGGCGAGTCCTAACAATGGAAGGATCTATAAAAATGTGGAGTCAACTTAATCAATCAACAATTGATGGCCAATCACCAATCGAATCAATCAAGGATCAAGCTAAATATGAAAGGTGATCACTCATGTCGGTAAGGCCATGACACATTGTCCCAGTCAACACATATGGGCTATATATGGAAAAACGTGTGAAGGGCCAAGGATGGAAGGTTCTAGCAAATCTGGGATATCAACAGCAAGTGAGATATAAAGTCAACTCAATCAATTAAAGTCAATCATCCCCAGTAATCAAATCAATCACGACCATCTATTTATGGAAAGTCAGTCATAGGGATACTGTTTGACAGCTGCGGTTAGGGTTAGACGGACGTCTCTCAACTATATAAGTTCAGCAAGTGTGGCTGACAAATGGTTAGCTCCTCATCATATTCTACTTAGTTTTAGTCCCAAGATACACTTTAAGTTTAGTATTTTCCTTTACATTTTCGTACCAAATAATTTACTTGTTTTCATTTCAATTCCATTGTGAACAACAAGTCCAAGGTGGTTTGCCTTTGGTATTTATTCAAGTATTTCATATTTTCTTCTATTCATGTGTTTATTTACCTTAGTGATTATGTCTTTCAATATGTGTGAGTAATTCCCCTGGTGAGATTTGGGTGGGGGAAATGATTAAGTGTTGATATGTGAAATATTCGAGAGGGATTTGTGCCTTCGGTTGGATCCAGTGGTTTCGGAAAGATCTGAGCAGAATCCATGGGCAGTCCTACCTAGTGGGTGATCTCCGCTCGGTAAGAGTTGTACCATGCCAAGCAAAGGTCAGGGCATGACATACAGTAATGTTCAGTATGCCCATGACCGAGTAGCTGAGCAGCGCCTTCGATGGTATTGTAGATCTGGATGGCGAGGAACGAGCAAGGGGATACTGCGTCCTTCCTCAGTCTTTGGCTTCTCTAATAACTACCCATTAACTGTGACGAGGCATCAAGCCATGGTTATTGACTAAGGGACTCACCTTGCGCATCGTAGATATATCGATAACCGGTTGGACGCGTTACCAGAAATGTATATCCCGCGAGTTATGTCTACTCTGTAGGTGCGGAGCCGGGAAGCTTGAAAGAGAAGGTTGGTGAGGGTCATTCTTGGAGAGATTGGGTATGACTACTATCTAATGAGGAGTGAAGCATGGCCTTGTGACCGGGGTGAAGCGTGACCTTCGGACCAAGTGACCATAAGGGATTCAACCATCCCAAGTGTGGAGTATAAACTCTTGAAACGCCCCAATGTCTTTGGACCACGCCTTGAGTTTATGCAAAACATGGACGGATCTTCAGTATGCCAATGACCGAATACACATATCAACAATAATCATGACCTACCCCAAATCTTACCCCTTTTATATTTGATTGTTTTCAAGTTAATTTGTGCAGATAAACAGGATTGAACTGTGACAACCAAACTTGTGCACTTGAAGAGTAAAGTAGTTCATCACTCTCCGTGGGATCGACCCTAGCTTACCGCTAAGACTAGCCAGTCCGGTTGTAGGCATAGGAGCGCATAATGTCCGTCTGGGGCATACACAAGTATTTTGATCATACCATACGATGGGTGTGTGTCAGCGGTCCAGCCCCAAACTGCCGATCCGGACCGCCGGTTTGGATTTTTAACATAAATTTCGATTTTTTTTAGTAAGAAATGCTGAAAAATGAAATGACAACTTAGGCTAGAACACAAACAATAAATGAGACGAGCATGCCATCATATTTACAAATGAAAACGAGCACAACCAAATGAAATAAACGACGGCATGAAAAATGAGATGACAAGCTCAACACACAACAAACGACCACCCAAACCAACAACGAGTTCAACACATCCAAACAAAAGCAAACACAAATTGAAAACTACCACCAAACACACCACCAACAAGATCAATAAAAGCTAAAAACGGAAGAAAAACAAAACAAAACGAAAGCAAGTAAATGTGTTGGAGTGCCTCCCAACAAACGCTTTATTTAACGTCTAAAGCTAGACGATACCTCACTCTTCAAGGATCGTTGAGAAGCGTGACCGTCACATTCCTATTCGGCTCACAATTGATGTAATGCTTGAAGCGTTGTCCATTCACCACAAAAGTCTCTCCATTTGACTTGAGAAGTTCATAAGTCCCCTTGCCATTGCACTTATACACAACATACGGACCTGTCCATCTAGACTTCAACTTGCCCAGAAATAGACGAAGACGTGAATTGTAAAAAAGTACCTCATCTCTGGGAACAAAATCATTGGAACGAATGGCTCGATCATGGAACTTCTTTGCCCTTTCCTTGTAAATCTGAGAACTTTCAAAAGCTTCGTCATCAAGCTCAAGTAGCTTCTCAAGCCTTGTATAACCGGCTTCCTTAAACTCAAGATTGATCCGCCTTGTGGCCCAATACGCCTTATGCTCAAGATCAACAGGTAAATGACACTACTTTCCAAAAACAAGTTGAAACGGAGACATACCAATGGGAGTCTTGTATGCGGTGCGATAGGCCCAAAGTGCATTGTCCAAGTGATTAGCCCAATCCTTCCTATGCGCCACCGACTTCTCAAGAATTTGTTTGATCTCCCGATTTGTAAGCTCCGCTTGGCCATTCCTCTGAGAATGATAAGGAGTGTCGATCTTGTGCTTCACCCCATATCGAGAAAGTAGACTCCCCAACCACTTGTTATTGAAGTGTGATCCCCCGTCACTAATCAAAGCCCTTGGAGTCCCAAAATGAGTAAGAATATTCCTTTGCAAGAATTTGAGGACCACTTTTGAATCATTTTTCACCGTGGGAATCGCCTCCACCTATCGAGACACATACTCAACCGCAAGAAGGATGTAAGTATACCCTTGAGACTTGGGAAAGGGTCCCATGAAGTTAATTCCCCACACATCAAAGAGCTCGACTTCCACCATGATATTTTGCGGCATCTCGTCTCTCTTGGAGATGTTTCCCAGTCTTTGACACCTATCACAATACTTGACAAAAGCAATGCAATCCTTGAAGATGGTTGACCAATAAAAACTGGAATAGAATACCTTGATAGCAGTCCGATAGCCACCGAAATAACCTCCACTTGGAGAGTTATGACATTCCTCCATGATTCTCAACCAATCGGTTTGCTTTACACATTTCCGGATGATGCCATCGGCGCATCGTCGATAGAGATTAGGGTCCTCCCAATATTAAAATTTCACATCGTGCAAGAACTTTTTCCTTTGATAATGAGTGAGATCACCCGGTGGTTCACCAATGACTAGATAGTTAACAATATCCGCAAACTATGGTGTATTATCCACTAACTTCAAAACTTGTTCATCGGAAAAGCACTCATTAATACGTACCCGAGAGTCTTCTCCTTCAACTGGATGCTCAAGACGGAATAGGTGATCGACAACGGTATTTTCACATCTCTTTCTATCTCGGATCTCCATGTCGAATTCTTGGAGCAATAATATCCAACGAATCAAACAGAGCTTTGCATCCTTCTTGGCAAAAAGGTAACAAATTGCGACGTGGTCCGTATAGACAATAGAATGTGTCCCCACTAGATATGGACGGAATTTGTTGAAGGCGTACACTACGACAGTAATTACTTTTCGGTGGTGGTATAATTCAATTGAACCGAATCCAATGTCTTGCTAGCATAATATATAACTCGAAAGAACTTATCTCATTTTTGCCCCAAACCCCAACGGCCCAATCGCTAGCGTCGCATATCAATACAAACGGCTCCCTCCAATTCGGAGTAATCAACATGGGAGTAGACACGAGTACTTTTTTGAACTTCTCAGATGAATCAAGGCAAGCACTAGAAAACTCAAACCTTGCATCCTTCTCCAATAATGAACAAAGATGCTTGGAGATTTTTGAAAAGTCTTTTATAAACCGTCTATAGAACCCCGCATGCCCAAGAAAACTTCGGATATATTTCACATTTGTTGGTGGGGGTAACTTCTCAATTGCAACTATTTTGGCTCTATCAACCTCTAATCCATCTCTATAAACCTTATGCCCCAAAACAATGCCCTCTCTCACCATAAAATGACATTTCTCCCAATTAAGACATAAAGAAGTTTCTTCACATCTTTGCAAAACTTGAGAAAGATTTTCCAAGCAATTATCAAAGAAAGAACCAAAAACCAAAAAATCGTCCATGAATACCTCCATGATCTTTTCGATGAGTTCACGAAAAATTGCCATCATGCATCGTTGGAAAGTGGCGGGAGCATTGGAAAGACCGAAAGACATCCGTCGGCAAGCAAAAGTTCCATAAGGGCACGTAAAAGCCGTCTTATGTTGGTCCTCCGGAGCAATGGCAATTTGGTTATACCCGGAATAGCCATCCAAAAAACAATAATACTCATAGCCGGCTAGCCGATCAAGCATTTGATCAATGAAAGAAAGAGGAAAGTGATCCTTCCTTGTAGCCGCATTCAAAACTCTATAGTCGATGCACACTCTCCAACCCGTTTGCAAACGAGTGGCTATTTGTTCCCCTTTCTCGTTTTCTACAACGGTTATACCTTCTTTCTTGGCAACCACTTGAGTTGGGCTAACCCACTCACTATCGGAGATGGCATAGATAATCCCGACATCAAAAAGCTTCAAAACATCCTTCTTCACGACCTCTTGCATCACCGGATTCAAACACCTTTGAGGTTGAACCTTTGGCTTAGCACTATCCTCCAATAAGATCCGATGCATGCATATAGAAGGGCTAATTCCCTTATATCGGCAATAGACCATCTAATGGAAGACTTATACTTCCTCAATGCCATCAACAACTTATCCAACTCCTTATCATTAAGAAATGAAGACATAATAACCGGAATAGTTTCATCCTTACCCAAAAATGCATAATTGAGATGATCGGGTAGTGGCTTCAACTCTAAAGTCGAAGAAGAACTTGGCTTGGGCGCTCCTTCCGGCACTCCTTCTTCAATAGGTGTATAAAGATCTAAATATCCCAAATTCTCCAATGGAATGCCTTGGTTTGCATCCATGTAAGAAATAGACTCCAACAACTCATCACACACCTCATCCAATTCCGAATAAGAATGAATAGAATCCACAATACAATGCTCCAAGGAATCTTGAGAATAAGATGAATAAGAGTCAATGAAATTACACTCTTCAAGCTTCAATTCTTGTGGCTTCTTCATGGCTTCATAGATTGAGATAGTCATCTTCTCATCATTGTAACGGAAGGTCAACTCACCATCTTGGACGTCAATCAATGCCCTTTCGGTTGCCAAGAACGGACGACCAAGAATAAGTGGAGTATTATCATCTTCGAGCATGTCAAGTACCACAAAATTCGCAGGAAATATGAACTCCTCCACCTTAATAAGCACGTCTTCCACGATCCCTCTCGGATAATAGATAGAACGATCGGCCATTTGCAAGGCAATAGAAGTAAGCTTCAATTCTCCAATCCCCAACCTCTTAAATATCGAAAGGGGCATAAGATTAATACTAGCACCCAAATCACACAAGACTCTCCCAAAAGTTTGGCCTCCAATAACACAAGCAATCATAAAACTCCCGGGATCCTTTTGCTTTTAAGGCAACTTCCGTTGCAAAATGGCACTACACTCCTTCGACAAGTTGATTGTTTCAAATTTACCAAGCTTCCTCTTCTTTGACACGGCTTCTTTCAAGAACTTAGTATATCCCGACATGTCTCTCAAAGTATCAAGTAAAGGTATATTGATTTCAACCTTCTTAAACATTTCTATGAACTTAGCAAGCTTTTCATCACATCTTGCCTTGGCAAGCCTTTGAGGGTAAGGAGCTTTGGCAACCACATCTTTACTTGGCAAAGAAGACGAAGGAATGGAAATAGTAGCTTTAGAAGGTACCTCCTTCGGAACTTGAGGCTTCTCCACTTGAGGAATGAGCTCCTCCACATCCAACTCTTCATTAACAACCTTCTCTTGATATTCCAACTCCGGATAGTTCTTATAGGTAGTTCCACTCCTCAAATGAATGGAATTGCATTGATTCTTCGGATTGACCTCCGTATTGCTTGGAAATTGTTTTGGCTTATGTTGAGAAGCCACTTGATAAGCCATTTGACTCACTCGTTCTTCCAACATCTTTATTCGCTTAGTCAAAGCCGTGACGGTTTCTTCCAAACTTGTAACATTTTGCCCCGTTGCATCAATGAAAGCATTTTGGTTTTGGAGAAGTTATTGCATCATTTCTTCCATGGTCGGCATTGGCTTCTTTGGCTCATTAATCATCCCATGAGACACCGAGAATCTGGGTGGTGGATGGATAGCATTGTTCGGGTTAGAGTACGACAAATTTGTATTCCTATAATTAAGATTATAGGCTTGATTCCCCGAAGGATAACTCGAACGGTTGTAGTTGCTATACCCCCGTTGATTCACATAATTAGCATCCTCGAATTGTGAATACTCTTCACCTCCTTGTTGAATCGGTTGAGACTCCATCTTCACATCCAACTTTCCCTTTCTTTCGGCCTCATAGTCCCTCTTAAGCATGGTGAATTGCTCAAGAAAATCATCATACTTCCATCCAAAATGGAAGCAACTTTCTTTGAAGAACTCCTCTCTTGCGGCCAATGGCAACTATTGGCCGTCATTTCTTCTAAAATCCGAACCGCTTTTTCATAAGGTCGGTTGGTCAAGCCACCACCGACGGTGGTATTCACGACCTCCCGTGTATGATTAGTAAGCCCTCGATAAAAGTTCAAGATTTGTTGCTCCTTAGAAAATCCATGTTGAGGATATCGCTTCAACATATCCTTGTATCTCTCCCAAGCTTCATATATTGATTCATCCCCCGATTGAGAGAAATGGGAGATGTCCGAAATAAGCTTTGAGCACGCAAGGGGGGAAAGTATTTGGCTAAGAAAAGTCGGCACAATTGCTCCCAAGTGGTGATCTCCGAACAGTCGAGGGTCTTGTACAAAGCTTTGGCTTTGTCCCTTAACGAAAATCCGAAGAGCCTCAATCGAATAACGTCATTTCAGATCCCTTGGATCTAGATGGTTTCATAAACGTCCAAAAAGGCACTCAAATGAGCATTTGCATCTTCATTGAACCCTTCTCCAAATGACTCCGCTTGAACCATATTAATCAACCCCGGCTTTAACTCAAAATTATTGGCGTTGCACCGATTGCCCCAACCTCCATCTTGAAACATATTAACTTGAGGCTCAAATATTTGGTTGATTGGAGGCGGTGGTGCTCTATCCCTTTGAGCTTGTTGCTCATTCATTTGACGACGGAGTTCTTGCATTTAACGCTCCAAGTCAGCCATATTATTAGGCCTTTGGTTCTCCATTGCTTTCCTTCTTCATTCTCGGCTAGCTCACTTATGGGTGACTTCAATCTCCAAGTCTAAAAGAATGATTTCTCCTTCATTTCTCCTTGTGATCATGCACCAATTCACCTACACAAACCAACCAAGAACACACTTAGATTCACAACACAATTTAAAACAAGAAATGCTTGAACTAGTACTCTCAATGCAAAGATCATTAACACTATAAATTCTTATTAGTCCTTGGCAACGGCGCTAAAAAGTGATCACTAGTTTGACTAAGCAATATTAACCGCACTTTAACGGGCTATTGTAGCACTAGTAACGAGTATCGTATCCTCAAGGACTATTAGCTCGAATTTATGCACCTTCCTACTATTCCAGCTTTACAAACAAATGATTGTTGACTAATTAACGCACTTGAACATAAGATTAAAACAAATAAGCAAATTCAAGTAAACAAATGATTAATAAACGAACAAGGAACAAATTGAAAATAGAGTTGGTTCTAAGAATTTAATCCGATTCTAGATGGCTTGATCGAGACTTCCTAATTCATGTAACCAAATTTTAATCTCCTAATCGAGAAGCAATCACAAAACCATTTACTATTCTTTCTCGACAAATAGCAAAAGTAGATCAACTCGACGACTCTCTCAGCTAAGACTCAAGACGACGAATTAACTCCAAAAAGATCATAGAACTCAAGCTTCCATGCATGCAATCTCATCTCCTAAGTCTCAAAAGCAATACATGATGTGCAATTTGATTTTCATGCATGTAATTTCTACAAACAATTGGCATGCAAGAAAGGTGATCAACAATTTCCACATGAAAATAAGCTCCAAACTCACATTCAATTAGAAGAAGACAACTAGAATCAACAAGCTAAGATCAATCCATCATCAAATCATCTCAAATCTCCAAAACCAACAAAGAAAATTTAGCTAGACATGGATGAAATTAAAGCAAAACAAAGGAGAATTAATTGCATAATTGAAATACTAAGAACCCAATGAGAAAATCTTCCAATAGTCTTCAAATCCAACCTTGTTTTACTAATACAAAGATTATCAAATGTTTTAAACCCTAAATGGAAACTTTGGGAAAGGGAAAACTAAGCTAAGGTGAGATCCCCCCCCTCCCCGGTTTGGGGCTGAGCTCTTCTATATATATGGTGGAAAAAGTGCTAAAGAATGATAAAAACGCGAAAAGGGCAAAACTATCAACTTTTGGGCGAAAATAGCAAAACCGGCGGTCCAGGCCTAAGAATCGGCGCTCCATGCACCGAAATCGGCGGTCCGGGCTCAAGGCCCCGATTCCGGTTTTTTCCTTGTACGACATTACAGAGATTTTTGGCGGTTCACTCGACGGTTCAGGGGTGAATCGCCGGTTTTCACATTTGGATCACCGATTTCTTCCCTTAAGAGCCGGTTTTCAGTTTGTGCTCCTTTTCATCCGATTTTTCACTTTTCCATCCCGTTTTCACTCTATCTCATCAAAGTTGGTGTGAACTAGATGGAATAGGCTCTGTCCAGAAATGACTTGAAATTGAGCATTATCAGTGACTGCATATAATTTCACCTTCTAGAGTGATAGGTGTACAAAACTTAAGCCAATCACTACCTAGAATGAGATCATACCCCTCATTACATAGCACCCTGGGTGAGAAAGTGAATTGGTGATCCTGTACCACCCATGAAAAACCTGGAGCAATTTTAGTACTTACCATTTTCTGCCCATTAGCTACCTTGAGCAATATGGATACATCATTTTCCAATTCAATTCCTAACTCCTTAGCAACTCCTTCCTACAAGAAACTGAGGGTACTTCCTGTGTCTAAAAGAATTCTTGACTTTCTGCCTCCAACTTCACCAATCACCCTCATAGTCCTGCTGCTGGAACTTCCCATTATTGCATTTAGAGTCATATGAATTTCCTCCATTGGCTCTTTCTCATCCATCACCAACTCAACTAACTCTTCCTCATGCTGCAAATGAGCTAATTCTTGATCCTCATCCATTGCCATATAAAAGACTTTATGCTTACACTTATGCCCATACACATAGGGATCATCACAGTTATAGCATAACCCCCTTTCCCTCCTCGCAGCCATCTCAACATTGGTTAAAAGTTTTACAGATGTTTTGGTATTATTTTGGGTGTTTGGCTTGTGAACAACTGCTGCCTCTAGCCTCTTATACCATGTGTTATGAGTTTGGAATGTCTTTTGTGCAGGCTTGACTCTCTTTGATAAAGCATCAAGTGTAAAGAGTTGTTTCTGACCAATTTCTATGGCCTCTAACAGTGACTTGGGCTAGAAAAGAAGCATGAACTCCCTGCATCTCATCTGACAGACCACTGATGAAACTTGCCACAAAGAATTCTTCAGTGTAAGTCATACTATTACTGAGTAACAAACAAGCCCCGAGTCTTCAAATTTTTCAACATATTCCTCATAAGCTCTTGTCTATTTTAAGTTTTTAAATTCTATGATTATCTTGCCCACATTCAAATCATCAAATCTGGCATATATGACTCATAAGAACTGTTCCCATGTTATTTCCATTATATTCTCATTTCCAAAATTCTGAAACCACTATAGAGCTTTGCCTTCAAAATTGTGTATAGCCATTTGCACTATATGCTCATCACTCATAGCTGAGGTTAGTTTAAAATAGCTATTACACTTGATGATCCAAGCTCTAGGATTAGTGCCATTAAATTTTGGAAAATCAACTTTATGTAAAGAATTTCTCCCACCAGACTGAGAATAATCACTTTTAAACTTTGAGGAAAAAGCTTATTGTTTAAAACCATCTGTCTTTGCAGTAAAAGGAAAATCACCCAAAATAGATGAACCTGATTGATGCTTCTTGCCAGAATTGAGATCAACAATTGGAGCTGGATATCAACCATCAATTTTGAGAGATGATCATATTTCTGGTCAACACCAGAAAACTTTTGATCCACGTTAGTAAGCTGTTCATTGAACCTCTTCTCAGATGCAGTTCGCTTAAGGGTCTCAGCTTGAAGAACTTGGTCCAACTTCTTCTGCGCCTCCAACAAATCCTTGAATCGTGTTGCAAGACATATTTTTCCCAAGATTTAGCTAAGAAAAAGCAAGAACCTGGGCTCTGATATACCAAATGTAATGATTTTGCAGTAGATGTGTATTTTGTTGTTCTAATTTGTTGCAATTTCTTAATAAAAAAGTGATCTTGATAGATTACGAGATATAAGGATAGAAAGGTGAGATAAGGTAAGATAGGAGAAAGATGGAGGAAAAAGATTAATTCATTACTTAGAATTTCTGCATAGCATTACAGACTTATATATACTGTGGTCCCCTCCATAGAGTACGACTACAACTTAAAATGCTGAAATTAAATAACAAAAATAAACTAAGGGTAATAGATAAAGAAACGTAACATGCAACTCTTTCCAAAAGCATGTTTCTTTTATAAGCCTCCTTAATATCCACTTTAGCCACGTGTGCATTTGATATTCTCTCTCTTTAGAACTTGGTTTTCTTCTTCTTCCTCAATGATATGGTAACGCCATTCCCTGCACTGCTCAGCTCGAGCCCTAAATCTTCACTACTCTTGTACCTCAACTCCTCGTCCGAATTCGTCAATTCAGAAGTCCCTATCTCCTTCTCATCTCCCTTATTCTCCGAAATATCAGTCCCTATCTTCTTCTCATCTCCCTTATTCTCCGATGTTTTCGCAATTAGTATCGTGTTCGTGACACAACCCTGCGGTGTCGATGTCCTTATGGCTTCATCGACCATCGGTGTCGATTACCGGTGTCCAGAGTGGTGTCATTTTATTTACACCGCTCGACCTCACATCGTGTAATGGTCCGATTTTTTTTTTTTAAATTTTAGAAAAAAAAATCGAACGGATAGACCCTGAATCTATATATCAATCCCATTATCAAATTTTCTAAGTATATCTAATCATTGGGACCCCATCAAAATCACACTCCCCAAAGATAGACGTGGGGTCTAAAAAATGGAACCGTTGTACATGCTCCTAGCCATCACCGAAAAGGTAACCACTTTGTTTGCGATCGTTAGGGGTGTGCATCGGTCGGTCGGTTCGACCGACCAAACCAAATCGGCCAAACCGACCAACCGACCGAACACTATTATAATCAACCGACCCGACCGAAAATTCTGCCATAGACCGAACCGACCCGAACCGAAACGGGTCGGTCGGTTTCGGTCGGTTTTTAAGACCGAAAGTTAAAAAAAAAACCCTGTTTTCAGCCCCATTAAACCTGTTTTCAGCCCCTGTTTTCAGCCTAATTTACTCCAAAAAAAATCAAAGTAGAGTCTATAAACTCATTACAATCCAATCAAACACACAACATCCAATATAGCCACATACATTACCAATATCCAATAAAAAACACAACAATCCAACGAAAACAAATAAAGAAATCTTAGTACAATATGTCAAGTCCAAAACAAATAAGTCTTCCATTCCATTTTCAATCCCTTGATTCCCTTCAATCCTTCATCCTTTAGCTTTAAGTCTCCATGGGATCATCATTCACATCTTCATCAATGCCAAGACTTCTCAAAGCTACAAAATAAAAAGAACAAATGGTTAAACAATTACAATTTAAATAAAGAAATTAAGAAATTAATCACAAGTAAAGAAGTGCTCTTCTTTTAGCAATGTTTTGACATGTAGTTTCTTCAACAATCACATACTGGTAAGTATAATTAAATACTCCTTTATAGTTAATCAACTCTTTCTTAACAAACCACTACCTGTCCTGCTGTCCAGAAAGTCAGAAACATAAAATGAATTCATTTAGAAATTAGAATTTATACTGCTGCTAAAGATTGTATCGTTTATAAAATGAATTTATATTGCTGCTACATCCTTTATATACATCGTTTTGTTAAGATGTTGCTAATATAGTTGCGCAGAACAATCTTGCCCTTTACATCATCTATCCCAAAAAATATCATCCCTGTACACGCAGAACTCTCTCACACAGAGACAAATATATACACACACATATAGTTTGAAGAAATGGAGGAGAAGGATTTAAAAGGGTTTGTGTATTCTGTGGAAGCAGTACATGCAAGAAGGATTGCTACAGAGATGCGGCTCTCTCTCTCTCTCTCTCTCTCTCTCTCTCTCTCTCTCTCTCTTACAAATATATACAATCAACTAGATCTCCATAGTTCATTCTGTATATTAAAAAAATATAAATATTCAGTTTGTTCCATGAGTCGTTCATGACTTTCTTTCAACAGTTTATATACTATACTCACTGTTGCTCCTAATTTATTTCTGTGTAAATTGATGACAGAATCATTCCCACATCTTTAATGTCTAAAGAGGTAAAGTAATCTACTTTTCACCTTTCCCATATGTTGTGATTTCTTTTCCCAATTATAAAGGATGTAGAAAATAGAAACGAAAAAGGATGTACTTACCGGCGGCGAGAAGGGAGACTGGAGTGACGAGAAGCAGCGCTGCGCGGCTACGCCGGAGTCCGGACAGCCGGTGGCGGAGATGGACGGCCGGAGAATGGAGACTGGAGTGACGACTAACGAGAAGACTGGAGACTGGAGTGAATCGCGTGATGAGGTGATGAGATTGAGAGATAGGGGGAGCGGCGTGAACGTGAAGTGAATGACAGAAGAAATGAGTGAAGTCGTGAAGGGGTTGGAAACTAGGGTTTGCTGAGTTGGGAAGGAAAAATGTTTAATAAAAATAAAAATTAAATTAACACTTAATGGGGTTCGGTCGGTTCGGGTAGCCAACCGATGGTATGTGGCTGAACCGCTACCCGACCGACCCATATTCAGTTTTTCAACCGAACCGATCGAACCATCTCGGTTTTTCAACTGAACCGACCAAAACTACTCGGTTCGGTCGGTTTTTTCGGTCCGGTTCAGGGTTTGCACACCTCTAGCGATCGTGGCGGGTTGCTTGCACTTTCGCTGGCAATCATCGCGATGGCTCTGTTGCAATCGCAAATGTGCTAGGGAGAGACGTAATGGGAGGGAGGGAAAGAAAAGGGTACATGACTGCTTTTGATCCGTTAATGAATAAAATAAATATCGTAAATCAATTCGAATTTACTTCTAATATTTAAATTTTTAAAAAATTAATATTATTGGTGATTTCCATTATATAATAGCTTATTTTAATTCATTTGATATTCCAGATTTTTTATTTGCTGTTGATAAACTGTAAATAAACAGTGTCAAAATGTCAAGTTAATCATTCAAAATAGATGAAGGGAAAATTGAAAAAACAAAAATCATTTAAAAATTGATATGTAACTATAATGTTTGTTCAATAATATTGGTACTACTATAATTTACTAATATTGATATGTACTACTATAATGTTTTCATAATTTGAGAAACGAACTTTACCTTTTTGTTTGAAGGACCATTTTAGAGGGTTCTTATTAAAATTTAAATATTTATTTATATTTAAAAAATATAGAATTTATGAATCAATATTATTTTAGTAAATAATATTATTTTTGATAGATTACATATTATTTATTAAAGATAGTTATATTATGACCAGTACAACTTAAACTAGCCAACATCGTTTTATATCCCTAAAAACCAAAACAATAATGAGAAAGAAAAGAAAAATAAGAGGATTCCTCATTTCCTCGTGTCAAATAATTGGACGGATCAACACTTGATTCTAAACAATAATTAGTACAAACAATGAGTTTAAATTTCTTTTCAAAAGAAAAAAAAGGTATGGATTTGGATAGATATATTATGTGCGAATTCTAATGCGTCAAACAATCCATTCCAATTATTATTATATTACTAAAATGAAAATGATTCTTGTTTTGAAAAAATTGTATGTGGCATTCCTTCATTCATAATTATCTAAATTCTCAAATTTTTGAATTTTCAAATGTAAAATAATAGATTTTAAATATCTATACTAAAATTTTGTGTCCACATCGGTTTCTCAATGAAACTTCACCTATTGAAAAACCTATAAATATCTAGAATCAATATGTATTTTCTCATCTTTTGCTCCACCAATTTCATTTGGCCAATTTATTTATTAATCGGCCGAATAAATAACTATATTTTATAATTTAATTTAATTTAATTTGGTCAATTTATTAATTGGCCGAATAGATAATTATTTTTTGTAGGAATTTTATTTGGCCAATTTATTTATTAATCAGCTGAATAAATAACTGCTATATTTTTATAGTTTAATTTAATTTAATTTGGTCAATTTATTAATTGATTGAATAGATAATTATTTTTATTAGTGAACCAATTTATTAGTTGACAGAACAAATAATTCCAAAATAGTTTGGATAATCTATTGGTTGACCGAATTAAATTTGGAAATAGTCTAATATTTTTTTATTTAATTTAATAGAAGATAAGTAATTTCTAATTTATCAATTAATTAGGTAGACGAGCCAATTCCCAACTGACGGGTACCTCAACTCGGGATCTCACGTAATATATTTTCATTCTTTATTCTTATTAATTTTAAATTTTTTATTTTATTCATTTTTTTTTCATGTATTTTCTAAAATCTAGAATCGTCATAAATTATGCATTTATAAATCAAAATCGTGGTCAGCGGGTCAATTCTGACCCGGAACCGTGGTGGTAGACGAGCCAAATCTCAACCGACGGTTACCTCAACTCGAGAAATTTTTTATTTTATGCTTTTTTTCCCATGTATTTTCTAAAATCTATAATCGTCATCCATGAAATAATTTTTACGTTATTTGTAGTTGGGTTTCCAACTTTGCATAATCTATAATTTTAATTAACGAATATTACTATACGATTAAGGATGATAACGAATAGTACAATCATTATTTTTATTAAATTTTTGGATCTATATAAATTCTAAACAAATTTTATAAATTATGCACTTATAAATCAGAGTCGTGGTCAATGGGCCAATTCCGACGCAGAACTGTGGCGGTAGACTAATATACAGATTTTTTTAGAAAGGAACACAAATGACTAATTTTTTAATCGGATTTTAAACAAATACGAGTATATAAATTTCAAATAAGTTTGAATAATCCTAAACACATCGTCTCAAATTGTTTGATTAATCGTCTCCGTTGGAAAATGTAGAAATGTAGGAAAATTGGCAGAAAAGTTACAAACGATTTATCAACGAGTCAATTTCGACCAATAATATATTATATAATTTTGAACTCATAAAAAATTAAGGAATTTATCAACGTGTAGATTGGCCAATTCAGTACTTGCGGGATAACTTTCTTTTTAATATATTATATAATTTTGAACTCATAAAATTAAAGAATTTATGGTCAACTTTTTTTCTTATATCATTGACTAAATAATTTTATGAATCACAGTCATTTCACATAAAGTTTTGTAAAAAGGAAAAACTACCAAGTACATAGTGAAACAATTTTTGAAGTTCTATTCTCAGTTAAAAAAGTTATTCTCGAAGCTGATAAAAAAGAAAACGAATATCATCATTTATTTCTCTATGAATATATTTGGAAGATGATTATTTATATAATACTACAATTTATAATTAAATTTTTATTTATTAAATATTGTGTGAATAGTTTTTTGAATAAAGTTATGTATATAATTAAATATTAATTTCATGTAAAAATAAAACAAATGTCATCATTATTTTTTTGTGAATATATTTGGAAGATGATTATTTATATACTCCATCCGTCCACGAAATGACGTCCATTTCGTGTTCGGTACGGAGATTAAGAAAACTGATAAAGTTGTTTTGAGTGAGTAAAAGTTAGAAAGTAGGGGTAGTAAGATAATGACAAAAAACAGTGGTAATGACAAAAAAGATGTGATATTGACCAAAAAGTAGGAATAAAGTTGTTGGGAAGATAAAAAAATAGAAATAAAATTGATGTGAGGTGAGATCATCAATGGCAAAGGCTAATGATTTTAATAAAGTAACGAGGGTATGTTGGTAAAAATAACGAAACAGGGCATCATTTGGTGAACACAAATAAGAGATGAAATAGGGCATCATTTCGTGAACGGAGTATTGTAGTCAATAAGCCGGTTCCAGGTCGGAACCGTCGGGGTAGACGGGATGATTGTGAAGCGGTGGTTTAACTTTTTATTTAGGGTCATTTTCATCTTATAGACAATCTTAACATCTATAGTATTATTCGCTATCTATATATCTCTTTTCTCTCTCTCACTACCCGCTCCTTCTCTTGCCTCTTTTTCTTCATAAAAACCTAAAAGATTCAGCTTAAGAGTCGCTTTCCTTTGAGAGAGAAATATATTTTTGCCCATATCGGTTTTGTAGAAGAATAGAGCTTTAACAATTATCGAAAATAATGAGAATATATTATTTATAATTTTTAATAAACATAACTATATGGGTTTGAGAAGTAAACATGTGGTAAAATTACTTTTTAATTGAATTTGAGATGTGTTCAAGGAATATAAATTCTAAACGAGTTTAGTAGATTACATAATCGACGCTAAAATAATTAATAAATAATATTTTTTTAAATCTATCACATATTAATACTATTTAATAATTTTATTAATTTTTATAATTTCCCGTCGATTTTCGACGGGTTATACGCTAGTTTTTGTGTAAACAATTATAAGGCATGATGGGACTTTATTCTTTAACTCGTCAAATATTGCTAAGTTTTTGTATAGATTTTTGAATATAGGACACCCTAGCTTAATAGTAAAATTTTGTATTGATGCAAGGGATTTTGAATGACATCTTACTTATTACTTATTAGTTCAATTATTATAAAGCATAAAAAGAAATTGAATGACATTTTACTCATATATTGATTTAAAGAAAGAGGAAATATGATTGATGATATATAATTATAGATCTCTCAGAAGTCTAGAAGAAAAAAATAAAAAGGAAAAAGAAATAAACGGAGGAAAAGGAAACAACGTTTTCCCCTAAACCTCCACATTTTCTTTGCTCAATCCGTTGGCCGTTGCCGCCGCCGTCATTCTCCGACGAGGAAGGTACTTATCCATTCCGTTCTCCCGCAAATTTCAGTATCTCATTTCTAATCTCAGCAGTAATTGCTTGATTAATCTAACAGGGATGCTGACGCTCAGATATGCAAGGCAATCCAGATCCATTCTCCACCCTCCTTCCGCCTCCGCCCGCGCATCGGCGTGTCTATCTTCCGCCACCTTGGATCCTCCTTCTTTTCCATCCATCTATCCTTCGTCCAGAAACGACGAATCCCTCGCGGTGCCGCGGCAATCCGACCTCGCCCACTACTTCAGAGAATGGTTCATGTCGAGAAAAATCCCCCTTTACGACCGCATCTTCGAAACCCTACGCGCTCAGGACGGCTCCAGCTCCGCCACCGACGACGCTCTCTCGCGTTTCAACCTTGGCCTATCGGAGGACCTAGTTCTCCAAGTTTTGAGTTACAATAAGAAAGATGTTCTCTCCTGCTTGAAGTTCTTCGATTGGGCGGGCCGGCAGCCCGGTTTCTTCCACACGCGGGCTACGTTCACTGCCATTTTCCGGATCATTTCAAAGGCGAAGCTGACGGACTTAATGCTGGACTTTTTGCAGACCTTTTCGAAGCGCTCCTATAACGGTAAGAAATTGTATCATAATGTATTGGTGATTGGTTATGCTATAGCAGGCGAATGCGAGACTGCGCTTAATGTGTTTGGTAAAATGAGATTTCTCGGCCATGATTTGGACCATGTCAGCTATAATGTGTTACTGAATTCCCTTGTTGATGGAGGTCATTTTGATTTTGCCGAGAGTTTGGCGAGGGAGATCAGAACCCGGGGGTATGAGGGTCCTGCCACGCATTCGATTATGATAAGATGTTTTTGTAAGCAGAATGAGTTAGAACGGGCGGAGGAGTATTTGCGTGATCTGGTGAAGGCTGATGCTGCAAAGTTGAGTGTGCAGGCAATGTCTAACCTTGTGGCCGCATTGTGTAAGAATAATGAATTTGAGCGGGCGTCTGTGTTGATCAATGAGTTCAAAAGTTTGGGTGCTGATGTGATGGAGAATGTGTATAGTGCGTGGATCGGCGGACTTGTCAAGGTTGGGAAGATGGATGATGCATTGCAGTTTTTGAAGGATAAGCAGGTGGCTGACGAGTATGTCCCAGATGTGTTTCATTTTAATTTATTGATATGCAAGCTCTTGAAGGAGAATAGGCTCGTAGATGTGTATGATTTGTTGGTGGATATGAACAAAAAGGGGGTGTTACCTGATGAAGTCACCATGAATGCTGTCTTGGGCTTTCTATGTAAGGCAGGGATGTCAAACATTGCAATGAGGTTGTATAATTCGAAGAGGGAGATTGGCTTCTCTGTCAATCGCATGGCTTATAACTATCTGATAAATACTCTGTTGGGGGAAGCTGGTACTGAAGAATCATATAAACTCTTGAAAAACTCACTGGAAGAGGGTTATTTCCCTGGGGAGAGGACCTTGTCCATAGTTGCTGATTCCCTCTGCAAAGAAGGTAAGCTTGATAAGATGAAAGAGTTGGTTAAGTTTATCCTGGACCAGAAAGTCGTGCCAAGTTACTTTGTATTCGACAAGTTCATAGCAGCCTTTTCTAGGGCTAACAGAGTTGATGATGCATTCATGTTACATGACCTGCTTACCAGATTAAATAAGCCATCTAAGAAGTATGGTTACTATAGCATGATTGATGGATTTTGTCAGGCAAACAGAGGAGATATAGCAGCAAGATTAATCATTGGAATGCAAGAGAGTGGTTATCGCCCAAACAGGAGACTGTATAGAACAGTCGTTTGCTGCCTATTAAAAATGGAAAACCCAGAAGATAAATTCTTCGCATTGCTTGAAATGCAGCTGGTTCAAAGTGCTATCCCCGCCCCTGTCACTTTCGAGATCTTCATTGATGGGGCTGGGCATGCAGGGAGGCCTGAACTGGCTGTGAAAGCATATGAGATGATGAGAAGTCGTGGTCTGTATGCAAATCTGAACTCTAGTATCTTGTTGTTGCAGTGTTATTTGAAGAGCAGAAAAGTTAAAAGTGCCTTGACGCTGTTCTTCAGCTTCCACCTGAAATGGAAAAACAGAAAACTGTGGAATGTCATGATCGTTGGTCTTTCCAGAATTAGAGAACCGGACTACGCGTCCAAGATGTTGGAGAATATGCAGAAATCCGGGTTAAGTCCAAGTATCCAATGTTACGAGGAACTTGTCAAGTTGTACTGTGATTTGGGGCAGTATAATAATGCTGTAGATCTTGTCAATACTATGACTAGAGTTGGCCGTCCCATTTCATCCTTTATCGGCAATGTATTTCTGCTGCATGCGTTGAAAAGTAGTTTATTATATGAATCTTGGGTTTCTTCAAGTGCAATGAAACATCTCACACCTACAAATTGGATGCTGGGTCACCTTATTGGCATATTTTCTGGTTGTCTTGAAGGTTATTATGTAGACGAGGAGGTTGAATCACTGGTCCAGAATTGCTTCGAAGTTAATATTTATACATATAATATGATGTTAAGAAGATTAAGCACGCGGAGAACGGACTTTGCTTATAAAGTAGTCCAGCAAATGCGCGAAAAGGGATTTAAGCCAAATAAATGGACTTATGATACAATCATCCATAATTTAGCCAGACAAGGTAAGGATGCAGAAGCTAGAAAATGGATGAAAGAGATGTCCTGTCAGGGGTTTGATCCCATCTGGCAACCCCGATACTACGCCATGCATGCGTAGAAGATGAACTTTGTTTGTCACACAAGAAGGTATGCTATAACAGACAGCACCTTCAGTTCAGCCATGTAAGTTGTCTCCTATTCTTTCTTATGTTACCTATTTTGCTCGTGGTTATGGTGTTTTTTTCTATTATTCTGCGAAGTACACTCTGTACTTTCTGTATATACATATGTGCTACTTCATTATATTAGGAAAAGGAATCATAGGGTACCTGACTTATTTAGGATCATGAACTTGCTTTGCTTGGAGATAAAAATTCTTTGTGAAATAGGACTTGGAGTTGAATATTCCAGCAGATTCCCCGTTTAGGTTACCTGTTAGTCCTGAACATTTTCACTTTCAACGTTACTGCTGCTTGGGCAATAATCATGGTCGAAGAGTCTTATGTTGAGTTTCCTGTTTTGTCCATGAATTCTCATGCGGCTTGAAACTATGAAAATTTTGTAGTTCTGAAAATGTTAAATTCTTTTTTATTCGAGAGGAAATTATAGCTTTTAAACATGCTAGAAACTTCAACAAATTGTTAGCTCAGGACTCAAAACTGCTTCAGTCATGGTTAACTATGATACCTTTCACTTATTACTAAAATCTAGTGGCATAATAAACTGTAATAATAGTTTACTTGGTGCTTTCATCTTATCAGCTTTTGGGAGATGAACATTTGTCTTCAAATATTCCGTTTATTTATGCTTATGTTAGAAATTTACTCTGTTTGTTCAGGTTAGCACAAATAAGGAGGAGCCAGCACAGCTATTGAGAAGTTCATCAGCGTAGGGGCTATTGCTTGTTCTACTATAACAAGGAAAAGGCAAGAGGCACATACGCAATATAAGTATTGCTCTCAGATCTGCTCGAGGCTTTACCATCCACGATGAAAGAAATCTCTGCAGGTAAAAGATATAGAGAAACTCCAATTTGACTTGATTTGATATCATCTCACGGTTCATTGTCAATCTAATCAATCTCATCCACCAACTATATCAAATTATCCTCAAGATCCCTCTTGGTGGCTCTCAGTGTTGACTAAAACTTGGCTGTTTTGGTAGATGGGTCGACGGTGGTGATTGTGCTTTTGAATTCTCTGCCGGAATCTGTTGTATGTTGAACAAACATGAGACGGTATCTGAAGATGGAAGGCGTAGAGCAAGTTTGATGCCCCTTAAACACAAGCGAAACAAGTTTCATTACTTGGGGAGATCATTTTGCCCTCTCCTTTGTTCCTCTCAGATTATCAACGGCAGATATTGGAATTGTTTCATCATGCCTTGTATAACTTGCAGTTTTCAGAATGTTTGAATTTTGACAGGAATACAAGAATCTCGGAACAAGTATTGGGAGGAAGCTTCAACTTCAATCAACGCATGTGAAATGAGTAAATGATGTGGATATCAAGTAAATTATACTGCTACGTTGCATCTCATGTGTTTGTATTTTGTTACTATCTGTAATCCTCGGTATATTTTTGTACTCTATTTTTTGAATTGTTACGACATTGCTGCTGTCCAAGATCCTGGAATTATGAAAGAATGCATATTCAAGATTTCAAGGATGAGAGCTATGTATGAATTCCGCATTTGACGTGTAATGTAAGGATGAATTGGATCAATTTATACATGACAAAATATTTTGTAATAACATTTCTTATAAAATGAATGAGCATCTTTTAATGAGATTTTAATTTGTGTACATTTAATCACATAAATAAGACACATCATAAGTATTCGGTGACGAGAAAGTTTTGAAAGTGTTAAAATCATAGTCCTCAAGTTTCTTCCTAGCTTCTCTAAAATAACAAAATTTCACAATCCGGAGGGTATTAATTTATGGAGCTTATACTGTACTAACTGAAAATTGTGTGTTATCTGCAACGATTGAAGAATCATGTAAAGATAAAGAGCAACGTAATGTCTATTTAGACAAGTTACTAGTTAATATAGCAACATAATGTCTTTAAGAAATTCAACTACAAAATCAAAATTTGAAGAATCAATTGTTCATCTTAAACAAGCAAGTTCCTTCCTAATTCCTCCAACTTCGAAACAAACTTCACTTCGAGATCTCCACATTATCAGCGGTACTGGAGGATACACAGGAGAGAGTGTCAGCACAGCACAGCACAGCACAGTAAATACATTCTAACTGAATCGACTAGTTGAAGTACGACAAATCACTCATATAACATAATAGTTGCATTGGATTCATTCCACCAAAATTTTAGACAAAAACTCCTGCTTCTTCACTACCCAGTGTTTTCATAGCATACTATATAGGAAACCTAAGCAATTACTTCCATAAGAGCACAAAACGTGATAAGCATCCACACCATTATGCTATCTATTTCGTAATAATCTTTAGATGTGTTAAAATGTTGTTGTGTTGCAAGTATGCGGAAAATAACTAGAAACAATTCCAAATAAAAGTTTTAAGCAAATGTGGAAACTTGCACCACCAAAAGACAAATCTATATTGATTTGATCAAATGCTGAGAACCAAAAGACACATAATATTAGAACAACACAACTGCCCAAAGAGACTGTTTCATAATCAAACAAGTGCAACAAATTGCCAGTTACAAATATTGAACGCTGAAATCAAAATCTCCAAACGTGGGAAATCCTTTAAAAAATCGGATTACATTTACATCCACCAAAAGTCGAAAAACAAATAAAAAATTTCAGTATCGAGAAACTACACGACGGGGATAATATATAGTACCAACAGAACAAACCTTAACATTCAATTTAGAAATTTGATAAGCATCCGTGCCATTATGCTATCTGGTTCCTGATAATCTTTAAAGTGTCCAAACTACGCTGTTAAACTGTGAGATTACGAAAAATAACTAGAAACGATTCCAAATAAGTTTTAAGCAGATGGAAAATCTATTTGGATTTAATCAATTAATGTAAACCAAGAGCGAAGAGACGCATAATATTAGAAGAACACAACAACTGCACAAACAGACATTTTCATAATCGAACAAGAGCAATAAATTGCCAATTACTAATATTAAACGCTCAACTCCCAAACCCCCAAATCATAAAAAGAAGAAGTAACCATTCAAATCAAAATCTCCAAACGTAGAAAAGTTTATAATTGGAAAAGTCGAAAAACAAATTAAACGTTTCAGTGTTGAGAAACTATAAAACACAGCTAAAAAATATACTATAATTAAGAGCATTAATCACGAGACTTCAACATTGATATCAGGAACCAAAAAAAAAAAAGGTAAAGAAGCGACCTTGATGAAGCCAATCTCCTTGGCGTTGCTGCGGAAGCACTGCCTGCAACACATGAGACCGTATTTCCGAATAATTCCATGCGGATTTCCGCAAACCCGGCTGCAATGCATCACACCAAAGAAAATAGGGTTTAAGATTCAGCGAAATCAGAACAAAAGACGATTAGGAAAAAAATAAAATAAAGCAAAGTAAACGAACCAAGTGCGTGAGCCGGGACCATAGTTCTTGGGGTGAGAGTTCCAGATGTTAGAATGACCCATCCTCTCTCTCTCTGTCTCTCTCTAGCTTGAAATCAACAAAGGAATTAGCGCCGGCTGTGATATGAAATGAAACTCTACTTTGCTCAATTAAGGAAATTTGTCCAATATACCCCTCAAAATACCTGTTGCTCCCCCACCCTCCCAATTTCTCTCGTGGCGCCTATTTGGAAATGTCGTTATCAGACCCCTAATTATCTCTTTTTACAAATTAAATCTTAAATTTTTTTCGGAAATAGGGTTTATTTTATTTACACAAAAACGAGGGCTGAGTACAACGACGTAAACCAAACAAAGATCAATCTAACCATACAACCACTCCAATTACCTAGCTAGGGAGAAATCTTGCAATTTTCTCGTTTTTTCTACAAGCTACAACTACCTAGATCATACACTGTCTTTGGAGCCCTTCAGTCTCCGTTCTTTTTGAGATTTCCTCTCATTTCTTTCTTTGCAGAAGTAATAGATCACAATCGTGAGGACAAGTCGATATAGGTGTTGTTTCCCCTTTTTGGCGTGGCATTGAGTTAGCAAGAACTGCTTCTCTTGATCCCACTCCAAAGCTACTTTATGAATCCCACACCATGCAGTGATCTTCTCCCATACCTCCGCCACATATTCACATTTGAAAAACAAATGGTTGATAGATTCATCATTCTTCTTGCATAGACAACATTTTGCATCCACTTGCATGCCAATTTTCATCAGATTATCACATGTAGCCACTCTCCCATGCATTACTAACCATGTTATAAACAACGATTTGGGAGGGGCTATATAATTGTACATCAGTTTCTTCCAAGGTGTAGCTGGTGCATGTCCTTTGAGCTCAATATATACTTTCCTTATAGAGAAGGTAGGTTGCTTAAGAATATCCATACATGAGTCGGTGTTCTCCAAGTACTCCCTTGCTCCAATTATCTTCCTAATCATCCATGCAGCTTGCATGGGTATCTTCATGTCCTTGATGTTATGCCCCTTCATGTAATATTCATGAGTCCATTTGATCCAGGCCTTGTCTTTCTTCTTTGCCAAACTTCATAGTAGCTTACAAACTACTGCCTTGTTCCACATCTCCAAATGTATTACATTCTACTCTCCTGCAGCTTGTGGAAGGCATATATTTTTCCAAGCTACTAAAGCTCTCTTTGTGGTGTGTGCTTTCCCTGTCCAGAGAAAATTCTTGCAGGCCAATTGGATGATTTTAATTACCTTCTGAGGTAGCACTAAAGGACTTGACTCCAGTATGCTTGAATTCCAAGACTGAGTTTATTAACTGGATTCTTCCTGCATATGATAAGAGCTTCGAAGTCCAACTGTCTATGCGAGCAAGAATCTTGTTAATGAGGGGTTGATAATGCATTATAGTTAACTTCTTTGGTGATAAGGGGATGCCAAAATACTTGAATGACATTTCTCTCTTCACCAAGCCAAACTCTTGGAATATTTCTTCATGTATCCTTCCGTGCACTCCTCCACAATAAACATTACTCTTTTGCTGATTTGTCTGTAATCCAAAAGCTGCAGAAAACTTTTGGAAAACATCCGACAACTTTCTGATTGAATCTCTATATCCTCTAACAAAAAGAAGTAAGTCATCCGCAAAGCAACCATGAATAAGTCCAAGCTTTTTACACTTGGGGTGATATTGGAACTGCTTGCAGTGATAAAGCTCCAACATGCATCAATTGAGGTATTCCATGAATACAAACATAAGGTGAAATGGGATTACCTTGTCTTAACCCTCTTTTAGCATCAAACGGCATAGTGAGCTCCCCATTAACATTTTTAGTATATGCCACTATTTTCAAACAAGCTATGATCCATTGCACAAATTTGTATGGGAATCTGAGCTCCAATAATAAGTGTTTGATGAACATCCATTCCACAAAATCATATGTTTTCTGTATATCAGTCTTTACCATGCGGTGCTATGTTTTTCCTTCCATATCCTTTTTATAATCTCTTGACTCAATAGGATATTGTCAAATATGAGCCTTCCTTTCACAAATGCAAATTAGCTCTGCCCAATGATCTCATCTAGCACCCCTTGCATTCTATTGGCCCAAACCTTTGAAATAATTTTGTAGAGGACTGTGCATCATGCAATTGGCCTATAATCTTTGACTGAATTTGCACTTGCTATGTTGGGAATGAGAGTCAGGAGAGCAATATTAACCTATTTGGGTAAAAACCCTGTGGCAAAGAAATTTCTCACAACAGCCACTACCTCTTATCCAATAATAGGCCAAGTCTTCTTATAAAAATAAACATTGAAGCCATCTATTCCAAGTGCTTTCATAAGATTCATTCCAAAGAGTTCTTCTTTAACTTCTTTCTCTTTTACTGGTCTACACAGATAATTCTGTTGAGCTTTATCCAGTAGAGGACCTCTTTCTACTACATTCTTATCTACCATAGGTAGACCTGAGGCAACACTTCCCATCAAATTCTGATAAAAACTTTGCACTTCCTCAACAATCTGCTTTTGAGTGATACACATTTCCCCATTAGTTCTCCCCAGCAATTTAATAGCATTACCAACTTGGTATTGGAGTCACCAAGTTCTATCCAATCTACTCTAGCCTTTTATTGTCGGATTGTCTCTTTAATCTAGCTCCATTTTCTAGCTCTTTCTAGTTAAGTCTTTTCTTGCACAATAAGGCCATTATTTAGTTTATCCTGAGCAACGTGATGTTGTACCTCATCCACTTCTGACAAGGAGATAACCCTCTCACTTGTTCTTTGAGCCCACTGCATATTAAGTTGTTTAAGATGGGATTTCAGCTTCTTGCACTTCAATCACACATTTAGAATATGATTTACATGGCATTGCTCTAGCTATACTGATTGAACAATTTCCAGAAATTGCTCGTTCTTAGCCAACACATTCAGAAACCTAAAAGGTGCTTTCCTTTGCATTATTGTTAGAGCAAAATTGAAGGCTTGAGATCAGTGGTCTGACACACCTTTCTCCATTACTTCCACAACTACATGAGAGTAATTTTTGAAACCATTCATCATTAGCAAGACATCTATTTATGAGTAAGTATATTATGCTATCTCCTGATTGGTTATTACACCAGGTAAAATCATTCCCAATCATTCTAACAGTAGATAAGCTTGCTTCTTGTATACAGTTTTGGAAATCTCTGACCTCTGCTTCTGAAACTGGTTGCCCTTGGAATCTATCTGAGCTAGAGAGAACAATATTAAAATCTCCCCCTACTAAAAGGGGCCAGATACTTGAACCGAAATTCTATTGATAAACCTCCACAAATTCCTTCTTTGGTCCATGTGATTAAACCCATAGATGAACACCATATATTGCTTTATTCCAGATACTAAATCAATGACTTCACAACAAATGCCTTGTGCATGGAGTTCTTGCACTTTCACTGACACTTTCCTTGGATTCCATCCCACCCAAAGCATTCCATTTTCAGCATAATCATAGTTATGTATGAACTCCCAATTCCTAGCCACTTTTTCACTTATTTTTTGAAATTTTGTTTTCTTTACTCGAGTCTCCAATCTAGAGCAGCCAAGTCCACTTTATTCCTTTGCATAAAGAGTCTCAACTATTTCTATTTGAAGGGTTTGTTGCAACCCTGCACATTCCAAATAATGACTTTCATCTTTGAATGGTAGTACTATTATTGTACACGTATGGACTGTTGCATGTTTGTATGATAAGTTGCATGTTTGTGAAGGTTGTGCCTATGTTTGCTGTTGGATTGCCTGCATGAGTTGTTCAAGTGTTAGATATGCTAAAGGGAGAGTGCCATGCAAAAGCAAAAGAAGATTTCCCCCATTTTTTAATTTTTTTTACTCTCGTATTTCTTGACATAATGTTGTCTATTCATTTGTTGGTTTGTGTATTTATGTGATGATGCAAGAAGATATTCAATTTATTGGTCCATAGCTGTAAATACACTTCAGTATTGAGTGTTTGAGTATTAAAGCAATGATATATGTTGTATCCATTTTATGATTTATAGTTGATTTTGCTGTATGGGTGTCTCACTACAATAATTAAGGGTTGGTTACACTTATTAATATATGATGTGTGAGGTGAGCTTCTAGTAATGTCAATCCAGTTTGAAACCGGTCAGTTAATCTAACGGAAGAGCGTGACAGCTCGAAATAGGATGTGGGTTGATTTTTAAGATGTCAATTCTCAAGATGTCAATTCAGTTGGAAATTGAGGACTTAGACAATAAATTTTAGCCCGATCGATGGAATTAATTTGGTTGACAACCCGATCGTACACGTACGAAACTGCTTCACCAAAACCGCAAAATCCTCAAACTTAATTACTACTAATGATTTATGTTGGGGGATCAGGAATTTCCATGCTAGCTCAATCACTACCCACAAAACAAATTCAATAAATTGAAAAGTTGAATGAAAAGATATTTCAGATGATTCAAATTAATATTCCAAATCGTTGCAAATATCATCTCAAGGAAAAACTAAGAAAATAGTATCAAGGAGATATTGAACTACTATATCTTGTTTTGGACTTTGTTTTTATGTTAATTATTTTTGAACTTAAATGTTAGCTCTCACCTAGTTACCATCTCCATCTCCACTTAGTACTTTGTTTGTTGAACTTAAATTGTTAAACTACATTTAGTATTGATTTGTTGTTGTTGTCTAGTTGTTGCTACATAATTGATTATTAATTTGCGTTGTTGAAAATTATCGAAAAATCGAGCGGGTGGAAAAACACCATATTTTTGTCTCTATTTTTTCTTTTCTAAACAAGTACATTGTGTACCCTAAACCTTGATCGGGTATATCCAGCCGAGTATTGGGTACTAGGCTAAAATGGAAAGGGTATGAGTATACATTTTTTGCTTATTTGAGTACGGTACCCGCAAATACGAGTATTGATATCCATGAGTTCCCGTTTATTCACCCCTAGTCCTAGCTTCATCTCTTTCATGTAGCATTCATGGCCATGAATTTTACATTCCTTACATACCGGAGGAAACCAATCATAAATCACTTTTTGCTCTAGTTTTTGGCCATTCTCTCCTTCAATCAGTACGGCATGTTTTATTGCTTGGGTCAAATCTACTTCGACCAATAATCTAGCATAAGAAATCATCGTTTGAGCAGTAGAGCATTCATCCGCACGTATTGGTTTTCCAATCAAACTACCTATTCGACTTAGAGAATTTCTTTCCCAATAACTAAGAGGTAGATTTGGGAGCTGAATCCATAATGAAATAATCCTTCACCTCCTTTTCGAAGCAAAAATTAGGAGTCCAATGTAACACCCTAATTTAATTAAGGCGTTAAAATAATATTTAAAAGAATTTTTACAGCGAAAATATGAATATATTTTTTTTTCTTGAATAAAGAATAATATTAAATTTAGTTTAAAGAAGACGACATACTTAATTAACCAATAGATGGCAAAAATCTCAAACGAAACACATGTAACAAGTACGAAAAAAAAATAAAGTAAATGCAAAATTTGGAATTCTAATGTCTTAGGAATAAAATAAATTCCTATTTATTTAGACTCGTCATTCGACACATCCACGCCTCCGACTTCAATTACCTGAAAAGTTTAAGTTGGGGATAAGTATACGCGAATATACTTAGTGTGGGCAGTTATACCAAATATTGTCAAATTTAATAAAACAGTTGCACAATGTGAATATTAAAGTCAAACGCAACGTAAGCAAGAGCAAGTCAATGGACAACTCAACAGGTCCGTTCAATACTTAAAGTTCACGTAATAGGCGTCAATAAATAGAGCAAAGTCAATAGACAACTCAACAGGTCCTGCTCATAAAATGATATCAAATGTATTGTACGCAAGTTAGAGCAAATCAATGGACAACTTAACACGGTCCGCTCAACACTTAAAGTCAAATAATCACATACGGCAAATTACATCATATTAAAGAGGACAAAGTAAATCAATGGTATAAAGTTTAAGTAAAGATCCCACACCTTATTTTCAACTTGAAAAGATGAGTCGAGCAACTCAATAAATATTAAGGTCTTAGTCGCGCCGCACCTAAATATATATATATATATATATATATATATATATATATATATATATATATAAATTATAAATGCATGGTCGAATGGTAAATGCACGGAATAAATGATTATACATTGTGTAAAAATATATGTACGTTTGTTTCTCTTAATCTGAATGCTTAATGTTGATACATGCACATGCGGATGGTTTACATATGTGATTATATGTATAAATAAACGCAAGCACTGCTGTATTGATTAGCTAATTTCCTATATTATTAAAAACGGATATATATGTGTATCTATATGAGGTATATAATACTCCTGTACATATTTGCATATTTAGAGCAAAGAACATTTATTTATAAAAGAAATATATCTACACACTACTTCTGATATATTTGTAGACATATATAACATGAAACTAATAAATAAATAAATAGATAAATCCTATTTCTTTATCTTAATACATCTTATGCGAACAATAATATTTCTCACTTTTCATGCATTAACATATTTCTCTATCTCTTTCTTTATTATTATTATTATTATTAGAACTCACTTGAAATAACAATCCTTGTCTGCTATTTAGTGGAACGATTAAAAGGGTCCCTGACTCATTTGTTTTTCTTCCGTATCCCAAATTATGACTCCATACATACATTTTAAAGTCACACGCTTGAACCTAGGATTAATATTTACATGTCCTTAATGAGTAAACACATATTTAAACATCCAGTATACTAAAATTTTACTAAAATCGAGAGTTTTAAAAAAATAAATAAGTAACATTATCTCATATAGGTTATCCTTAAAATCCATTAATAATGTTCTATCGATTTCAAATTTTTGAAAGAGTTAAGATTTAATTTATTAACAATTGAATAAGTACAGAAATTTAAAGCATGAAATGTATATAGAATAAAAGGCCTTGTTATGCATAGATGGATGTCTACAATTGTCACAGCCCGAAATCCGGTGTGTAGGAACGACCAGACTCCATTGGAGTGTGAAGGTGAAACCATCAAATAACAAACCACTTTTATCTCAATTCAACTTTAAATCCTAACCCGAATAAATTAAAACTTGTGAAACCAACAAATAAAACTTGATTCAACAAGGAATCGATCAAGGAAATAAGGTTTCAACATGACATGAATATACACAGACTGTCATAACATGGCTCAATGATTAACGAGTTTAATAATTTACAAAGTTTCTCAAAAATAGGGTTAAGTTTAATGACATCATAAGGTTCAAAAAGTAGGGTTTTCAAATGAAACTCAAGCATTGTTTTGAGCACACAGCTCGTTGTTATCAGAGTTACCAAAATATTAACATATCAAAAAGTTTATAAGCAGCGGAGACATCACTTGCTCATAACAATTACATGTATGAAGACATGTAACTGTCGACTCAATTTCCAAACGGTTAACACACCACCAAGACCATCCAAACCATCCTCATCCATAGCTAACCTGCACGTTTAGAAATACATGCAGGGCTGAGTACTTCGTACTCAGTGAACACATTGCCAAAAACAATTTTTAAAAGCTTGCTCTTAGAGCTATATAATTGAACTTGCCTTTGACTGCATCATAAGTGTTAGTATACTTGAAATCATTTTACTTGTGAATGCATAAAACATTTTTTCTTTTAAAAGATGTGCGCACAATTTATATAATAGGTATGAAATCATCTACCACATCAACTTTGTGCTGAGAAGTAGGCCTCCTTCTCAAACACTGTGACCGGCTAAACCGAAGTAAAGCTCACAGTCACCTCAATAACTCAAATACCACACGTGGGTTCCTGTTATCCACATGATATAACTCATGTAGATGATAAACACATACCAAAACTCAGATAAATGGCAAGTCAATTAATTTGAAAAGCTCACATAATATTAATCAATAAGCAATAGCATTCATCGAAGTTTTAGTTCAGAAAAGCCCACCTCGCTTCTGGTCTTTTGAAGTCGGGGTTGCTTACTTTTCGCTTTTCCGATTATTTCGCAGTCCCGCTTGGCCCTTCAATAACAACATCGATTAAATTCGAGCTTATCAACTCGAAAACGTAAAGTATACTTAGGGCTCGGCTGATGGACTTCTACTTGAGTCGGGTTATTCTTAACTTATCTAAACTTTTCTACGTCGATAACTTTCTCATTTTCTCGTCCTCAAATCATCGTCTTTACTCGGTTTCTAATTACTTCTCGAACTCTGATTCTTGTTTCTATTATCTTAATCTTCACATAATTTGATAAGATACTATTTAACCCGTCCTAAACTTCTCATAAATTCAATTTACATAAACTCGGCAAATCATATCATCAAATCTCAACTATTTTCATCATATATAAATCATATGCAGTTAAGCACTTATTTCAATAATCGAATACTCATCAGAGATCAAACATTCACATTTCAATTACGTATTCACATTTCAATCACGTATTCACATCAATACTCAAACATCGTCATCATACTCTATGTTGGGAAATTTATTAGTATAAGTTTTGATGAATTCCAAAACCGGCTGACCCCAACCGAGTAGATGTTGCCAGAACCTAATGTTAGAATTTAGGCTCGCTGTTTGAGCAAAGTTAAGATTTTATCTTTACAGGTCTCCAGCTGAAGATGGCAACAAGGCGTCACTCAGACAGAACATCAGTTGTGAAGAAAGACAACTGAGAGTTCATTTGTTCAGATGCAAACAAGGGGAAGTCTTCAGAACATCAGTTGAGAAGGAAACCAACTGAGCGTTCATCAGATGAGAAACAGTTGAAAGGAAGAGAACATCAGATGAAAAGGAAAGTCATCTGAGGGTTCAAACCCAACTGAGTAAATACAAGGAAGACAACTGAGTGTTCAGTTTCAGAATCTCAGTTGTAGAACTCGAACAAGAAGATCAAACTGTTTGAAGTTCAAAGTCAGCTGAGAGCTCGACAGATCGGAACATCAGCTGAAGATCACTCAGATGAAGGTCAAGACTTTCAACCGACAAACCGAAGTTGTCTGTCAAAGATTTGAATTTTCAAAAGGAAGTCACATGAGGGTTTGACCGTTCAGTCAGTACCCCATCTGGCCCAACACAAGGCTGTCTCAGATGGAAAGCAGAAGAGCACAGATGCCATATCGGGAAAGTCTGCAGAGATGAGAGACAAGCCATCGCTATCAACCGATCAGAGATCAACTGCTTTTCCAACGGCTAGTTGATTCTCTCCGCCTATAAATAGAGGCATTCTCTCATTCGAGAGAGATACATGACGAGAAGTATATAGACTGATTCTTCAAGAGCTTTCACGAGAGAAATCAAAGCAAAAAGCAAATCTGTAAAATCATCATCTAAGAGCATCAGCAGCTGAGAGTTCCAATTTGAGAGAACATTAGTAGCTGAGGGTTCCTAGAGATCGAATTAGTTTTTGATCTTAGTTTGAGTGTTCATTCGTTCAAGTCTTAGATCCAGCTCTCATTTGTGATCGAGCTGTAGTTGGAAAAACCCACCCACTCTCACACCCTAAAAAGTGTTAGTTAGGACCCTACTCTTCCTGCAACTGAGTGGATAGGCTGTTAAGTGCCCGCAAACTTAGCACAGGTTGTTAAGAACCCGTAATCTTAACTGTAAGGTCGATAAGTACCCGCAAACTTATCCTTAACGGTTGCTCAGCCCGCGTAAGCTGAGTAGTTCTGTCCAGAAGAACTTGGACTGAGGTGTGTGGACTCACATCTCCCGTGGACGTAGGAGTTCTCTCCGAACCACGTAAATCTTGTGTGTCATGTTTATTTGTGTTCAGTTATATCTTGCATTCTTAACTGTCTGACCAACATACAAATCTCATTTGCACTTTTCCAACCGAGCTGTTGTGGTCTTTGACCAACCGAGCTATTTATATTTTGGTTGTTGACCAACCGAGCTGTTTTGCGTGAGTTGATTTAACGAGTTTATCTTTCCCACCACTTTCCGCACTGACTCACTCTTCCAGCTGAGGTTGCTTACTCAGCTGTGAGATTTCAACTGAGTTCTTTTTACTCAGTTGAAGTAATTTTTTTTGGAGTTAAATTTTAAAATCCTAACTGGTGTATCCCCCGCCCATACACTAGTGACTCGTTTCGGGACCATCAAGTGGTATCAGAGCAGTGGTTCAAAAGACTGCTGACTCTGTTTCACGAGGTGTGAATTTGAGAATTTTTCTTCAGTGGTCAACTGAACAGATCTTTTCACGCTAGTGCATTCTTGCTCGCATTTTTTTTGTCGTGTTTTTGTTTGTGCAGATGGACGTCAAGGACAAGATCGTAGTCATGTTCTCTGTTGTCAACTATACATCATGGAGAACTCGAATGAAGAAGATCCTTCTGTCAAAACATCATAGGATGCAACAAGTTCTCACTTCTGGACCAATCGTCATACGAGACAGAATACTTCGCACTCCCACAAATCCCAACGATGGAGATGCAGTGGTGGAATATGTGGAGAAACAGCCAGAAGACTACACTCCGGAGGAGGCCAAGGTGAGCCAGCTAGATATCGGGGCTCAGAGCACAATAATGTCCACGGTTGGACAAGATTATCTGCCCTGGATAGAGGAGTGTGAGACTGCAAAAGAGATGTGGGACATCCTGGCTTCGCTAAGTGAAGGAAGCGACGAGACGAAGGAAAATAAGTTCTCACATGCATGTCAAGATTTTGACAACTTCAGTCTACGACCTGATGAGACCATCGATCAGCTAGAGCTCCGGTTTATGGACATCATCAGAAGAATCCAGTCCATCTGGAAAGGAAAATACACTCTAAGAGAAATAAACCTCAAAGTGTTGCAAGCTCTACCGGCTGAGTGGGACACTTTCACAAATATCCACGAGAGTCGAGCTGACCTTGGTGAAATGGGAACTGAAAGATTGTTCTCAATCTTGAAAGGAAATGAGTATAAGGTCAACAGAAGGAGGTCGCAGCCCTCAAGTCAGACAAATAGAATTGAGGATGTCGGCTCAGCATCAAAGTCAGTGGCCCTCCGAGCTGACTACTCAAAATCAAGATCGTCAAGGCCAACCAGATCGGCTGACACGACTGCAAAGGAGCCAAGCAGAGAGGAACTGCAACAGAACATTGCAGCGCTGTCAAAGAAACTAGCCGACATGGACACTCGGTTCGGAAAATATAAACGTTTCTATAAATCAAACCAAACTCGAGACAGCTCGAAGCCAATCACCAATAGATGCTTCGAATGTGGCAAGGAAGGACACTTCAAAGCTGACTGCCCAGACCTTTCAAAGAAGGAAAGAGAAGCACTAAGAGCCAAGCAAACTGCAAAGAATAAGGCCATGGTAGCTGAAGAGGCAGCTGACGATATGGACATCTTCACAGACACTGAAGATGAGGATGAACTGACCTCTACCAACAAAGTCATCAGTCTGGATCAATGCCTCATGGCACTTGAAACCGATCAAGATGATAATGAGGTACAATCTAATCCTGCTCGCTTAAATTCTTCCAATACTTCTAACATGCAGGAATCTCTGAGCGATGAGTTGGAACCCTCCTGGAATGATTTTCAAGAACTCAGTGAGGAACTGCATCAGCAGTCGGTTGAGTTTAAGAGTCTTCAAGCCCAGTTCGCCAAGCTTGAAGATTCCTTAACCGAAAAGGACGATCTGATCAAGAGACAAGCTGAAGAAATTGACTAGCTGAAAAGTCAACTGAGTACAGCCAACCAAACTGAGGCTTCAACCGATGAACAGTTGAAGGAACAGATCAAGGCACAAAATGAACAGTTGAACAAGCAAGAGGCTCAGATCGACCAGCTGATGAAGACATCAGATGCCCAAACCGAGCATATAGCTGTTCTTCTCAAGGATCTTCAAACTGAGAAGGACAACCTGACAAAGCTATATCAGTCATCTGAGATCATCGAGAATCTCATCAGATACAGACGGCAAACGGATGACGTGTCTGGACTCGGATACGACGTAGCAAAGGACACTGGAATTCCACCAGCTACCTTCACCAAGGCTGAGGAAGTCATGGTTGCCAAACCTAACACAGTTGAGTCTACAACTGAACATACACCATCACAACCGACAAAGGCAACTGTGGCTGAGAAAGGCAAAGGAGCTGCAGATGGAGCACCAACGAAACAGTCGGTGGAGTCTACAACTGAGGGGGAATGTTCCAAGACTCAACGGAGGAACCGGAGACGTCGGAGTCGCAATAAGAACCGAGCTCAAAATCGAAAATATAACCAAGCTCAGAACCGACGTGATAATCGACCAACAAACCAACCACAACAGAGATGGAACCAACAGAACCGACCAAGCTTCAACCGACAGAATCAACAATGGTTCCATCACCTCAACAACCAGAGGTTCCAACAGAGTCAACCTTTGTGGAACAGTTACGACAGCTATGGTTACTCATGCCACAACATGAATCAACATCCGGGCATGAACAACTATCGTCAACAGCCAAGGCAATGGAATCAGAATCAGCCAAGAAGATTCCACAATGACGATCGATCTCATTGGCAGAATCAAAAGGGTCAGAGACGTCAACCAAACAGGGGGAACCCCACTCCTCCCAAAGCCCAGCAAAGGAGAAATCCATCTCCTCCAAAGAAACAGACCAACGATTACAACAAGCCTAAGGATAACCGAGGCGTTGTTATAGTTGATGAAAATGGGCAGATCATTTGGAATGACAAGGCTATTCGAGTGTACAGAGAAAAACGACGCACAGTTCCAGGGGGAACTGGTTCTAACCCTCCAGGACCCAACTGAAATTGGGGACCTAAGCGAGTTTCTCTTTGTAGGTACAAGAGAAACAACTGAGGAAGAAGAAGGCGTCTGCCTCAATATGGGTGATGGACAGTGGATGCTCGAAACACATGACAAATCTAAAAGGTTTGCTTGGAAGTTTCGTTGAAAAAGAAGGCCCATCAGTCACTTTTGGTGATAACTCAAAAGGTTACACCAGAGGTTACGGTACACTTGAAACTGATCATGTCTCAATTTCCAATGTCTCTTATGTTGATGGATTGAAGCATAACTTGCTCTCCATCAGCCAATTCTGTGATAATGGTTTCTCTGTCAAGTTTGATGCACAGGGTTGCAGAGTTAAAGATGTCGGATCAAAGCAGGTGATATTGTTGGGAAATCGATCTCCAACAGGGAATGTGTACTACGCTGACTAGAACAACAGCCTCCCTGACACTTGCCTGTTATCAAAGAGGAGTTCGGATGTGAGCTGGCTGTGGCACAAAAGGCTCAACCATCTGAACTTCAAGACGATGAACCGACTCGCCAGACAAGAACATGCAAGAGGCATACCTAACCGGGTGTTTTCAACAACACACATCTGCAGTGCATGCCAGCTGGGAAAGCTCGCTAGGTCCTCCTTCCGGTTGAAGACAACTCCTTCAACTGACCGAGTGTTACAGCTGATCCACATGGATCTCTTCGGGCCAGTTACACCAAAAAGCATTAATGGAAATGAATATACTTTGGTTGTAACTGATGACTACTCAAGATATACGTGGACCATCTTCATGCGCCACAAGAGTGAAACCTGAGATGAGCTGCCCAAGCTGATGGATCGGATATCGAACCAACAAGAGATGAAGATCATATCTATCCGATCAGATCGTGGAACGGAGTTTCTAAATGAAACCATCATTGAGTATTGCGAGAAGAATGGAATAACCCATCAGACATCAGCCGCGCGTACTCCACAACAGAATGGCGTAGCTGAGCAAAGAAATAGAACTCTGAAGGATGCAGCTACATCCATGTTAGCAAGCTCAGCACTGCCTAAGAGATTTTGGGCTGAAGCGATCAACACAGCATGCTACACACAAAATCGATCTCTTCTCACCAAGCGATTGGGAAAGACGCCCTACGAGCTGTGGAGATGCAGAAAGCCAGATATTTCTTATTTTCATGTTTTTGGATCTAAGTTTATATTCACAACAATGGGAAGACTCAGTTGAAAACTTTTGATGCCAAAGCTTCGAAGGGCATATTTCTTGGATATGCAGTTCGGATCAAGGCATATAGAGTTTTCAACAACAGCTCTCGTGTTGTGGAAATAACACCTCACGTTAGTTTTGATGAATCTACCTTTGAGTACAGGGAACAGGTAAAGGAACAACACGCGGATCCAGCTGTTCTACCAGTTCTCACCAGATCGCAAGCACTTCGGGAAAAGAACAGAGCTGAACCTCTAATATGGGCAACTGAGGATGAGGATCCATACTCCTCTGAAGATGAATGCGAAGACCTCAGCTCGTCCCAAGGGGGAACTTCAGCTGATGCCCCTCCAACTGCATCAGCATCCGATGCCCAACCGAGCTCAGTTCAAACTATTGTAAATGTTGAGGATCCAGACTCAACAGCTGATCAATCACCAGCTCTGAAGACTCCAACTCAGATTTCTGAACAGCCACAGTTGAAAGAAGAAGGAAGACGCAACCGAATATGGGATGAAGTTTATTCCACCGACGACATCATCGGAGATCCAACCGAGGGTGTGCGCACACGGAGCAGAGTTGCAAATCCAGAATCAACCGAGGAAGATTCCAACACTTATGCCCAATATGCTGAGGAATTGGCAGTTCTAGAGGAGTTCGAGCAAGCTGGAGATGTTGCCATGATTTCTTGCTTTGTAGCTGATGTTCCAGAACCGAAGAATGTTGGGGAAGCTCTCAACTGTGTCCACTGGACAACAGCTATGCAAGAAGAATTGAATGCGTTTCTACGCAACTGTGTATGGGAGTTAGTAGAAAGACCAAATGGTGTCAAGGTGATTGGATTGAAATGGATTTTCAAAAACAAGAGAGACGCCATTGGATTCATTGTGAGGAATAAAGCAAGGTTGGTAGCTCAAGGATACTGCCAACAAGAAGGAATTGACTTTGAAGATTCCTTTGCACCAGTTGCAAGGCTGGAAGCCATCCGGATCTTTCTAGCTTATGCCGCACATCACAAGTTCAAAGTATATCAGATGGATGTGAAGTGTGCATTCCTCAATGGAGATATTAAAGAAGATGTATATGTTGAACAACCTCCTGGTTTTGAGACTGGAGATGGAAGAGTGTACAAGCTGAAGAAAGCTATCTATGGTCTAAAGCAAGCGCCAAGGGCATGGTATGACACTCTTTGTGGATTTCTTCTGGACTCGGGGTTCAAACGAGGTTCAGTTGATAAAACTCTGTTCACCATCAAAGTTGAAGAAGATATACTTGTTGTGCAAATTTATGTCGATGACATCATTTTCGGCTCCAAGTCGGAGGAGCTGTGCAAGAAATTCTCCGATCTCATGAAAGATAAGTTCGAGATGTCAATGATGGGCGAGATGAATTATTTCCTTGGATTACAAGTGAAGCAGTCACCTGAAGGGATTTTCATCAACCAGTCCAAATATACAAAGGAGCTCATCACCAAGTTCGGATTGCAGACAAGTAAGACAACCAAGATCCCTATGAACACGAACTGGAAGATCGAACCAGGAGCTGAGGGAAAGCTCGTTGATGCCAGCTAGTATAGAGGGATCATCGGTTCACTGCTATACCTAACTGCCAGCCGACCTGACATTTCATACACAGTTGGAGTGTGTGCTCGTTTTCAAGTCCAACCAAGAGAAACACATATGTTGGCAGCAAAGAACATCATTAAGTATCTGAAAGGAACTGTCAATGTTGGGTTGTGGTACCCAACTGATGACAATATCCAGCTGACTGGATACTCAGATGCCGACCTAGCAGGAGATCGGTTGGACAGGAAGTCTACTTCTGGACACTGTCAGTTCATGGGAAGCAAGCTGGTTTCATGGTTCTCCAAGAAACAAGCGTGTGTTGCTACTTCGACAACCGAGTCAGAGTACATGGCTGCCGGAAGCTGTTGCATGCAAGTATTGTGGCTGAAGCAGCAGCTGAGAGATTATGAAGTCTCAACTGGACAGGTTCCCATTCATTGTGATAGCTCGAGTGCCATAGCTATCTCTCTAAACCCTGTTCACCACTCTCGGACTAAGCATATCGACATTCGTCATCACTTCATCTGAGACCATATTGAGAAGAAGGATGTGTCCATGGAGAAGATCCCAACTGAGATTCAGAGAGCTGACATCTTCACCAAACCTCTTCCTGAAGCCCGGTTCAAGATGCTGTGTGATCTTCTAGGACTTTTGGATCCGAGCTAAAAACTCATCCGAGCTAAAGAGTCATCCGAGATGAAGAGTCATCCGAGCTGATAAGGATCCATCCGAGCTGACGAATCGGATATCGAATTAAGGGGAAAGCTCAGATGAAGGAGGAATCTCAGATACGAATTGCCAACTGAAGACATCAAACGTCAGCTGAACAGATGAACTTGAGTCAGCTGATGGTATGCTGCAACAATGGAACAAACGTCAGCTGAACAGACGAACTCAAGTCAGCTGATGGTATGCGGCAACTGAGGAGCACAACTGTGGTATACAGCTGATATCGACATCAGCTGACAGGTATCATTTATGACTGAAGGTGTTATGATAATAAATAAGAATGTTTGAAATAAATTCAAACATTCCTGAACATGTCAGCTAGACTAAACAAGCCATCATATCGCATTTAATGTAAAGTCTGGCTGAACATCTATAGCCTTACTTTATAGTGCAACTGGGCTGACACCCTAAACTATTCACCTTCTCACTTGCGCGCGTGGTATATCAGTCAAAATTAACCAACAGTCGCGTAATCTCAGCCATTAATAGATTCGCGCCATTTAACCCCAGCCGTTGATTTTATCCAAGTCAAAGATTATATAATACGGCAAATCAGGAAGTGATCCTTACCTTCTCTTTTCGTGCATATCTTTACTCACTATTCATCATCTTCTCAAATCCTGTTTCGCCATTTCCAGTAAAGTGTTTCGTTCTTTCTTTGCATATATATCTCCTCGAGATGGCGCCCAAGTCAAAAGCTTCTAAGAAGATGGTTTCCTCAGAGCCTGCAACGTTCCAGGAATCGTTCGACATGGTGATGTCGAAGATTCATTTCGAACAAATATTATCCAGAGCGGCTCTCTCCTCGCCTGAGCTCGCTCCAGTCGCCGCCATCCTCTCCGACCACCATCTTCTTGACTGGGCTACCCTCTCTCCGGCCCTGTTGCTCAGGAAGCAGATCGTACATTTCTACCGGAATCTGCAACGAGTTGCAGAAGACGGGCTTGTCACGATCGTCCCGTGCAAGCAACGCCACAGAACCTCCCGAACAGTAGAAGACTCCATTGTGGAGATAAAGGTGTCAAAGGAGCTGGAGAAGCTCATCCCCAGAAACCGTGAAGCCACAGATGTGGTGGGGAACTTTACTGACAAGGAAGCTGATGCCTTCCTTCAAACCATCCTTCTTGTTCCCGAACCATTGAAGGGGAGCATGCAAAGGACAAAGTTGAAGCCGGAGCACCGACTTCTTTTCGATGTAATTTCCAAATGCATATTCGCATATGGTGGAGCCTTCGGGGACATAAGCCGTCCTAAGCTCAAGCAGCAGAAGGCCCTGGAAGAGTTACACCAGGTCGACTGGTTGGGATATCTAGAGAGCCAGCTACTGATGGAGAAACAGAAAATCTCTGAGATAATAGCTGAGTCTGGAGAACTGCTATTGAGTGTCAAGGGGACACTCAACTTCGGGACAAAGATATCAGCCCTCATCCTCCAAGCCACACAGGGTCTGCCGCTGACATGGGAAGGAAGTGAGGACACTCCAGTCAGCAAGCTGTTGCTGTTCCCCTCAGCCAAGAAGGCCAGGGATGTTGTAGAAGCTGTCTACACCCCCAAGGGTGCCCCCAAGCCAGCTGTGGAGCCAGCTGCTCGCCGCCCTTCAAGGTCCAAGCCAGCGAAGCGCCAGCTGGAGGAGGTGGCTGAGGAAGAGGAAGAAGAAGAAGAAGAAGAAGAAGAAGAAGAAGAAGAGGAGGAACCCCTCCAGAAGAGGCCAAGGATCAAGATCGTCCAGCCCGCAGCTCGTCCTTCAACCAGTCCAATGGTGACAAAGCCAGCTGAGGAAAAAGAGTCAACCGAATCCAGCCAATCGGTTGACCCAGCTGGGTTTATTCTTCAACCTCGCCAGGAGGACGTGGCTGAGGAGGCAGGTGAAGACGTGGAGGTCCAAGTGGTGGATGCCAGCTCCTCCTCAGATGACTCTTCTTCATCTGAGGAGTCCCACGACAGTCGAACTAGAGCTGATGCCAGCCAGGTTAACCCACCTGTGACTGAAGAAACCCTCCAGCCAGCCAACTCTCCATCCAAAGAGGATCCAGTTCTCTCAACTGGTCCTCAGTCAGATATTCCGAGCCTCTCGCTCGATGCCAACGTTGTGACCATTTCTTCGGCCAACGTTGATGAAACCATCGAACCCATAACCTTCGATATCGACCCCCCTCAGATCGATGAAGAAGCCAACCGCCAGGCGATCCTGGCTGAATATGAAGGAAGACTCAGCTACTGCTTCTGCAAGCTGATTGGTATGTTCCCCGAGGCGGCATCGATGCCCATTTTCTATACCAGTTCAGCGTCATATTCAGCTATTGGTACGTGAAGGAGGAGACCCTCAGGATCCATGGTTGGGACAGGTTAAAGGTCGAAGAGTCCAACCTGAGGGAGTACTTCGACTACCAGAGCCTGGAGGTGGCTTACAACCAAAAGGTGGCTGTGCTCCGACGACGTCTGGACAAAAGCATCCAAAAAGGGACAGACACCAGGGAGCTGTGCAACAACCCTGAAGCTGTTCACTTTCTTGATGACATGCTCGCCAAAAATGCCTCCTGCATGGACGACGTCGACGCAGCTGATGAGGCGGCCAAGAGAGAAGAAGACAAGCTCAAGGCCTACCTCGCCAGCCGATCTGCCATGGTTGTCTCGGAGCCTGCTGCCCAGCCACAACCACAGCTTCTGCCCGGACCCTCCGATCAGCCAGCTCTCTCAACCGACGCCATCTGCGAGCTGATCTCGGAGAGGGTCAACCAGCTGAGGACGGAGATGCTGTCCAAGATCCAGCTGGGCAAGGAGGAAGAAGCTGACAGGATGCAGCAGCTGATGGCCGACAATGCCAGCTTGAAGAATCAGCTGGAACTCCTTTCCTCATCTCTTCAGCACAAGCTTGATGACCTCTCTACTTCTTCCAGCTCGGAGGTCTCAGCTCTAAGGAAGGCCATTCAGAGCCTCAGCTCGGATTTCAACGTGTTCAAAACCGTTGCTGAATCTGACCTCGCAAAGTCCCAGCAGACTCAGGACCAGGAGTGGATGTCTCAGTTCGGCTCCTTCCGAGCTGAGTTCGTCTCTCTCCACAAAGAGGTCTCTGCGACCTTTGCAGCTGTGCAGCGAGCTGAGCAGGAGCGCCAAGACTTGGAGTTGGCCAAGAAGGTAGCTGAGAAGGATGCTGTTGACGAACTGTTTTCCAGAGTTCAACAAGCTGAAGCCAAGTTGAACTCCCTGGATGGCACTGTTGCCACCCTTTTGGATGATGCCAAAAAGGGGGAAGACAAGGAGCCAGCAGCTGAGGATGACAGGGTGCCAGCAGCTGTTGCTGAATGAGGGAAAGCTGTTCTCCAGCAAGCCGAAGGAGCTGAGCAAGGAGAAGGAGTGCCAGCTGAAGCTGAAGCTGAAGGATCACAACCCGAACTGGAAGTCTCCCACGACCTCGTAGCCGAGCTCACGGCCGAGCTCGATGCAGAACTTGACGGGATATCTGTTGAAGACTGCATTGAAGCTGCCAAAGCTATGGGGGAGTCAAAGGAGAAGTACTTGAATCCCTCTTGGATCAAGAAGTTCGCTGCCGATCAGGCCAAAAAGGTGGCCAAGTTCGAGAAAGAACTGGCCAAGGTGGAAAAGAGAGTCGACAGGAATAAAGCCAGCCGGAGTGTGCGAAGAATCAACAAGCACCAGATGAAGGCTGAGGCTAGGAAGTCAACGCACCAACTGCAGAAGGACGCTCCGCTCCCGTCTCGATACCCACATGTTGACAAGTGGATGAATGCGGAGTGGAACGATGACTGAGAACAGTTCAAGTATGAGTTCGTCAATGACTTCTATTACAGGAAAGTCTACTCGACTGAAGACCCAAGGCAAGCCTTCAAGGAAGCCCTATGGGAACTCAGAACTGGAGACCCTGGAATGTTTAGTCAGTTCAAGCGAGCTATGCTGAATGCTCAGCTTGATCCCAACACTGTTCCAGTTCCGAAGATGTGCAGGTACCGCCCTCCGATGATCAAAGGCACGAGCACGCCAAATAGAAATACGATCATGGCTGAGGCAAGGCAAGTCTGCAAGGAACACGGCGTCAATACTGGGATCGAGTCAGAAGCGAAGAAGGAGATCTTCAACCGTATCTTCAGCAAGTACGGTCAACAGTATTTCTGAGCTGTCAAAGTTTTTGAGCTGATAATGTTTTTGGGTGTTGTAGTTTTTGAAGCAACTGTTGCATCTTTATCTGTTTTGTGCTTAACCTTGTAACCTTCAGTTGTAACAAAAACTTCAAAGTATATAATACAATTCACCTTGATGAACAATTCCTCATTGTCCAAGCTCTGAATCACAAAGTCTTTCAATTTCATGTTATAACTGTCCTAACCCTTTGATGTTTTATCTTATAGACTGTCTAGAATTTCAGCTGAGATTTTAGGTCAGTTAGAGAGGATTAGATCAATAGTGGTTTAAAGTTGTAAGTGGTTTTGGCATCATCAAAAAGGAGGAAATTGTTGGGAAATTTATTAGTATAAGTTTTGATGAATTCCAAAACCGGCTGACCCCAACCGAGTAGATGTTGCCAGAACCTAATGTTAGAATTTAGGCTCGCTGTTTGAGCAAAGTTAAGATTTTATCTTTACAGATCTCCAGCTGAAGATGGCAACAAGGCGTCACTCAGACAGAACATCAGTTGTGAAGAAAGACAACTGAGAGTTCATTTGTTCAGATGCAAACAAGGGGAAGTCTTCAGAACATCAGTTGAGAAGGAAACCAACTGAGCGTTCATCAGATGAGAAACAGTTGAAAGGAAGAGAACATCAGATGAAAAGGAAAGTCATCTGAGGGTTCAAACCCAACTGAGTAAATACAAGGAAGACAACTGAGTGTTCAGTTTCAGAATCTCAGTTGTAGAACTGGAACAAGAAGATCAAACTGTTTAAAGTTCAAAGTCAGCTGAGAGCTCGACAGATCGGAACATCAGCTGAAGATCACTCAGATGAAGGTCAAGACTTTCAACCGACAAACCGAAGTTGTCTGTCAAAGATTTGAATTTCAAAAGGAAGTCACATGAGGGTTTGACCGTTCAGTTTTTACCCCATCTGGCCCAACACAAGGCTGTCTCAGATGGAAAGCAGAAGAGTACAGATGCCATATCGGGAAAGTCTGCAGAGATGAGAGACAAGCCATTGCTATCAATCGATCAGAGATCAACTTCTCCTCCAACGGCTAGTTGATTCTCTCCGCCTATAAATAGAGGCATTCTCTCATTCGAGAGAGATACACGACGAGAAGTATATAGACTGATTCTTCAAGAGCTTTCACGAGAGAAATCAAAGCAAAAAGCAAATCTGTAAAATCATCATCTAAGAGCATCAGCAGCTGAGAGTTCCAATTTGAGAGAACATTAGTAGCTGAGGGTTCCTAGAGATCGAATCAGTTTTTGATCTTAGTTTGAGTGTTCATTCGTTCAAGCCTTAGATCCAGCTCTCATTTGTGATCGAGCTGTAGTTGGAAAAACCCACCCACTCTCACACCCTAAAAAGTGTTAGTTAGGACCCTACTCTTCCTGCAACTGAGTGGATAGGCTGTTAATTGCCCGCAAACTTAGCACAGGTTGTTAAGAACCCGTAATCTTAACTGTAAGGTCGATAAGTACCCGCAAACTTATCCTTAACGGTTGCTCAGCCCGCGTAAGCTGAGTAGTTCTGTCCAGAAGAACTTGGACTGAGGTGTGTGGACTCACATCTCCCCGTGGACATAGGAGTTCTCTCCGAACCACGTAAATCTTGTGTGTCGTGTTTATTTGTGTTCAGTTATATCTTGCATTCTTAACTGTCTGACCAGCATACAAATCTCATTTGCACTTTTCCAACCGAGCTGTTGTGGTCTTTGACCAACCGAGCTATTTATGTTTTGGTTGTTGACCAACCGAGCTGTTTTGCGTGAGTTGATTTAACGAGTTTATCTTTCCCACCACTTTCCGCACTGACTCACTCTTCCAGCTGAGGTTGCTTACTCAGCTGTGAGATTCCAACTGAGTTCTTTTTACTCAGTTGAAGTAATTTTTTTTGGAGTTAAATTTTAAAATCCTAACTGGTGTATTCCCCCCCCCCCCCCCATACACCAGTGACTCGTTTTGGGACCATCACTCTAGCATCAATATCAACATCTCAAACACTTATTTTAAATAAGCAATTATCTTACTAGAGAGGTTAATCATACTTAATCGTTTAATCATACTCAAACATCGAAGTTTATATAAACAACTCACGTCTTAACATAATCACACAGTCAAGTGTTAAACTTCCATAAATATCTTATATCTTAGATATAATTTCTTAATAACTTATAACTTAATCATAATTCCATCATAATGAATTATTGCTCGGCTTTTAGTTTCTAAAACTCATAACTCCGACTCTTTAATGAAAAGTATTTCGTTAAACTCATATAATAATCATTTTTGAATTTTAAATAATCAAACTTATATTTCATATTTCTTGACTCAAAATACGTCATTATTTTTCCTCAAAATACGTATTCATATACGTCATCATTTTCTTCAAAATACGTACTCAAAACATGTACTCATATTCGCATTTAATACTTAACTAAATATTTAGAATAAAATAATCTTTATTTTATCTTTTTCTTTATTTAAAACTCAATTTTCGTTTTATTTAATAAAAACTCGGCTTTTCTCGTAAAAACTTTACTGCTCGATAACTTCTACATCTTAACTCCTTTTGAAGCGATTCAAAAAGAAAACTTGCTTTACTCTACTCAATTAACATCATCAAAGCACTTATCACATCATATGTCATCAATTACTCATCATAAAAATATTTTTAACTCTTAAAAAAAAAATATTATTTTTCTCACATAATATATTCATATGCTTGTTTCTTCAATTTCTATAATTTTTCTTACTTGAATAACATCTCGTTACATCAATTAAGCACTCAAAGCACATTTAAAGAACAATCATTTTATAACTCACATTATTCAAACATTTTCATTTCTAATGAAAATATTCCATTTAATTCAACTATTCTATTATTATTATTACTTCTTCTTTAATAATAATTCTCTTAACTTCTCGTTTGAATTAACGAACTCAAATATGAACATCTTATCTCTTAATCTCATACTCATGACCTCTAACTCATTTCTTATAGAAAATTTTATTTTCTTTTTATTCTCAAATATTGATATTACTATTAATATTAATTTTCTTTCATCACTAATATCAAATTTTCACATCATATTTTCATTTGTCATCATTCCAACATCATCATCAATCAAAGAAATATTTTTCTTTATACTCATACTCTTATTGACTTCTTTTTCTCATTATTCTCTTTTTATTATATATATATATATATATATATATATATATCTCAAAATTCATAAAAATTCATAAGACTTTATTTTCTACTCAATTCCTTCAAAAATAGACTTAGCATCTCATTTATTTCTCAATTTCATTTTTATTTAATAAAATTCCTCATTATATATATACATATACTCATTTTCAAAATTTATATATATATATATATATATATATATAACTATTTTTCTAATTAATTTAATTTATCTTCAAATCTTCAAGTTTCTCTCATGAATTTGAACAACACATCTTCAAAAATTTATTTTAACATCAAGAACATCATATCTTATTTTTAAATCTATTTTCTTTATTTTTCTCCAAATTTACTCATTTAAATTCTATAAAAATACTAAAAATTCATATTTCTCAATTTTCATACTCAAAATTTACTCAAAAATTTTCTAACACATCTTAACATCATAATCATCGTTATTATCCTCATATTTCATCAAAAACCATCATAAATCATTTTTTTCTCATTATAAGCATAATTCGAATTATATACTTAAAATCAAGAAAATTCATATTTCATCATAAAACACATCTAAATCATGTTTTCATGTATCATCATGCTTATAAGCATCATCAAACTCATAAAATCCAGAAATCATATTTTTCTCATATTTTCTCTATTTTTCACCAATTAAATTCAATAAAAATTCAATAAATTCACCAAAAATTATCATCAACACATATATGCACATAAATCAAATGAAAAATCATAATATGCACATATCATCATCATATCATCAAATAAGCATCAAAACTCATCAAGAACTTATTTTTCCTAATTTTCTCATTTTAATCGATTTAGGGCTTTTAACCTATTTTAGGTTCTTTCATCTTTTTAATTCCTAAATTATGTTTTAAAACTCATCTTGATCATCATCTCATTATCACAATCCTAAGGTTTGCCTATGCATAAAGTAAACATGCATCTTTTCCTTATTTTCTTGGTTTAGAGATACATATATACATCTCTTGAATAAATATAAATCATACTTAAATAAATTCTTAAACTTCTTCTTTGGCTTGGATTTTGGCTTGCTTGGAGGATGGAAGATGATGAATTGAAACTCCTTTCCTTGCATGAAACAAGATACAAGGAGATCAAGATCATTTCTTTTAAAAGAAACAAGATCAAACCCTTACTTTTCTTCAAAAAAAAATCGATGAAGTAGGGTTGAAGATCTAGCTTGTTTCAAGCTTTAAAATGAAAGGAAATGGATGGAAACTTACTCCTTAGATGATCTTGAATACAAGGAAGATGATCACATCAAAGAATCCTCAAGCACGAAGCATGATTTCATCAAAGAACTAGGGTTGGAGATGAAGAAATTTCGAAAATCTGCTGCTACTGTCCAGCTGTGATGATCGACTTTTGCAGCTGGTTTTCTTCAAATTTTAGGCTTTGTATGATGATGAATTTGTAGTAGATGATGTCTAGTATGTTAGGGTAAAATTTGGAATGATTTGGAGGTGTTTATCATAGAGAATAAGGTGAAGATTTCCAGCTTGGCTGCTGCTGCACTCTTCTCGGCAGAGAGAGTCTTCAAGAGAGAGATGGAGAGTTTGAGTATTGGTTGTGAGGGAAGAGTGATGTGAGGTGATAGGTAGATGAAGTGTGAAGTGAGAGTACTCATGTATATGCATTTAACATGTGAGAATCTTGCAAGATTTTGCAAGATTAGAGAGAGAAGTGAGAGAGATTGAAAGAGAGATTAGTGAGAGAGAGGAGTACAAGTTGTGGATGAATGAGATGGAGAGTGGTGCTCACTCTCTCTAATGAGAGTGTTGGAGGTTATTTTTCTACTATTATAGATAAGCATAGGATTTTTATCTGTTAATTATACCCGAAAATAGAAGTTTTCCGGTAGAAAATATCCTCGTCATTTTATTTTATTCCCTCAATCCTTTAATAATCCTTCTCGTCTCTTTCTCGTCGTCTAAATTCTCTTTAATTCTTCTTATTTCTTAAAATAATTTAAGGAATCCAATGATCTAATTTTTATGCCAAGATTCCTTCTAACGAATAAGTTTGTAAAAACTGCTCGATTAAACGAGTCGTCAAATAATTTATTTTTAAGCTTCACTCAAATGATCTCAGAAAATTCTCCAACTTATCTCAAGGATCTTAAAATAAATTCTAGATTCCAACGAAACTAATTAGACTAAATTCGGAGTCATTCGATGAATAGGGATTTCTCGGTTTACGTTACTATTCATCTAAAAATAAAAGTTCTCAAAAAATTCTGAAATTCATACTCAAGTTTAAACTCATATAAATAAGCTCAATCAATTCATCACATACTCAATTCGAATAATCGAAATGAGAAAAATCACATTAGAGCACATAAGGGCATTTTAGTCATTTCACGTGAAAATTTATTTTCACGAAAATTTTTAGTGCATAAAACTCATCATATATGCATATTAGTTTAATTAATACGCACTTAAGAACTTAGAAAAGTTTGGGGTATTACATCCTCACCCCCTTAAAAAAATTTCGTCTTGAAATTTGCTAACCTTTAGAGAATAGCTCGGGATACTTTGCTCTCATCTTTTCCTCAAGTTCCCACGTAGCTTCTTCAAAATCATGATGTTGCCATTTGATCTTAACAAGGGGAATTGACTTCGTTCTAAGTTGCTGAATCTTACGATCCAAAATTCGCTCGGGTTTCTCCTCGTAACTTAAGTCTGGCTTTAGAGCTACGTCTTCTTGCCGGATCACGTGTTTCGGATCAAAAATATACTTATGCAATTGCGATACATGAAACACGTTATGCGAGTTCCCAAAACTGGGAGGCAAAGCTAATCTATACGAGACGGCACCAATCCTTTCTAGAATTTCGAACGGTCCTATAAAACGCGGCTTTAGCTTTTCTCGCACACCGAAGCGATGTATCCCTCTTGACGGGGACACTTTTAGAAAGACTTTGCTTCCTACTTCAAACTCTAACTCGGTCCTACGATTATCGGCATATGACTTTTGCCGACTTTGAGCTTCCTTGATCTTCTCACGAATCTGACGAACAGATTCTATCATCTCTTCTATAGCTTCTTGCCCTATAACTTTTCTCTCGCCTACTTCGTCCCAGTAGAGCGGAGATCTACATTTCTTTCCATATAGAGCTTCGTAAGGGGCCATTCCTATCGTATTTTGATAACTGTTGTTGTAGGCAAATTCGACAAGAGGTAAAATTTTCTCCCAATTGTCTCCTTTGTCTAACAACACGGCTCTCAACATATCCTCAAGAATTTGAATCGTTCTTTCCGATTGACCATCGGTTTGAGGGTGATAAGCGGTACTGAACTGAAGCTGTGTTCCCAACTCTTTCAAGAAACTTTCCCAAAAGCGGGCGGTAAACTTCGAATCTCGATCGGAAGTGATCGTCTTTGGTACACCATGCAAGCGTACAATTTCCTTAACATAGATCTGTGCCAACTTGTCAGATCCATAGGTGTGTGGAATAGGTATAAAATGAGCAGACTTTGTTAATCTATCCACAACTACCCATACAGATGTATTGCCTTTTCTCGTCCTTGGCAAACCCGTCACAAAATCCATAGTGACATCGTCCCATTTCCACTCAGGAATTGGTAACGGCTGCAAAGATCCAAAAGGTCTTTGGTGTAAGGACTTCACTTGTTGACAAGCTAAGCATCTCTCGACGAACATGGCCACATCTTTCTTCATTCCTTCCCACCAGAATTGTTGCTTCAAATCCTGGTACATCTTTGTACTACCGGGGTGAGCGGTATAAGGGGTCTCATGAGCTTCATTCATTATCTCGCTCCTTAATTTTTCATCATTTGGCACGCAAATTCTTTCTTGATACAACAAAACGTTGTCACTTGACTCCTTGAAATTTTCAACTTATCCTTTCCTGACCTTCATTCTTACTTCTTCCAATTTCTTATCTTTTCTTTGGCCCTCTATGATACGAGATCTTAAATCTGGTATCACCACTAATGAAGCAATCACTTGTTCTACCGTTGAGGGAGGCAGAACTACTTTAATTCTCATTCTTCCAAATTTCTCAATCAATTTTTCTTCATCCGATAGAAGAAAACTTAACTCCAGTCTTTCGGAGTTCTTCACTCTTTCCTTCCTACTCAACGCATCGGCTACTACGTTCGCTTTTCCAGGATGATAGGAAATTTTGCAATCGTAGTCTTTCACCAACTCAAGCCATCGTCTTTGTCTCATGTTTAACTCCTTCTGCTCGAAGAAATATTTCAGACTCTTATGATCTGAAAAGATTTCACACTTGACACCATAAAGATAGTGTCTCCAAATCTTCAGAGCATGTACGACGACTGCTAACTCAAGATCATGCGTTGGGTATTTCTCTTCATGCGGTTTAAGTTGTCTTGAAGTGTACGCAATTACCTTTCCTTCTTGCATTAGCACACATCCTAAACCTTTGGATGATGCATCGGTATAAATTGTATAGTCCTTTCCCATTTCAAGGAGAGCTAATACTAGAGCTGTAGTCAATCTTGACTTAAGCTCTTGGAAACTTCTCTCACATTCTTCCGTCCACTTGAATTTCGATTCTTTCTTCAACAGAGTTGTCATCGGCTTTGCGATCTTGGAAAATCCTTCTATGAATCTTCGATAGTAACCTGCTAAACCGAGGAAACTACGGATTTCATGTACTGATGTAGGTGATTTCCAATCTTGAACGGCTTTAACCTTCTCGGGATCAACTTTGATTCCATCGGACGAAACAATATGTCCGAGAAAATTCACCTCTCTCAGCCAAAATTCGCACTTAGTGAATTTGGCATACAACTTTTCTAATCTCAATTTCTCTAACACGATTTGCAGATGCTTCTCGTGTTCTTCTTTATTCCTTGAACACACCAGGATATCGTCTATGAAAACGATCACAAACTTATCCAGGTATTCATGAAAAATTCTATTCATCAAGTCCATGAAGACAGCTGGAGCGTTAGTCAATCCAAATGGCATTACCACAAATTTGTAATGTCCATATCTTGTTCTAAATGCAGTTTTTGGAATATCTTCTTGTCTGATCTTCAGTTGATGATATCCCGATCTTAAATCAATCTTGGAGAAAACACCAGCTTCTTTCAATTGATCGAAAAGATCATCTATCCTTGGCAAAGAATACTTATTTTTTAGCGTGATTTTGTTAAGCTCTCGATAGTCTATACACATTCTCAGACTACCGTCTTTCTTTTTCACAAATAGAATTGGGGCTCCCCAGGGGGAAACACTTGGTCGAATGAAACCTAAGTCCAATAACTCTTGCAGCTAGATCTTTAATTCTTGAAGTTCCTTTGGAGCCATTCTATACGGAGCTTTCGAAATCGGGATTGATCCAGACTCCAGATCAATCGTGAACTCCAATTGTCTATCCGGAGGCAAACCCGGTAAGACTTCTGGAAAAATGTCTTTAAATTCTCTCACAACAGCTACGTCGTCAATATTTAGCTCTGTCCCATCATCCTTATTCAAATATACAAGATACGCCTTGGTATCTTTTCTTCTCATCAACTTCTTTGCTTTCATGGCTGAGATCATCGGCACACTCTTCTTTACTTTTCGCTCTATTCCAAAGACTATGGTTGGCTCTTTTCCAGGGGGTTGAAACGAAATTTGTCTCTTATCGCAGCTAATCGACGCAAAATTCTCGGTTAACCAGTCCATTCCTAGGATTATATCCACATCCCATATCTGGATTAGATTTAGGGACCTTGCGGATAACTTATGGTTTCCGAATTCGAATTCTAGGTTCGAACACACTCGCGACACTAACGACGATCTTCCTAAAGGGGTTGACACTCTAAGCACCTGGTTCGATTCTTCTACGTCCAATTCTAAATTTTCTACGCAAGCGCTAGATATAAACGAATGCGAGGCACCGGTATCAAACAAAACAATAATAGGGACGCCTTTCAGCTTTCCCATACCTGCGAGATTTCCTTGCTTTTTAGCTCCAGGCTTTTGCTCAATTGCAAAAACTCGCTGGTAGTGCTGTTGTTCCTGCGGGGTAGATTGCTGCTTTGGCGGCTGCGCCTTACGCTGGTTCTGGGGAAATTTCTGCTGCGGAGCTGCTTCTATTGCTCTCATCTGAGTGGACTGATACTGATTAGGCCTTCCAACCATCACTCCTTGTTGTTTACTTGGGCACCGGTTAGAGAAATGACCAGGTTGACCGCAAGTAAAGCAAACATTGCTCCCAGCTTTACAGATGCCTTGATGCATCTTGCCGCAATTTGAACATGAAGGTAGTCCTAGGGATCCGGTTGGTATGTTACTGTGATTAGGATGCTGAACTTTCACCTTCTGAGATTGTTGTGGTTGTTGTTGCCCTTGCTTTTTCCACGACTTTTTATTTGGGTGGGATCCACCACTCCATTTTCCTTTTCTCTTTGCGAAATGGCCTTGTTGGAACGGATAGGAGGCAGCAGCTGTTGTCGACTGATTTTGGAATTGAGGATTCGCTGAGGATTGCGATCCTTTCTCTGGCTGCATTGCCAATTCCATATCCAAGGCTCGGTTAAGGGCTTCAGCATAAGTCAGACCACTCTGACTTGCAAGTACCACACGAATATCTTGTCTCAGGCTCGCTTGAAAGAGCTCACACATCTTCTCATCGGTATCCACCTTGTCAGGTGCAAATCGGGCTAACTCGCAGAACTCACGATCATATTCTGCTACTGACTTCTTTCCTTGTTTTAGATTTGCGAATTCATTCGCTTTCTGCTTACGATAGCTTCGAGGCACATACTTCTCATATAGAGCTTCTTTAAACTGTTCTCACGTCAAATTCTCACGTTCCTCAGGTGTATACGTCCTCTGTCGAGCTTCCACCAATAATCAGCGGTTCCCTTAAGTTGATACGTCACACACTCAAGACGTTCTTGATCATTACATCGAAGGAAATGAAAAATTCACTCCAAAGAATGAATCCAGTCTTCGGCTTCTGCCGGACTGCCCTTGCCATCAAAAGTCGGGGGATTTTGTCGAAGAAAAAGTTCTTCAACACGTCTCTCATTTTGGGGTGGAAGAGGAGGAGGAGTAGGGTCTCGACGTTCCTCTTCCTCATTTCCCTCAACTCTCACGTTTCTTCATCTTGGTGGCATTCTAAAAGAAATGCTAAAATTTAGATATCGGAATATCTTCTGCAAGAAGGATTAACTCACTCAGAGATTTTCTCGACTTTTGAAAATATTTCCTTCTAAGAGAAATTTGATTCTCAATCGGTACTTATCATCATGATAAAAAAAATTCATATAAAACAATCATCTCAAATAAAATAATCATTTCAGATATAACATTCATCTCAATTTCATCTTTTCTCATCTCAAACATTTAATCAGTTATTGACATGCACTTAGAATTTCTCATATGCTCAATTCAAATCAAATCATTCTTGTCATACAAGACAATTAAATACTCAAATATTGTCATCTATGACACATACTCATTTCTCAAATTATACTCAGTCATTTATCATATAAATATGACACATCTTTCATTATTCTCATATTAGCTTCATAAAATCATTCTTGATGAAACAACTCATTTAATTTTCTCAACTCTTACTCCTTCTTTTACTCTTAACTCAAAAATAATTAACATCTCGGATATTCATAATACTATTGGCATTTAATGAGACTCAAAGCTAATTTTAATAGCCTAATGGCTCCATCATATTATCATCCGAATCGATGGCCTCATTGTGAGGACTTTACCGAAGATTAGGGATTTATATTTTCCATCGGAAATTTACCCTAACTTCGCCACACATACTACTCGATAAATGTGCATCAAGTTCATAATTTACATCACTGCAGAAAATAAAAAGAGTTGATCTTTCAGCAAAGCATAAAAAATTATTCGATCATTCCACTAGCTTCCTTGAACTGATTGCTAGGTTCGCGATCCTCCATCGCTGACATTATTTCCTCCATCATGTTCTTCCTTGGGATCTTCTTCTGGATCCTCATCATCATCGTTTCCGCTTCCTTGGCCTTCTGCTGCGGCCAACTCCTCGTAGTAGCCATCGTAGGTATGCCCTAAGACATCCCATTGTCTCGTCACTTCTCGAATTTGATCGTTCACTAAGCAGTTATTAGCATTTGCAAACTCGGATTCATCCCATTGAGGATGTTCCTGATCGTACTCATGACGAAGATAAGATCCTACGATATTGTCGACCACTCGCTCTCTCTCTCTTGGTGGATTTTGGCCAACGAAGATTCTGGATCTTCATAGGAAGAAACGTAGTTACCATTTGGAGCTGACTGAAGATATCTTCGAGCTATTTCGGCTTCACTGGCTACAGCTCTTGGCCTTTGATTTGGCCTGTTTCTCATGCGTCTCGTCCTAGAAGACTCTGCTAACGGCGGAGCAGGAGAAGGAGATCGACCACGACGTGTAGACGTCTCAGGTTGATCAAATTGATAGAATGGAACATCAGTAGGGTCATAAGCTCCATCTGGTTGGGTCGCAAATGAGCCAAAAGAAGGAAAAGGATCAAGTGGTTGAATAGGAAACACATCTCCCAAGTATGAATCTTGCTGAAGTGAAGCTCTCGACTCAAAACGAGGCGGAGAAGGAACTTGGGGAGGAAGTGGCTCAATATGGGACTGAGGTTGAATAGAAGCAAGGTCATTTGGTATTGATGGTAAATTAACTTCGTATGGTCCCGGAGGAGGAGCACCATACTTAATGAATTGACCGGATATTTTTGCGATAAGACCATTGCAACTGCCATAGAGATAATCGCCCATATACTGAACTCCAACATATTTTGGCATCAGCAACGCTGCCCAATCGCGCCACTCTCGAGGTAACGCCCTAATTAAATGAATCATTCCGTCAACAGCATTAACGTTCAGGTACTGAACTACTAGCCAAATTTTGTGAAACCGGGCTAAAAAATTCTGCGATTGTCTCATCATAAGCTTTCCTAATATGCAAGTATTCTTACATCATGGCCTGGTTTGCTTCCTCATCCATCCTATATAGTTTAACAACGAATTAGACATATTGAATCATATACATACACCACATTTGAACTTCCAACCACTACCTACTCGTTTTTGCGTTTCAAAGAGGTTTTATTGCTCGTGTTACTGGGCAATTCCATTTCTTTAAATCGTTTGCACAATCGATCCATCCCTTTTTTGTTTTTCCACATCAAAGCACATAAATTAGGGACAACGTTCTTAGAAAATATCTAGATTGCCTTATTTCTGTACGAGTACAAATATCATACCGAATAACTTTAAAATCAACTGCAACTTCAAAACTTTTGAAAAAAATACACGTACCTGGTATATATGGCCGACTCCATTATGTAATGTGTGCCGTTTTTATTCAAGTTCATAGCTAGTTCTGCATTCTTAGTTTGAGAGGAAGTGAGAAAGAAACAAGCCCTACAGGCAATTTACTTTTACGTTTGTTTTATATTTTGTGCAGTAGTTTAGTTGTTGGCTTGACACCAAGACCTTGGTTGCTGATTCACGCTTTTGGGCAGCAACCTGTTCCTAGTTTAATTTCAGTTATGATTTCCTTTATATATGTTGTGCTTTCGTTTAATATTATGTCTAGCTAAATTTATTGTTTGGGTTGGATGTAGATGAAGTGATCGTAAATTACTCGTTCAAAACTCGTGAGGTCGAATTGTGTTAGTTCGTTAATTGATTTTGTTCCTGAAACACTTAGGATTAATTCTAGACTTAATTGATATTGACATATGATTGATCACCATCTAGATATTGATATTAAGTCATTAACAGGAATTGGAATTTAACTCGAGAGTGTCTTTCGTTCCCAAGAAGGTAAAGCGTGTTGGAGAGCAGTCGGCAGTGACCTACCTCTTGGTTGTCTTGGGTCTGTTTATTCTTAATGCCTGTTGGGTAGCATAGTTACTGAAGTGTCTTCGTGACTTTGTTGATCAAGAGAGGAGATCTTGCCTTCTGGTCAAGATTTGTAAAATTGGAGAGACATAGGCTAAGTGTATTTATATCGTGACTTCGTGACCTTTAGGGTATAAACTAATCTTTGTCTTAAACCAAGTGATGAGATCAGTTAATTGAATATCTTTGCACCAATGAACGAGTGATGAGTAATTAAAATCATGGATTCGAAACCCAATCCGAACTCTTTTGTTATTTGATATTTTTACTTGTTGAGTTATAGGATACGTTGCAGTCAAAACTCCTTTTGTTGAGTTTGATTTGAAGAGCAGATCTACGCCAAGTCCCTTGAGATCAACCCCACTTGCCATTACCTACTACCTTGTTGGGCAAGAGGTATTTTATAAATTTATTTGTGCGAAGAGTGTGACGACAGCGCTTCGTCAAATTGGCGCTGTTGCCGGGGACTGGTTTTAAGCTAGTTTGCTCTTCTAGCTTGAGTTGAGCACGGTTTATGACCAAATCACATCTACAGAGTGACGGAGATCCACAAGATCCAGGAACTTGCCCAGAGGTGATAGCAAGGAGAAATCGAGCAGAACAACGTAAGAAGAAGAAAGATCTGGAGGAAGGCGTCAACGAACCTTCAGAGTTGTCGAGCTTGACAAAAGATAAGGGTATTGAGCAAGAAGACGATTTGTGCTCAACAACGAGTACAGACAGCGAGAAGTCAACATCAAGTTCAGAATCAGAGACATCAATAACCATGGCAGGACAGCAAGAGAAAACCATCCGTCAGATTATGTTCCCTGACGACAAGGGGATCACACCTTCAAGTATCCAGCTACCCACCATCAATGGCAACTGGGAGCTCAAACATTCGCTGATTCAGATACTGCCCAAGTTCAGTGATCATCCTGGAGAAGACCCTCAGACCCATCTTCAAGACTTTGAGATGGCGATCAGCACTGTAAGGAACAATACCCCTCCTACCCGAGATGCTGCCAGAGAACGAGATGCTGCCCAAGATACATTTCCAGACTACGTAAGGTTACTCACGTTCCCGTTCTCACTTCTTGACAGAGCACGTGAGTGGCTTTACACCTTGCCAGAGGGAAGCATCGACACCTGGAAGAAGTTGCAGCAGACTTTCCTTGACAAGTACATACCCGTTGGCCGGATACAAAGTGGAAGGAATGCCATTTTCTCGATCAAAATGGGTGGAAGTGAATCATTGTATGAATATTATGAGAGGTTCAAGAAGTTGATCGCAAGATGCCCTCAACATCGAATTGAGGACATTGATTTGATCGAACATTTCTTAAAAGGATTAAGGGCGTCTGAAAGGAAATGGATAATTGCAGCTTGCGGAGGAGCCATAATCGATCAATCTCCAGCTGAAGTGTTCAAGAAAATAGCTGCTATGGCTGATCAATCTCGAGATGAAGATGATATCCCAAGAGGAGGGTATGAAGGCAACAAGGGGAATTCCGATAACTTGGTCAGCACCATGAAAGACTTCATGACCAAGATGAGTGGTCAAATGGAGAACTTGAAAAAGAAGGTCGGTGGCAAGGAAGTTCACAGAGTTGTGAAGAAATGCGAAGTTTGTCAGGCAACATGCCATATCACCTCGGAATGTCCCAGTTGGTTTGTGGAAGAAGGAGAGGAAGTGAAGGCAATAGGTCAGAACCAGCAAGGTGGTGGGCAACAAAGGTTCCAGTATGGCAATAATAGCAACTATGGCAACAACTATGGCTATAGATAGAATCAGCACGAGAACCTGAGATATGGCAACAACCATTATCAAATGCCTCCTGCTCACCAACAACCACAGCAGCGTGTTCAACAGCAATATGTGCCTCCACCTCCACAGCAGCCTCAACAGCAACATAACTATGTTCCTCCCCATCAAGAACCAGCAAAGATGGAGTTCATGAAGGAGACCATCGATAGGTTTACCAATGAGAACCAGAGGCTTAGGAGGGATTTTGAGAACTTTCAATTGGAAAGTCGAGGTCAATCGAACAACCTTTAAGCCCAATTAACTTCACATAAACCAAACTCTGTCAAAGCTTGTAGATGACAAGAGCGGAAGGCTTCCTGCCCAAGTAGAGGTCAACAAGGAGCAAGTCAATGCTGTGACTTTGCGAAGTGGTAAGGATTTGTCAGAGGTGCTGCCCAAGAATCAACTCAAAGGACCTGCTCGAGTAGAAGAAACAAAGATGAGCTCAGGAGATATTAATGACCTCTATGTAGAGTTGAAGACAAAGCCTGAAGAAGGGATAAAGGCCAATAAGAACCCCGTCTTCGATAATGAGGAGGATAAAGCTTTGTTTGACTACGTGAAGATGGAAATATCAAAGCTGGGGTTTGATAAAGATGACGTGTTGTTGGATTCTATGAAGGCTGAAAAAGAAGCAGAGGCTTTGGCCAAGAGGACTGTTCCTCGCACTGCTAAGGCAAAGATCCCTTATCCAAGACGTTTTGCCCGTGATCGTGATCAGAAGGAGTTAGAGGACATGATGGAGGTGTTCAAGAAAGTAGCGATAAACCTGCCATTATTGATGGCATTACAATCCATGCCAAAGTGTGCAAAATTTTTGCGGGAGATGTGCTTGAAGAAGACCAAGTACCCAGATAATGCCTGTTTTCATGTGGAGAACGTGTCAGCACTCATGAATGCTCACATCCCACTCAAGAAGAAGGATCCTGGCATGTTTGCTATCCCATGCACAATAGGTACTACGTCAATACCCAAGGCGATGCTTGATCTAGGAGCTTCGATAAATGTAATGCCAAGAGCCATGTTCGACGAAATGAGTGTTGGACCTTTATCTCTTACCCGTGTTGCCATTCAATTGGCAGACTTGTCCACAGTCTACCCCGATGGAGTTTTGGAGGACGTGTTGGTCAAGGTGGGGGATCTTCTGTTCCCAGCTGACTTTTATGTTCTTGACATGGGAAAGAAATCAATCAAAAACCCAGTGATCTTGCTCGGAAGGCTGTTCTTGAGGACGGCCTGCACCAAAATCGATTGTGACACTGGGAGGTTGACAGTTCAAGTGGTTGGAGAAGTCGTCGAGTTTGACGCTTATCGGCAAAATCAGGATGATACCCTAGAACACCTCAACACCCTCAATGTATTTGGTCGACGAGTGGAGACATTGAATAGCTTGAGTTGCTTCTTAGAAGACAACGAGGATGTAGGCCAGGCTGAACTCAATTTAATACAGGGTCTTGACCTAGATCTCGACCAAGATGAGGATATTGAGGATGATGGTACCTTGTTGGAGTTTTATGAAGGTGATGAGTACGAAAGTGATAAAGATTTCTAGGAGGAGTCAGTCCATGGACATAGTTTCGACTTCACCGATGAAGACTATGGGACGGATGAGGAGTTAGAGGACAACAACACTCCTAAAAATTTCCGTAAAGATGAAGACGAGTTCAATGAGGAACTCAAGGAACTACCCCATGATGAGACTGATGAGTTGGTAGAGGAATTTTGGCAACAGACAGTTCTTAAGTAGGATGCCGGCTTGCAGACAGAGGAGGATCTTACCCAAAAAGATGAACCAGTAGATGTGGAAGAATGTAGTTATGCTAAGATTCCGGGCAATATGCAACCTCAGGGGTTTGAACCACTCAACATCCCTTAATTGAAGCCGGAAGACAGACTGGTGCCATCATTGCAAAAGGCCCCTACGTTGGAGCTGAAACCTTTGTCCAAGCACCTGAAATACATATATCTCGGCAAGAACGAGACTTTGCCCGTGATCATATCATCCGAGCTGTCAAGCATGGAGGAGGTCCGAGTTGGTGAGGTATTGAGCAAATATAAGGAAGCAATAGGGTGGACCTTGGCCGATATCAAAGGCATTAACCCTGTGGACTGCGTTCATCATATCTTGCTTGAGGAGAAGGATGCCCCAGTAAGGGACCCACAAAGGAGATTGAATCCCGCCATGAAAGAAGTGGTAATGAAAGAGATACTCAAGCTGCTTGACTTGGGGATTATATACCCCGTGTCTGACAGCCGGTGGGTAAGTCCTGTGCACGTGGTGCCCAAGAAGTCAGGAATCCAAGTTGTTGAGAACGAGAAAAACGAGATGGTGGCCATGAGATTGCAAACTGGATGGCGAGTGTGTATAGATTACCGAAAGCTCAACCAAAAAACGAAGAAGGATCATTTTTCTTTGCCTTTCATCGACGAGATGCTTGAGAGGTTAGCGGGTAATGACTATAATTGCTTTCTTGACGGTTATTCTGGTTACATGTAGATCTGGGTTAATGATGAGGATCAAGGAAAGACCACATTCACGTGCCCGTTTGGCACATTTGCATATAGGAGGATGCCATTTGGATTGTGTAATGCACCAGGGATATTTCAAAGGTGTATGATGCACATTTTTTCAGACATTCTTGAAGAGTGCATCGAAGTCTTTATGGGCGACTTTACAGTCTACGGCAAAACATTGGAATCATACCTCAACAACCTGGATCGAATCTTGAAGAGATGTGTTGAGAAGAGCCTTGTGTTGAATTATGAGAAATGCCATTTCATGGTCAAAGAAGGAATCGTCTTGGGGCATATCATTTCAGGAAAAGGAATTGAGGTGGACAAGGCCAAGATCGACATTATTGCCAAGTTACCCTACCCAAGATCTGTGAAGGAGTTGAGAGGATTCCTAGGGCATGCTGGGTTTTATCGAAGATTTGTCAAGGATTTTGCCAAGATTGCACAACCAATGACGAAACTACTTCAAAATGATGTGCCATGGGATTTCAATGAAGATTGCAAGAAGGCATTCCATGCCTTGAAGGAGAACTTGATCACAGCCCCCATTATCCAACCCTCGGATTGGGGGATGCCTTTTGAATTAATGTGTGATGCCAGTGGTTATGCTGTGGGAGCAGTTCTTGGGCAAAAACGGGGAAAAGAGAGCTATGTCATCTATTATGCTTCCAAGACGTTGAACCCCACCCAATGCAATTATGCCACTACGGAGAAGGAGTTTTTGGCTATTGTTTTCGCTTTTGAAAAGTTTAGATCCTATTTGCTTGGAGGCAAGACTATAGTGTACACGGATCACGCAACATTGAAGTACCTGCTGAGCAAGAAGGAGTCCAAGCCAAGATTGATTAGATGGATCCTTTTGTTGCAGGAATTTGATAAAGAGATCAAAGACAAGAGTGGTGCCCAGAACCAAATTGCCGACCACCTAAGTCGAATCCTTCAGCCTGATGATGGGGTGCCGATCAAGGAAGCCTTTCCTGACGAGCACCTGAGTCTTGCTCAAGATAAACCATGGTATGCTGATATCGTGAATTACTTGGTGACTGGAGAGATACCCTCCGACCTTGGGCGTTATCAAAGGAACAAACTTAAACACGAGAGCCGTTTCTATATTTGGGACGAGCCATATTTATGGAAGGAATGTGCGGATAAGATCATAAGGAGGTGTGTCGAGGATAAAGAGCAAAAGAGCATTCTTGAGCATTGTCACAACAAGGAATGTGAAGGACATTTTGGGCACCAACGGACTGCAAGGAAGATTTTAGAGTGTGGCTTTTATTGGCCAACATTGTTCAGAGATTATTATGAGTGGGTCAAGATGTGCGAGAAGTGCCAAAGGGAAGGCAACATCACGAGAAGAAATGAAATGCCCATGATACTGATCTTGCCCATGGAGGTGTTCGACGTACGGGGCATGGATTTTATGGGATCCTTGCCGAGTTCCAAAGGCAACAAGTACATAATATTGGCAGTAGACTATGTCTCAAAGTGGGTAGAGGCTCGTGCTTCCAACAAGGATGATTCTAAGGTGGTCTCCAGTTTTTTAAGAATGCAAATTTTCAATAGGTTTGGTGTACCTCGAGCTATAATTAGTGATCAAGGTTCTCATTTTTGCAACGCAACGGTGACCGCCTTGTTCAAGAAGTATGGAGTTACTCATCGTGTGTCAACAACCTACCACCCACAAGCCAATGGACAAGCGACATTGTCTAATCGAATAATCAAGACGATATTGAGGAAGACCATGGTCACTATAAGGAAGGATTGGAGTATGTGCCTCGATGATGCTTTATGGGCATATAGGACTGCCTTTAAGATACCTTTTGGCATGTTCCCTTATCGCATGGTCTATGACAAGAGATGTCACTTGCCCGTGGAGCTGGAACATCGAGCACATTGGGCTGTTGCCCAACTCAACCTCGATTGGAACGAGACAGGTGAATCAAGGAAGCTCGAGATCCAAGAACTCGACGAGATAAGACTCCAAGCCTATGACAATGCTGGCTTATACAAGGAAAGAATGAAGAAGACCCACGATCTTTTGATTAAAGAGAAGGAGTTCCATTTTGGGCAACAAGTGTTGCTGTACCAAATGCGGTTTAAGCTCTCTTCGGGTAAGCTCTCGACCAAGTGGGCAGGACCCTATGAAGTACAAGCTCAATTCCCAAATAGAGCTGTTGAAGTCAAGGACCCCAAGAACGGGAAGGTTTTTAAAGTCAATGGCCAGCGCTTGAAAGCCTATCTTGGGCAAGATTAGTTTGTTGAGGGGGAACCATCTGGGCTTCCTGTCGAGGAGGACCTCTGACTTCTAAAGAGGGGGTGTCATGCCCAAGACCTTAAACGGGGCGCTGTCCAAGAGGCAACCTGGTTAGTATTTTCATTTTATTTTTTTCATTATTTCTTTAATTTTAATCTTTATTTTTGATAAAAATATTGAAAATTCAAAAAAATTAGTTAGTTTATGCTTTAGGTAGTTAATTTCTTAGTAATTTATTTTAAGTCTAACCATAGGAAAGAGTTTGTTTCCAGAGTATATCTGTGTTTCGAAGTGTGCAGGAGATGTTGAGCAAAATGCAGGCTGTAGATCAGGAACCAAGATGGAGAAGAAAACAGGGTGTTGAGTAGAGGATGTGATCAAAAACCAAGTTGTTGGTCAAAGACTCTCCAAGGCGGTTATTGTTGCCCTTAAAAACCGTGGCCTATATACCTATTACATCACGACATCTCCACCACCCCCACTACCAATTTGTATTTCAACTCTGCAACTTCCCATCTTCTCTCTATTCTCTCTCCATCAAAACCTCTAAACTCTTACTATGGTGTCCACCCGCCCATGAAATAGAAAACTCAACAAAATTCCCACCGGAACTAACATCGATCTCACCACCGACAATACCACCACCACCACGAAACCTAAAACCACCACCAAAAGGAAACTTCCCATGGAACCCACCAAACCCTCTGCTGACCAAAACCCTTCCGTCACCATCGGGTCAAGCGTGCCCAAAAGCCCGCCGGTCGATGCCGCACTCATAATGAGTGACGAAAACCCAAGTCTGATGAACGAGGCGGCGAAGTAGCCGGAGGAGGAGACTCAGTCGAAGCTCGTGTTTGAGGAGGAAGATCTAGAAGAAGAAGCAGAGGAGGAAGAAGATGACGGGAAGGAAGGAGACGAGAAAAATGGTGAAGGGAAATGTGATAATGTGGACGACGAAGAGAATAAGGAAGAAGACCTAGATGAGGCAATAGAAGAAGTGACTGCAGGGTTGGCGGCGGAGAAGAAGACCAAGGCCAAGGAAAGGCCGGCGATGAAGAGTGTTCAGACTGCCATGAAGCGCCCTCACGGTGGTGAAGACACGCCGGCGAAAAAGCACAAATATGCTGCTTTGGACGCCGGGTCGGTCCAGCCGTCGATCTCGAAGGGGACAGCTGTCGGAACTCCATCGAGGGTTAGCGAGGAAGAAGCAGGGGACGATGTTGAGGAAGAAGAGGATGATGACCAGTCTACTCCAGCAAGTGGCCGAAACATGAAGAAGAAGAAGGGTGCTACGATGGTGACGTGTAGGAAGCCTAAGGATTGGAAGGTGACTGCACCTAGGGTTCTCGACTTCAAACTATACGAGAACCTAGGTGTTGCCCAAGAGGTCAGGAAGCTGTTTGAGGGGATAGGCTGGGGTCAGTTTTTAGAGTGGCCTGTAGAGGTCTATGAGGAACAAGTTAAGGAGGTGTATAGCACGGCGGCAGTAACCAGTGATCCCGAGACTGGGTGAGAACGGCGGTAGTAACCAGATCCTGTGGATGGTGAGTTTGAGGGCCTTGGCCAAGAAAGAATTCATGTAGGCCAAGACCATGGTACCATCCCCGGACGATGTAGCCTACCAGGAGTAGTGGAAGGAGATCGGCAATGGAGCACCATACTACGAGGCCAACAATAAGAGAACTGAGTTGAAGACTCATGCCCTGAGGCTTTGCCATCGTATTCTCGCCTACAACTTGTACGGCAAGAACGATAGTGGCAACAACCTGAGCAACAAGGAGAGGTACTTGTTGTGGTGTACGCACACCAAGACTAAGGTCAATTTCGTGGCCTTTCTTGGTGAGCAACTGAAGACGGTGCTGGCAAAGCAGGCTTTGAGATGTACATGTGGGCACTTCGTGACGGCTTTTGCGAAGGGAGTTGGTGTCTACGACGAGATAAAGGGGAAGCAAAACCTCTTTTGTTGAGTTCGATTTGAAGAGCAGATCTACGCCAAGTCCCTTAAGATCGACCCCACTTGTCATTACCTACTACCTTGTTGGGCAAGAGGTGTTTTATAAATTTATTTGTGCGAAGAGTGTGACGACAACACTTCGTCAGATGATGCGTACGTATGGGGGCATCAACCCACAAAATTAAGAGGTAAAATATAATAAAAATAAAAAGAAGAAGAGAACACATAGTGTCTTGTCTTTTTCTTTCGAAGTTTAGTTGCTCATGTACCAGAGCTATATTTAAGTTTTCTTTAAACAGTGTATTTGCGGCGTAGCAAAAAGATTTGAGGACAAAACAACAATTGTATTTATAGATTAAAGGATATATAGGGTTTGTACGATAAATTGATTTAAATGAAATAGAAGGGTGATTGGCATAATTGATTCTCCACTCAAAATTGAGGATGATTAGAAGGAAGATTTCTATTTCAAAATAGTTGACTAATAATTTCTTTTATAAATTATTCAAGTATTTCCCGAATAAAGATCTTCCCATATGAACTCGACGTATTTTTGAAACGAAATTAAAATTTTCTTATAATCATAAATACAGAACTAAACTTATTATAAGAGATGCAAAATATATGCTAATGTTCATGCACATGATCAAAGTTAGTACCTTAAATATAAAATGTAGTTATAGTATTATAATATATATATGGGTGGTGCTATTCGGACATAGTATGTCCAGACCTTACAGTGGCATATTAGGTATTTTACATAATTTTTTAATTAATATTTTATTTAATTAATTTATTCTATTTACGAATGTACAATAATACCCTTTTCGAATTTTTTGAAAATTTTAAAAAACTTTCAAAGGATGTTGTAGATTTTTTTTAACAGAATTAGGAAGAGATTTTTTTTGGGGATGTGAGATAAAATTTTGAGGGAGAGAATACCGCAAGTTGTTTTGGAGCAAAAATGGTTAAGGGTAGATTAGGCAAATCAATTATGATATTAAACCGATTTTTACTTAATAATGAACTGCCGGTTTTTTTTTCTTAGTTATGTCCAGACATACTATGTCCTAATAGCTTAATTGTGTGTGTATATATATATATGCATGTATATATTTAAATTTTTATTTAAGGTGCCACTTAGACTACGTCATAACTCGAGTAATAATTTTCATATTTAAGAAATTAAGAAAAATAAGAAATTTCACAATTAAAATAATTTAAATAAAAGGGATTTGAAAACGGGTCGTTATATCCAAGCTTTCATAATTGCAAGCCTATTAGCTATGGTGTGATATCCCCCATTCAGAATGTCTTCCCTCACCTTAATTGATTCACACTTTACCACAAAAAAAACCTCATTGTGACAGAAGATCTCTGTTTTTGCTCCCCATTGTTTCAGAAAATAGGAATTTTGATAAGAAATGGACGGAGAATCTCCAATCAGATATATAATTAGAGCAGTTCCCATTTTGAATTCTCAGTTTTAATATCACTCTCATCCAAACATGGAATAGGTACTCCATTTTTCAACATAGGAGGCGCGAAGTTAAGTTGCATACCTTTTGTTTGCACTGCTTGTAAAGGTATGGTATTTAGAACTTTCCTCCCTTCCTGCTCCATCCTCTCCTCAGATACTCTTCTCGTTGTGGAGGACGATTCCCCCATCTCCAAGTTTTCCATAGGAACTGTTTCATTGAGCTTTCCATTTTCATGACTAAATCTACTGCTTTGTGATGTCACCGTCATAGATCTGCTTCCCTGAGCTAGCTAGTATATCTAGTTGCGTTTGCTTCTGTGCTGTGCTGATGATCGGATGTTTCCGCAGCTGGCCTCTTGGCATGGTTTCCAGTGAAGATGGCATACGCTAAGTAGATCAACCTATTGTGCGCTGAGAGCAAATTCACGTCTGTATATTTATATCATAATTATTATTGTCAAATTGTTTTGTACCCATGCACGGTAAAACTACGTAGTATTATTAATTTTAGGCACCTATATTACGCTCTCTCCATTCGGTAATTTTATTTATCTTAAATTCTCATTTTATTACATTTTTTATTTATAAATAATATTATTTATAAATAATGGTGGTTATCCATGAAAATTGATATATATGAGATTCATGTTAAATATTGTTATAGAATATTATATTTCTTATTATTTTAAATAAGGAAAAGAAAATTTCTACATAGATAATTAGTTTATTATATGTGTAGGGAATCATGTGTTATTTTTTGTAGAACCGAAATTTTGGCATACACCTCCAAAAGGCAAGATTTATAAACAAGCCACCACCGTGAGGTAGATCTTTAAGTAGAAAACAATTATGATGATTGTGGGGTGAATTTTAATTATGACTGTTGAGATGTGAATGAATAAAGAACTTCAAATCTGAGGGACTTGATCGTGGTAAATCAGCAAGGAAAGGGCTTAACTGCAATATGGTTGCAAGAGTTAGTTACAAAGCTGGCCAAGGAGTGCAAGTATGTGATCTTGTTTGCTGCGTTGGATGGCTGAGATCAATTCCAGCTCGTGAAGAGAGATGCGAAGCTTGTAACTGATTCTATCTAGATTCTTCTTAGCTCTATATATAAAGAATAAGAGTGAAAGAGAGAAAGATAGAACAAGAGAGAGAGAAGAGGAAAATCTGTATAGCTAAGAATTCTATAGTGATAGATAGGCTGAGGGTTTATCTTTCTTGTTGAGTGCTTGTAATCTTCCATCGTTGATCTTTGATAATAAGAGAGTTGGCTAACCTCCCGTGGACGTAGATCTTTTTGGATCGAACCATGTAAATTCTTGAGTCTATTTTGCTTTCGAATTGCTGCAGCATTATAGTCTCTTTTACTGTTCAGTTGCATGCATGATTTGCAGTCGAATTAGAGATTAGAATTCGATCATTTCTGGTGTTTGAATTCACAATTTGGCGCCGTCTGTGGGAAGAAATTGAAGTACACGAAGACGCCAGATGTAATACCCCGAGCTTTAATACCCTTACAGAGCGTATTAACTAACCTTATAAGTTTAAATGACAAGATTTGAGGAATAAATTTTTTTTTTCTAAATAAGTAGAAACAAACGATTGAAATGCCCTTATGTGTTTTTACGTTAGATTATCTGTTTCTATTTCTTGAAATGATAATGTGATGCATATATTGAGCTTATTAGTATGAGAATGAGTACGAGTATGATTTTCAGAGAATTCCGAGGATTTTGATTTGAAGTGAATAGTGTTGATAACGAGAAATCACTATTTACCGATAAACTTAGAATAGACTCTAATTAGAATCTCTGAACCTAGAATTAATACTAAGGTCATTGAGATAAGATAGAAGCTCATCCGAGATTATTTGAGAGAGTTACAAGAATTAAATTATTAAAGGATTAATAAGCCGATTAATTTTTAGGTTCTCTTCGTTATTGGAATTGTAGACCTAAAAATTAGATAATCGGAATCTTTGAACTATTTAGTGAGATGTGAGATAGGTTTGAAATGCTTTTAGTATCGGAAACGAGACGAGGAGAGATTAGATCCGTTTTCTGCATAAATGGAATAATACGGACTTTTTATCCGGAAAACTTTTACGACGGGTAAATAATACCCGTAATAAAATAATGGGAAAATCCCTCTCTTCTCTCTCCCTCTCCACCGTCATCTCTCTCCATCTCTCCCTAATCTCTCTCTCTCCAAACCTATTTTCAAAACCTACTAAGTAGGTTTCATCATGAATATTCTCTAAAAAAGAATAAAATCTTAGTAACTTGTGTAATGAAGATTGCATGCATTCATCCCATCACCATCAAATCCATCTATCTCTCTCTCAACCCAATTTCCAACACATACAAACTAGGTTTCATCATTAATATTCTCAATGTTGGAAGAATATCTTGGCAATATCTAATAAAATAATGGAGTACATTCATTCTACACTTTCATCTACTCTCTCTCTCGATCACTCCATTCCATTCAAGAGAAAAATTTCTCTCATTCTACCTATCTCTCTCTCTCTCTTGAAAACTCTCCATCAAGCAAGGAAGAAAAATTCTCTCTCTCTCTCTCTCTCAATGCCGTGAGCACACACACACATCACATACTTGAGATTTCTTCCATGCAAGCTTAGTATTCAAGCTCCAGTCCATGAAGATCAAGTGAGGATCACCCATCATCAAGCTTTCCAAAACCTTAATTCAAAAAGGTATTAAATTCTTCAAATTCTTGAGTATTAAAAATTCAATAATCATCCAAATTTCTTCTTAATATTCGGCTAAATAGCCTTAGATGGATGATTAATTATTCTTCATATTTTTCTTTGAGGATTCAAGATGATTTCTTCCATGAGAAATCCAAGCTAGGCGTTGAGCCCCATTTTCCCATCATTTTCGGTTCTAAGGAGATCAAGAGGAGGAGATCCAATTTAATTTTCAAAAGTATGGTATTTATTTGATTAATTGTATATATGTATCTCTAAAGCCCTAAAGTAAAGAAAACAATGCATGCATGATTTTATTTTACGTTTAGGCAAACCTAGGGTTATCGATTCAAGATTCAAGTGAGGAATTCGTTAAGAAATTTGAACTCTAGGGATTAAATTATGAATTAAGAGAGAAAAATAAAATAAAAGCCCTAAAAAATTTGGCTAGGACCGAAAATTTAGACAAAACTAGGAGAATTTGAATTTCTTGAGTTATTGTTATTTTTATGCTTGATTTATACCTTTGAATATGTTGAGAATTGCTATGTGTGCTTGAAAAATCAAGAAATCGATTGCCCTAAAATTCTAGTTAATGCCGTGAGTTATGGACAAAGAAGGAGAAATTATTTTGTTGATTTTTGTGACGATTTAATTGATATATGAACTTGAAAATATTAGTAGATGTGATGATTTAATCCTTTGAGAATTTGATTGTGTGAAAATCGAGCTTTATGTGAAAATATTTGATGAAAAGTGAATATAGATGATTTAGTATTTTTGATGTTATGATGTTCTTGAGTATAATATTGAGTAGTAGGTTTAAATCCTAGTGTAATAGGATTTATTGTGATAAAAAGAGTGAAGTTTTTAAATTAAAAAGAAAAGAAAAATTGAAAAAAATATAGGGAAAAACATCAAGTAGGTGTTCTTGAGTAAGAACTTGAAGATTTGAGTTTTAATAAAATTAAATCAAAAAAGAAATTAGTGATTAAATTAATAAAATAATCTAGATATTTATTGAAATAAAAATTAATTGAAGAATAAAGGAGAACATGCATTAAAGAAATGAGTCTTAAATTAGTAAATAAAAGAAGAAAAGAAATTTCTTAATTAAATAAGTAAGAGTCGAGAAAATCGAGTTAAAATAAAGAGAATAAAGTGATAAAAAGGCGAAGAGAAGATTTAATCGAGTCGAGGAAAGGTGTTAGATGAGTTAAGTTTAAATACTCGTATAGTTTAATCAAGAAAATAATGGAATAAAATACGAGTAAGATATCGAGTAGTGATTTTGAAAGTAATTAAATTAATTAAATAAGTTGTTTTTCAAACCGTTTGGATTAAAAATAAACCGAGAAGAGTTGTCGAGATAATAATCTAAAAGTAATAGTTTGAGTCAAGAATAAGAATCGAGTTAGAAATAGAAATGAAATTCCTATTTCATAAAAGTTTAATAAAAATAAAAAGAATTTTTATTAATTGAGTAAAGATTTATAATATATTTTCATAAGACAACGAGTTTGGAAAAGTGTCGTATATGAGTCGAGAAAGATAAATTTTATTAATTGAGTTTTTATAAAAAGGAATTCGTATTTGAATTAAGTTCTAAAATAAAAATTAAGTAGATGTTAACGTGTCTTGAAATGTGATTGAATTCGAGACAATGTGTTTGATTTATTTGGAATTATTATGCGATTGAATTAATGTGCTTGAATGAATGATATTATTTGATGAGGACGTGAAAGATTATTGAGTTTGTTTTGTATGCAAAACAATTGAGTTATTAAGTTGATAATTAAATCGAGAATTGATTAAGAATTTAAAAGAAAACTCGAGTAATAAAGTTTAAATAGACGACGTTTCATAACTAAAGCGAGAAGTACTAAGACATTGGTTAGTGGTATTAACCAATTATCGAGTAGTGTTAATGGCTTAGAGACGAGAATGCGAGACTTATTTAGAAAGGAATAACATAGAGAGAAACGAGTCAAGTAGAAGTCCTTCAGTCGAGACCAACGTTTAATATCCGTCTTTGCGTAGCATCTTATCTTCTTTATCGATGTCAAACTGTGAAGGATCAAGCAGGACGAAGAAATAAGCCAGGACAAATAGCACGTAAGCCACCTAGCTAGAACATCGGAAGACAGGTGGACTTTTCTAAACCAAAACTATCGATGAATGCTATTATACTATTGAGTATTATTATGTGAATTTTTAAAATGCGATTGACTTGCCGTTTTATTGAGTTTAGTATGTGTTATCATCTGTATGTTTGAGTTATTATCATCCTGTGAAAGGCAAGAAACCCACGTGTGGTATGTCAATTATTGAGGTGACTGTGAGCCTTGCTTCGGTTGGGCCGGTCACAGTGTTGGAGAAGGAGGCCTACTTCTCGGCACAGTGAGAGAATTTGTGACAGATGATGCATACTGTTGAGTATATATTATGTTTTGACTGCGCAGTCTATTTAAAAGAAAATGTTTTTAGCATGCACAAGTAAAATTGTTTTAAGTTGCTTAGGTACTTGTGATGCTTCGGCAAGGCAAGTTCAATTGATATAGCTTTAAGAGCATCTTTTCCAAATATTTTCGGCATGTGTTCACTGAGTACGAAGTACTCAGCCCTGCATGTATTCCTAAACGTGCAGGTTAGCAGGATGGCGATGGCAGGAAAGGCTTGGTGGTGTGGACTGTTTGGTTGAATTGAGTCGAATGTCAGACTGGCATTTACACGTCTTCATACGTGTGAATGTTGGGATTTGAGTCGAGTTTCCGCTGTAACCTTTTTGACATGAAAATCTGTTATTATATACTTGATACTTGTTTTTGTTCCGAGCGAGGTGCTCGTTGACTTTAATGTTTTGATGAATCTTGTTCTCGTTAGTTTGAAATACTTATCATATTCTCGTTGATATGTAAATTAAAATGCTCGGTTATTGCTTCATTATGTCTTTGATAGCTTTATTCGAGTGCTATTGTTTTTCGTTGATATTTTCCCGAGCATGTTCCCCGTATTTGAGTTGATTGTTAGATGGTTAAGTTGTGTTAGTGTTCGTAAGTCGCACCTCCGGAGTCGGGGTGTGACACCAGATCTGATCGTGATCGGTGGTATTGCGACTGTGTGAGCTAAGGTGGAGAGCTTCAATGGCAACTACAAGATTTGAAGCTAAGAAGTTCAATGGCAAGAATGATTTTACGCTCTGGCAAATCAAGATGAAGGCCATGCTGGTGCAGCAAGGTCTTGCCGAATCCCTCAAAGAAGAAGTGCTTGCTGATCCCAAAGGGAAGGACGAAGTAAAGCCTGATGAAAAATCTGCTGCAAGCGATTCAAAGAAACAGGAATTGATGGAGAAGGCACATAGTGCCATAATTCTGTGTTTGGCCGACAAAGTCTTGAGAGAAGTCTCAAAGGAGAAGACTGTTGCGGATGTATGGAAGAAATTGGAGAGTATGCATATGGAAAAATCCCTCGCCAACAGATTATATGCGAAGCAGCAACTATATTCTTATAGATTGGTGGATGATAAGAACATTCTTGAGCAGTTGGACGAGTTCAACAAGGCTGTAGATGATCTGGAGAATATAGAAGTTGTTCTTGGAGAAGAAGACAAGGCAATCATCTTGTTGAATGCACTACCAAAGTCATATGAGCACTTGAAGGATGCCATGCTGTATGGGAGGGAGAAAACCATTACTCTGGATGAGGTTCTGTCTGCAATCAAGGCAAAAGAATTGCAGAAGAATGCATTCACAAAAGGTGAAGCCCCTGCTGAAGGATTGAATGTGAAAGGCAAATCCAAGAAGGAAGGAAAGTTCAAGAAGAAGCTTGGTTTTGTAGGAAAGAATTTCAAGAAGAAATCCAAAAAGGATGATGATGAAAAGGAGACAAGGAAGTGTTTCTACTGCAAGAAACCAGACCACATTATGAAGAACTGCTATTCTTGGAAGAAGAAATAAGAAGAGGAGCCCAAGGAATCTAGTTCAGCTGATGTTGTGAAGGGATGTGAAGATGCTGAGAGTCTCAATGTGATTGAGGATGGCATTGGAGATCGATGGATCATGGATAGTGGGTTCACTTTCCACATGTGCCACATTAAAGAGTGGTTTGAAGACATCCAGTTTGGCAATAGAGGAACTATAGTGCTTGAGAATGATGATTCATGTCAGGTTCAGGGCATTGGAAGCATCAAGATTAAAACTCATGAAGGCCATATCAAGATTCTGCAGGATGTGAGGTACATTCCTAAACTAAAAAGAAATCTGATGTCTCTAGGAATGTTAGAGAAAAAGGGTTTTGATTTTATGTCGAAGGAAGGTTTTCTGTTTGTGATGAAAAGAAACAAGGTGGTATTGAAGGGAGCCAGAAAGAGCAGCTTGTACCATCTTATAGGTTCTACTGTGGTTAGTGAAGTAGAGGTGAATGTGTCCAGTGAATCTGAACTATGGCATAGGAGACTTGCTCATGTAGGAGAGAAAGGAATCAAGGAATTGTAGAGGCAAGATCTCATCAAGATTTCTACTCCAGTGAAGCTAGGAGTTTGCGAAGACTGCATTCTGGGCAAAAGCAAGAAATCTTCGTTTCCAGTGGGAAGGATAGTGACAAAGAAACCTCTTGAATACATACACAGTGATCTCTGGGGGCCTGCAAAGACCAACACCATAAATGGAGGAAGGTATTTTTTGTCTTTAATTGATGATTACAGTAGAAAATTATGGATACATGTTATTAAGCATAAGTCTGATACTTTCTCTAAATTCCATGAATGGTGTGCTGAGGTTGAGAATGAAACTGGCCTGACTGTGAAGTACTTGAGGACTGATAATGGCTTAGAGTTCTTGTCTGAGGAGTTTAATGATTTCTGCAAGAAGAAAGGGATCAAAAGACACAGGACAGTTCGAGCAAATCCACAACAAAATGGTGTAATTGAGAGAATGAATAGAACCATTCTTGAAAGAGTAAGGTGTATGTTGACTAGTTCTGGAATGCCAGTAAAGTTTTGGGGAGAAGCTGTGAATACAGCTTGCTACTTGATCAATAGAAGTCCATCTTCTGCAGTGGGGTTTAAGGTTCCAGAAGAATTATGGAGAGGAAAAGCACCTGAATATTCTCATCTAAGAGTCTTTGGCTGTCAGGCTTTTGTGCGTGTGAAGCAAGATAAGCTGCAACCTAGAGCTGTGAGATGTGTAATGCTTGGATATCCAAAAGGAGTGAATGGTGTTTGGAGTTTGGAAATCAGAAAGCTGTAATGAGCAGAGATGTGACATTCATTGAAGACAAGATGCCTTATCTTGAAAATGCTGACAGTGAAACAGTGAGAAGAGAGGCTGCTCAGTTTGAGGTGGAGCATACAGAGCTAGAACAACCTTTGGGTTTGCAACAGGGACAGACAGATATTGAAGATCAGGAAGAAGTTGTGGATCTACAAGAAGAAGATCATGATGATGATCTGAGAAATTATCAACTAGCAAGGGACAGAGTGAGGAGAGCTACTCATCCACCTGACAGATTTGGGCAGGCAGATATGATTTCTTATGCCCTTAATGTAGCTGAAGAGATCAGCTATGATGAGCCAAAATCTTACAAAGAAGCTGTGAGCTGCAGGGAAAAGGACAAATGGATTTAAGCTATGACAGAGGAGCTGGAGTCCATGTTCAAAAACAAGACCTGGATTTTGGTGGACAAGCCTAAAGCAAAGAACTGCATAGGGTGTAAATGGATCTTCAAGAATAAGCTTGAAGTGATAAATGGAGTTGAGAAGCTCAGATACAAAGCAAGGCTAGTTGCAAAGGGATTCACACAGAGGGAAGGGATAGACTTCAATGAGGTGTTCTCACCAGTAGTTAAACACACTTCAATCGGAACTTTGTTGGCTATTGTGGCACAGCAAGGGTTGGAGTTGGAACAATTAGATGTGAAAACTGCTTTTCTGAATGGTGATTTGGAAGAAAGCATCTATATGGTTCAGCCTGAGGGATTTGTTGCTGCTGGAGATGAAGGGAAACTTTGCCTATTGAATAAATCTATCTATGGTTTAAAGCAAAGCTCAAGACAGTGGTATAAGAAGTTTGATGAGCATATGCTGAGAATTGGATTCAGATGATCAGCTTATGATAGCTATGTTTATCTTAAAGTTTCTGAGAATTCTGTTGTTACTTACCTATTATTATATGTTGATGATATGTTGTTAGCAGGTAATAGCAAGAAGGAGGTTGATCAGGTGAAGAATGATCTTAAAGCTCAGTTTGAAATGAAAGACTTGGGACAAGCAAGAAGTATTCTGGGAATGGACATCTTCAGGGACAGAAACAAAGGGAAATTGTGGCTATTTCAGGAAGATTATGTGAAGAAAGTGCTGAAGAAGTTTCAGATGCTGGAGTCCAGAGTTGTGCAAGTTCCATTAGCTCAGCATTTCAAGTTAAGTGCAGAACAGAAACCAAAAGATGAAACTGAAAGAAGGTACATGAGAAATATTCCATATTCTAATATTGTTGGGAGTATCATGTATTGTATGATCTGTACAAGACCAGACCTATCTCATGCTATTAGTGTGACTAGTAGATATATGAGTGATCCAGGGAAGCATCATTGGGAAGCTTTAAAATGGATTTTGAGATACATGAAGGGTACTGCAAATTATGGGATTGTGTTTGAAAAACAGGAAGGTTTTGAAAGTAATTTTCTTGTTGGTTTTGTAGATGCTGACTATGCAGCTAACCTTGATACAAGGAAGTCTCAAACATGATACATATTCACCTTGTTTGGATTAGCTATAAGTTGGAAGTCAGTTCTTCAATCAGTAGTTGCATTATCTACTACTGAATCTGAGTACATGGCATTAACTGAAGCTGTGAAGAAAGCTATGTGGCTTAAAGGAATTCTGGGTGAATTTGGTATCAAGCAAGATGCAGTGGAGATCAGATGTGATAGTCAGAGTGCCATTCATCTTATGAAGCATCAAGTGTTCCATGAAAGAAGCAAGCATATTGATGTGAGGCTGCACTTCATCAGAGATATAGTTGGAAAAGGGAAGGCTAAAGTGGTGAAGGTTGGAACTGAGGATAATGCTTCTGATATGCTTACAAAGGCACTGCCATCAGCCAAGTTTAAGTATTGTCTTAGCTTGGTGAAGTTGATGCCAAGGCAGCAGTGATTCTCTTATGTAGAGGTAAGCCCTGTGATGGGGCAAGGTGGAGGAAAGCTGGATAGCTCTGTTATTAATTCAAGGTAGAGATTGTTGAGGTGTGAATGAATAAAGAGCTTCAAATATGAGGGACTTGATCGTGGTAAATCAGCAAGGCAAAGGCTTAACTGCAATATGGTTGTAAGAGTTAGTTACACAGCTGGCCAAGGAGTGCAAGTGTGTGATCTTGTTTGCTGCGTTGGATGGCTGAGATCAATTCCAGCTCGTGAGGAGAGATGCGAAGCTTGTAACTGATTCTATGTAGATTCTTCTTAGCTCTGTATATAAAGAATAAGAGTGAAAGAGAGAAAGATAGAACAAGAGAGAGAGAAGAGGAAAATCTGTATAGCTGAGAATTCTATAGTGATAGATAAGCTGAGGGTTTATCTTTCTTGTTGAGTGCTTGTAATCTTCCATCGTTGATCTTTGATAATAATAGAGCCGGCTAACCTCTCGTGGACGTAGATCTTTTTGGATCGAACTACGTAAATCCTTGAGTCTATTTTGCTTTCGAATTGCTGCAGCATTATAGTCTCTTTTACTGTTCAGTTGCATGCATGATTTGCAGTCGAATTAGAGATTAGAATTCGATCATTTCTGGTGTTTGAATTCACAATGACTTATTGAGCTCAAATAAAAATTTATTAAGCCCTAACTATGGCCAGTTAAATATTCGGCCCGTCCACGATAATTATAGTTTTTAGATTCTAATGCGAATTTTTTAAGAAAAGTTAGATAGATGTGTGAGGTGGACTATTATGTTCCTAACTTTTTGTATTGAAAAATAAGTAGATGTTTTGAGTGGAGTAATAAAGTAGGTAAATATTGAAAATGAATGAGTTTAAAAAAGTAAATAGTGTAATTTTTGTGAACGGACCAAAATGAAAAATCTGACTATAATTTTCGTAGACGGAGGAAGTAATTATTAGTAATAAATAATTGATATACATGATGGATTCTCATTATTACTCCCTCTGTCTCACCACACTAGTCCTAGTTTTTTTGGGCATGTGATTTAAGGAGAAAATAATTATGGAGAAAAATATAATTAGTGGAATTATTAAAGTGAAATAAAGTGGGTAGAGAGAGAGAGTGAATAGTGAAATAAAATGAGTACAAATAGTAAAATAAAGTGGGTAGAGAGAGTGAATAGTGAATGACACAGAAAATGAGGAGAAAAGTAGGTTGAAATGTGTAAAGTAGGACTAACTGGCCAAACTAATTGGTCCCTAATTTTCTTAATTATTTCCCAAAAAGGAACTAGGACAAATGTAACGGGACACCCAAAAAGAAAAGCACGACAAGTGTGGCGGGACAGAGGGAGTAATTGATAAGACTTCAAGTACCTAAATTGCAAATAAAAAGAAGCATACAAAGTTTATTATGCTTAAAAACAAAAACATACTCCCTCTGACTCACTGATATTGTCATATTGTTGTTCGGCATGGAGATTAAAAATAAGGGTAAAAAGATAGAAAGTGGGTATGTCTTATCACTTTTGAAAGTTTTTAAAGGGTTAATTTTTTATTTATTTTGAAGATAACAACATGAGTGAGACACCTACATAAGGAAATGATGACAATATGAGTGTGTCGAAGAGAATAGTATTTTGCTTTTCAATAAAAAAATTATTTATTGAGACATTTAGAAAGAAAATTGAGACAACTAAATTCATGGGACATTGAGATTATAATAACTTCAAAAAGAACCGTTAGCTATATAAATGTAGTACTCCCTCCGTCCATGATAATGTGCCTCATTGTATGATAAGCACGAGTTTTAAGAATAACTGATAAAGTTGTTGTGAATGAGATAAATGTAAAGTTGAGGGGTAGTGGAATAAAGTTATTGTGAGTGAGGTAAAGGTAAAACTTGGTAGATACTAGAAAGAATGAAGGATATAATGACACATAAAGTAGAGTAGGGCACATAAAGTAGAGTAGGGCACCTTTTCATAGACAAAAAAAGAGGTAAGTAGGGCACATTTTCGTGGACGGCGGAAGTAATAAATTATGTATCTTATATTTACTCGCAAAATGTTAAGTGTAAAAAACATAAATGACAAAGTTATAATAGATTAACGACGGTGATCGCCATAAGGTGAACGATGTTTTTACGATTACAATATAGTAATCGCTCATCATTGTCGATAGCGAAGATCACAACAAGGAGATTGCATTTGCGATATTTTTGGAGGGGTGGTGTCATCACATAGCGCGCTCCCATTCGCCAACATAATAGAGATTTTTAGAGGTCTCCATTGTGAGCAAAAAGTGAGATCACCATACGCCCACAAAAAATATTAAAATAATGGCAACGTTCACCTTATAGTAATCGTCATTGCCCATGATTTTATAATCCCTCCGTTCCAACATGAATGACCTGCCTCTTTTACGACAAGCATAATTTTTAGCGAGATAGATGATTTTCTTGTTACGAAACAACTCGTTTAGAAATAGGACAAACCGAAAAAGGAAACCATTTATGTTACGACGTAGGGAGTGTATGTATAGCAAGTAGATAATTATTGTGCCTCGAAAAAAGAAGATAACTTTTGTGAATAAAAACGGTTATTAACTTTCTATCAAAATAAATAAATAATTTGAAAATATATAGATATTAAATTACTACTACGATATACTTTCATATAAAAAAAAGAAAATAAGAATACTAGTAGTATATTATCTCAAAATTAAAAAAAGAATACTAGTAGTAGTATATAGATGTGGATGGATCAAAGTTGTAATGCTTTTTCATTACAAAAATAACAAAATCTAAACAAATGTTTGATTACATTAAATATTACAAGGTGGAAGAAAGCTGTAGCCTGTAATGCATTTTGTTTTTTTCTAGATAACCAGCTTTACCATAAAAGCAACGGCTACCCACTTGAATGCTTGATACCGCTCCTACTCATTACACCGCGTTTTTTCGGTTTTGACTTTTGCCTAAACCAACCTTCCTGCTTGCACCCTCTCTCTCTCTCTCTCTCTCTCTCTCATCCGCATTTAACAATTTTCAATTCGCCACACCCCATTTGTATAAATACCCTCCTCCACCTTTCTTCACTCTTCATCCCAACATCAACATCTCTCTCTCTCTCACTCTCACTCCACTCTCAACATAATTATTATAACCAGTAAAAAGGAAATGGCTTCTTCCACCATTCTCAATTTCTTAGCTATTTTCTCTCTCTTGAATGTCTGCATCAATGCTTCAAGAACAACGCCCACCTCTCTCATCGACGACTCCCAAACCCAGCTGCTGAAATATCACAAAGGCGCCCTTCTCCGAGGCAAAATCTCCGTCAATCTAATCTGGTACGGCACATTCTCCCCTTCTCAACGCGCCATCGTCGCCGATTTCATCACCTCCCTCTCTCCGTCATCGCCGTCGCAAGCCCAGCCCTCCGTGGCGGCGTGGTGGAAGACGACGGACAAGTACTACAATCTCGCCACCTCCAAAACCAATACCCCCTCCCCCTCTCTCTACCTCAACAAGCAAATCATCGACGACTCGTACTCGCTCGGTAAATCGCTGACTCAAGACCAACTCGTCGAGCTGGCCTCCAAGGGCGACCAGATGAACGCCATCAACGTCCTGCTCACGGCTTCCGACGTCGCCGTCGCCGGCTTCTGCCAGAACCGCTGCGGCACTCACGGCGCCAAATCCAGCGCCTCCGTCAAGGGGAAGAATCACAAATTCGCCTACATCTGGGTCGGTAACTCGGAAACTCAGTGCCCGGGTTACTGCGCGTGGCCGTTCCACCAGCCCATTTACGGCCCACAAAGCCCACCGTTGGTTGCTCCCAACAACGACGTGGGCCTCGACGGAATGATCATAAATCTTTCTGGGCTTTTGGCGGGAACCGCCACCAACCCCTTCGGAAACGGGTTTTACCAAGGCCCGGCCGACGCTCCCTTGGAGGCCGCATCGGCCTGCCCGGGGGTGTACGCCAAGGGAGCGTACCCCGGTTACGCCGGAGATTTGCTGGTGGACAAATCTAGTGGTGCTAGCTACAATGCGCATGGTGCCAACGGTCGGAAATATGTGCTTCCGGCGATTTATGATCCTGCTACGTCAAAATGTTCGACTTTGGTTTAATTTTAGGATTTAGCATTATATTTACATAGACAAGAAATGTAATCGAAAATTCATTTATTCATTTTTATTTGTTTGTTATGGAGCAAATTATTTCGGTTTGCTTTGTTTATAAAGAGAAGATTTATATTGATTAATATGTGCTCTTCAATGATTCTTCTGTTAAAAATTTACCATCGAACAAAAGTACTCCCTCCGTCTACAAAAAAAAGTCTCATTGTGGACGGGACACGTATTTTAAGAAAATTGGTAAAGTTGTTTTGAGTGGAGTAAAAGTTAGAATGTAGGGATAGTGATATTGACAAAAAAATAGTGGTAATGACAAAAAGTTAGTGGTAAAGTTATTGTGAGGTAAGTCCACTAGTGGCAAAGAGTAGTAAATATAGGAAAGTATGAAAGGTGTTATTGTATAAAAAGTAGAGTATGACTCTTTTTCGTGGACACATAAAATATGGTAAGTAGCACTCTTTTTCGTAAACGGAGGGAGTACTGATTTTATTTTATTTTTCTTCAAAGTTCAAACTATATAAAAATTTACTCTTAATGTGTGGAATTAATTATTAAAAAAATATATCCTCTAGAACCTTTAATTTGCTTCAATTTATTAGTTTAAATATTGAGAAATGTCACCACTCCATATTTACCCAAATTAGAAGATTTCATAAAAATATTATGACCAAATTACTTCCAAAATAATTTAAATTTGTGTAATCTAAACCCTTCTTCTAATTAATTGCAAATAATTTTTCTAGATACACCTCTCTTTTTGTTGAAAGAAAATCACTTTTTGTTTGTTAACCGTTATGATGTGGACACTCAATTTCATTTCATTTTCAAATATAAATTTCATTGAAGTATAATGTGAGTGAGTTCGACATCTTGTAGTGGTAGCTAGAACAAGATCAAAATAGACTAGGGTTTAAAGGTGCCGAATTCGGGTTTATTAAATCTAACTTATGTCAAATATATCAATATAATACTAAGGGGGTATATTGGACTGTAGAGTGTCATGAGAATAGAGGGTGGTGAAATTTGGGTTTTGTGAGATTGAGCAGAGGCGACAAAGTTTGAAGTCTGGGAAAAGTTTTGGGTTTAAAGTTATTGAAGTAGAATGAATAAAGAAAGCAGATGTTAGGACACGTGCCAGCATCTGGTTTAGTCGAATAAAATTGATCTCGTTTATCCATTTGTGAAATGCGAGAATCAATTAGTTGAGTAGCAATTTTTGTAATTGGTTTAATATTGTTGGGCCCATTATGGGTTGTATTTAGGAGGGGCGTGGGAAATGGAAAAGGTATGAGAAAATTGTTCTAACTTCTCTCTCTAACTTTCCTACTCCCTTCTCTCTCTTCTAATTCTCTTCTTCTCCAAGTTACTGTTACATTGAATTCCAAAACCAGATCTAGCTAAAATTAATTATTAATCTACTTATCCCTCAACTTAGGGTAGAAATCATAACATTTGGTATCAGAGCCCTCTCCTGGGCAAAAATGGCGGACGACACACGTTTGTGTGACCTGCAAGAAGTACAGAAAAAGCTGGATCAGATCTTGCAGAATGAAACTAGCAAACGGGAAGCCACAGAGTTGAAGCTGCAGGAACAGATCACTGGCATTTCTACTAAGGTGGATATACGGGTTAATGAGGTATTTGGTAAGCTCGACCAATTAACTAGAACTTCCAAGGATCCATTTGATTTACATGATACTTCTATTTTGGGTACTCCACCTGGGGGTTTTAAAGTGGATTCTTCCATAAAAAACTTAAAAATCAGGAGCAACAAGGGGGTAGTATTGTTGGGTCTTTGCCCAAGCCGGATTTCCCTAGATTTGATGGATTTCATCCACGGTCTTGGATTCTGAAATGTCAAAGCTATTTCAAACTCATTCCTAATATACCTGAACATCAAAAGGTTACGTTGGCTATCATGCATTTTGAAGGACGAGCTGCACAATGGGTTCAGAATTTGAAGCCAGCTCAAACTGATGTGAGCTGGTCACAATTTGTAGAACTTATTTCTGCTAGATTTGAGGAATTAAAAGAAGCATTGATCATAGCTGAATTCAACAAGCTCAAGCATGTGGGAAGCTATGCTACATATGTAGAGAAGTTTGAAGAGCTTAGATCTTTTATGCAGCTGAGGGATGGCAGGGATTTTTCTGAAGAATACTTGATTGCTAGTTTTATTAGTGGGCTGAGTGAGGAGTTACAGTCCTTTGTGAGGATGTTTAACCCTACTACCCTGGATAGAGCTATTGAATTGGGAGCTAATCAACTTCAAACATTAGAGGCCTTTGGCAGAAAATTCAAGCATTCTGCTAAGTTTGTTCCACCACCTATTGGGCAAGTCAAGAGAGGAGATTATATTAATAAGAACAACATACCACCCGAAAAACCTACCTTCAAGCAGTTAACATCAGCTGAAATGACTGCTAGGAGAGAGCAAGGCTTGTGCTACAACTGTGATGACAAATATATCCCAGGCCATAGATGCAAACACAAAATTTTCTATACAATTATGACTGAGGAGGAGGAGCTGGCCGTCTTAAATTTAGTACCAGAAGATGGAGGGTATTGTGGGGAATATGATATGGATCAATTGGATGAGGTGGAGGTTAATTTGAAGTCTCTCACTGGGGAGGGTGGCCCTACTATTATGAAGATACATGGGGTGGTTGGTACTAGAGAGATAAGTGTTCTGATTGACTCTGGTAGCACTTTGAGCTTTATTAATCCCACAATAGCTCAACTATTTGGATATTCTTTGGTTTAGGCCAAGCCATTAATTGCTAAATCTGCTAGTGGACATAGATTGGCTAGCAATCAAAAGGTTGACAAATTATGTTGGAAAATGCAGGATCAAACTTTTACCTTCTCTCCTAGGGTGTTGGACGTGGATGGCTACAATCTTATCCTTGGTGGTGATTGGATGCGAGCTTGTGATCTTGTTGAATTCTTTTTGGTAAGAATTATCACAGTACATTGGCAAGGCAAGAAGGTAGTCTTACAAGCCCTGCCCAGCATGAGCAATGGTTGCCACTTGATTTCAGGACCTGACTTATGTAATATGTTGTTAGAATCCTCTACTATTGAGGAACTCTATTGGGTTAAGACTAAGGAAAGCTATCAGGATACTCCACACACCTTTGATGGTCTGTTGCATGATTATCAGGATGTCTTTGCCGAACCTAAAGGCTTGCCACCCAAAAGAGGAGTTGAACATCAGATTTTGTTACATCCTGGTAGTGTTCCTAAACAGCAATTTCCATACCGGGTATCTCATGATCAGAAGAGTGAAATAGAGAAGATTGTGAAAGCCTTACTTGAGTCTGGGGAAATACAACATAGTAAAAGTCCTTTCGCCTCCCCTGTTTTATTAGTCAAGAAGAAGGATTCCACTTGGAGAATGTGCATTGACTATAGATACTTGAATAGTTTGACTATTAAACACAACTACCCTATCCCAGTTATTGAGGAATTGCTAGATGAGTTGCATGGCAATAAGTTTTTCTCAAAAATTGATCTCAGGTCAGGGTACTTCCAAATACTCATGGACTCAGAGCACAGGTATTTGACTATTTTTCGAACTCACCAAGGGCATTATGAATTCTTAGCGATGCCCTTTGGGTTGTGTAATGCCCCTGCAACATTCCAGTCCTTGATGAATCAGGTTTTTCAGGCACAACTGCGCAAGTCAGTTTTGGTGTTCTTTGATGATATTTTAATCTACAGCAAGTCTTGGGATCAACACCTGTTACATCTACAGGAAGTACTTGAGTTATTGAGAACACATCAGTTATATGCCAAGCGGAGTAAATGTCACTTTGGACAGGAGGAGATCAGTTATTTAGGTCATATTATCTCTGCTCAAGGAGTTTCTACAGATCCAGAGAAAATGGCTAGTATGCAGAATTGGCCAGTACCATTGAATATTAAACAGCTTAGGGGGTTCTTGGGCTTAACTAGTTGCTATAGGAAGTTTGTCAAAGGATATGGAATTCTATGTAAACCCTTAACTTCTTTGCTTAAGAAGGGTGCATTTCATTGGAGTGATGAAACGGTAGCTGCTTTTAAACAACTTAAACAAGCTATGTGCACTACTCCTGTTTTGGCTTTACTAGATTTTACTAAACCCTTTGTGCTTGAAACAGATGCTAGTGGGACAGATATTGGGGCTGTGCTCATACAACAGGGCAAACCTATTGCTTATATGAGCAAACAACTATGTCCCAGACATCATGGGCTATCTATCTATGAGAGGGAGTTTTTAGCTATTATGATGGCTATTCAGAGATGGAGATATTATCTACAGGGCCATAAGTTTATTATCCGGACAGACCAGCAAGCTCTCAAACATATTTTGGATCAGAAGGTGGTTACTCCTATGCAATAGAAGTGGATTACTAAACTTTTGGGCTTTAATTATGAAATTTTCTATAAGAAAGCGAGTGAGAATGTGGCTACTGATGCTCTATCTAGAAGGGGAGATGATGATGAGCATTGCTTTGCTCTATCTACAGCTGTACCATCTTGGCTCACGCAAGTTATTGACAGCTATGATGGTGATGAGAGAATTAGAAATATTCAAGAGGCATTGGTACCTGATCCTACCCAATATCCTCACTGTGAGATGGTGGATGGACTGGTACGATACAAGGGAATGATTGTTGTGGGTGTTGCTAACAATCTTAGACATTTGCTTTTCAAGGAAATGCATAGTACTGGATATGGAGGCCATTCAGGCATTCAAGGTACTTATATTAGATTGAAGAGGCTATTTTATTGGCCAAATATGAAGAAGGAGGTCACTCAGGCTATTCAATCTTGTGATATTTGTAGCAAGAGTAAACCAGCGGGTGGGCCATACTCGGGTTTATTACAACCCCTACCTATACCAACTCAGGCATGGACACATATCTGCATAGATTTCATTGAGGGATTGCCTAAATCTCATGGGAAAGATGTTATTCTAGTGGTGGTGGATAGGGGCACAAAGTATGGACATTTCATCGCTCTTACTCATCCTTTCACTGCCCAGTCAGTTGCTCAAGTTTTCTTAGATCAAATATACAGACTTCATGGTCAGCCCCTCAGTATTGTTACTGACCGTGATAAAGTCTTTACTAGTAAATTCTGGAAAGAGTTGTTCACTAGGATGGGTACTACATTGGATATGACCTCTGCATATCATCCTCAGTCAGATGGGCAAACCGAACGGGTGAATCAATGTGTTGAGACTTATTTGAGATGTATGGTTCATCAGAATCCTAAGCAATGGTATCCATGGCTATCGCTCGTGGAGTTCTGGTACAATACTAACTATCACACGGGGTTAAAGGCTACTTCTTTTGAGGCTCTCTATGGATACCCACCCCCACTGCACGCTATCACTGGGTATTTGCCGGTCAAGGATTCTGAAGTGAAGGATTATATCAACCATTGCCAAGTTAAGATGCAGGAGCTACGGGAGAATCTCACTCACGCTCAAAGTAAGATGAAACGCTATGCAGATCTGGAGAGGGTTGAGAGGGAATTCGCGGTTGGGGATTTTGTCTATCTCAAACTACAGCCCTTTCGACAGAACTCAGTAGCTTTACACCAGAATCAGAAATTATCTGCCAAGTTGTATGGTCCCTACGAAATACTTGAGCAAATTGGGAAGGTAGCATATAAATTAAACTTACTAGAAGGGTCGAAAATTCATCCCGTCTTCCATGTTTCCTTGTTGAAGAAAGTTTTATCTGTTACTGCTCCAATCTCTCTACAACTACCAATTGTTGATCAGGATGACATCTTTGTGTTGCTGCCGATGAGGGTTTGTGAAGATCTCACAATTCTTCGACGGGGGCAGGAGATTATTCAATTTCAAGTTCAGTGGGGTGATGCCAAGACTGGATTTTTAACTTGGAAAGATGCACGATTTCTACGCCGGAAATTTCCCACATTGATCCTTGAGGACAAGGATCTCTGAAAGGGAGGAGTATTGTCATGAGAATAGAGGGTGGTGAAAATTGGGTTTTGTGAGATTGAGCAGAGGCGACAAAGTTTGAAGTCTGGGAAAAAGTTTTGGGTTTAAAGTTATTGAAGTAGAATGAATAAAGAAAACAGATGTTAGGACACGTGCCAGCATCTGGTTTAGTCGAATAAAATTGATCTTGTTTATCCATTTGTGAAATGCGAGAATCAATTAGTTGAGTAGCAATTTTTGTAATTGGTTTAATATTGTTGGGCCCATTATGGGTTGTATTTAGAAGTGGCGTGGGAAATGGAAAAGGTATCAGAAAATTGTTCCAACTTCTCTCTCTAACTTTCCTACTTCCTTCTCTCTCTTTCAATTCTCTTCTTCTCCAAGTTACTGTTACATTGAATTCCAAAACCAGATCTCGCTAAAATTAATTATTAATCTACTTATCCTTCAACTCGGGGTAGAAATCATAACATAGAGTTTGAAAGATTTTAAAGGAATCTAAAATCCTGCGGTATTGGATTCACGGAGTTTGACAGATTTTAAAATCTGTCAAATTCTAGCGGTATTGGATGCTTGGATTTCACACTCCATCAAATTCTACTGGTATTCAATCTCGACTTGATTCTGCTGGATTTATGAAACTTCATGGAATTCGACGGAGTTGGTGAAGAATACAAAGGATAAAATTTGACCTCTGGACCTCGGAATTTCATGGAGTTGGTATTAGCGGGCATTGATGACACACGATCGCTGGAATTATGTAACTCCCGCGATTGTGGCCAAACCGCGGTCGCTGGTTAGGAAATAGGAGTAAATGAATACCCCCACTTTTCCTCAGCCCGAGCAAGGAACCCTCGTTCCTTCTCCTTCTCCATCTCCATTTCCGCGTTAACACTCTTGGATCACTACCTATGGCGGTGATCAACAACCACAATCTGAGCCGCCGATGAAGTTCTGAGGTGCGACATCTCTTGCTTCAAACGCCTGCCCCAATTCAAGTTCCTAAATCTTTTTCAGAAGCTCCTCTGTCGGCAGCGGCACCGCTGGAGAAGCTGATTCAGCTGTGCAACTCTCCATAGCAGTGAAATTCTTAGAATAACCTTTGCAAAACTAATTCCGCAGCAGCAAAATTTCGTGAAAGTCTTCGCATCAAACGGCGTAATGAAATGAACAAGATGTTCACCTTACCATTTCCTCACTTTCTCTCTCTCTCTCTCTCTCTCTCTCTCTCTCTCTCTCTCTCTCTTCTCTCTAATAACTTGGAGAATGGATCCATGATTGAGACCACTGAAATTCCACTTGCTCGTGAAAGGGATTTTTCTTTTTCTTATTATTAATTACAGGGTACGTGGTCATGCAAATTACATCAGTTCAACATAATGCACAATCCATCCCTGCTTCAATTTCACACCTTCAAGGTCGAATCTCTTACCTTACTGTTTTGGCCTAAAAGGTTCAGGTCACGGAGAGACCTGAACCCTTCAACTGGTTAACATAAGATGTTGGGTAGCTCGTCAGGTAAGTAATCGAAGAGTTAAGAGCTAAGGTAGAAGAGAGCTAACAAGTAAGCATCTGAGCCAGCAGCCTTGATAGAATCAGTGAAGGTCTCATTTGCCCAAACAATGTCAGGTAACATAAAGATGCTTTATCTGCGGCAATACGGATTTGGCAGGAAATACTCAGTTGCATCAACCAATAGAATGAACACATGCGTAAAGTAAGTAACAAATCTCTAGTTAGTTTACAAATATGTCCCTGAAGGTGAAAATAGGAGGTATAAATATCATTACACTTCATACTGCATGACAGATTACATTCGACACACACACACATCCTATACTCACGCACTCTCATCCTCACTTCCTTTTTTCCCAAAGCTGACTTGATCGTCGGAGGGGGTTCACCAGAAAACCTCCGGGCCCTTTCTTTTTGCAGGATTTGGGAAAGTACGTCTACTGAGCTCAAGTCCTCATCTCATTCTTTAGCGTGGTCTTGATAGGTGAGCAAACAATCTGTGTGTCTTGGGTGTGTCGTTTGTAGAGATGAAGTGTTGGGTCATTTTTTAGACGCAACATCTGGCGCCGTCTGTGGGAAGATTCTGTTCTTCGTAAAATTTCTTGTTAATGTTATTTGTCCTAGTTACTCTTATTGGTTTCCCTTTCAACAAAGTAGAGTGATGTCCATCTTGAACCTGTCACAAGTGATTTCGTGAAAAATACTTAGTAAAGATATATTTTCAAGGAAATCTTTTTCTGTTTTAAAGTAGTGAAGAATTAGGGGATTGCGAGATCTGAATCTTGTTTAATCCATGTGGTGCATAAAATGAGAGATAGGAAAGTGTGGGGTCCTCAGAGTAGGTCCCGTACAGCCCTAATTGTGATAAGAATATTTGGATAGGAAAGGGGAATGTGTTGTATGGCATTCCTTGAATTTCCTAGAGATCTAGGAAGATTTAATTTCACTCTATTGAAAAAGTGAAGTGTTGAACACTCATTGTATTTTCAATGCTTTTTCGTGATCGATATTTGACAGCTGATAGTTGTGAATTGCAGCTATGGAAAGCATATCGGTCCGAGACTGAGAATCCCCACTCGAAGGGGTTGTACGTGATGATAGTTCTTCGGAAGACCGTGTCGAAGAAGAAAGTCACAACGCAGCCAAAGTGGTGTTGCAGAAACCAACTACACCTCAGAAGGAGGGAGCCTCTAAGTCTGCGAGCCCTCAGAAGAAGGGAGGTCACAAAGGAGGGCTCAGAAAAGAGCTTCAAACTCCCATACAGCAAAGCGTTACCTATGCATTATCGATGGGTCAGCTCAGTGCTATGGTAGATCAAGCTGTATCTAAAGCTATGGTGCTACCAAAAAGCCAGAGCAAGAGGTCTGGTGGTATCTTGAAGGGAAAGTCTAAAGAGGTATGAGTGTGCCTCATGTAAGTCCTCAAACCGAATATTTGTATGATTTATGGCAGAGAGAGCCTGTGGAAGAAAATCAATACGAAAGTGAAGGCTACGAAAGTCCTCAAAACCGAATCTAAGAATGGTTAGTAGCAAACAAATGATGAAAATGGACCTCGATAACAGTCTTAGATGACTTGTTCATTAGCAAAGTGATGATTACTTGTTTATACGTTGTTTTCTTATGTTATGATAATATGCAGAGGACGAAGGGAGAATTGTAAAATTTCGAGATGAAGCGGCTGCTGCGGAGATTTCAACTCTTAAGCAGCAGATAAAGGACCTCAAGAAGAAGGTCTCTTCACCCAAGAAATCACAAGAAATCACCCAAGAAGCCTGCTAGAATCGACAATAATCAGTCTCCTTTTTCCAAAGATATCAGAGATGATCAGTTACCTCCAAACTTCAAAATGCTGGCATTGGAATATGATGGCTCTACAGACCCGCATGAGCATATAATGAGATTTGAGAATGGAGCGATGCTTCATCAATATACCGAAGGGGTAAAATGTAGAGTTTTTCTTACAACTCTATCAAAGATAGCTCAGCAATGGTTTGCTCAGCTACCTCCTAATAGCATAAGGTCATTCAGTGAGTTCAAATCCATGTTCCTACACCAATTTGCTAGTGCGATGAGACATGTCAAAACATCCTCTTCACTTATGGCGTTGAGGCAAAAGTTTACTGAGAGCTTACGACAACATGTTGGACGTTTTAATGCAGAAGCACTGTAAGTGCCTCTGGCTTTTGATGATGTGAAGGTGTAGGCGCTAATACAAGGATTAGTTCCAGGACCATTCTTTGACTCGCTGAACAAGAGACCTCCCGTTTACTTTGAGGAGCTATTGCAAAGAGCTGACAAATATGTTAATTTGGAGGAAGCTCAAGAGGCCAGAAGAGCTAAAGAGGAGTCTCCTAAGCTCAAGAAAGAGACCTCAGAAAGGAGGCCGGTAATGAAAGGTGACTGAGATAAAGGAGGATTCAAGCCTAAAGGAACTTCTGAGAGGTTTGACAGATATACACCTCCTAATGCATCATTGGTTGAGGTCATGGAAGCGGCAGCCAAATCCCCTCATTTCAGGTTCCCAAGCACGTATAAGGAAACCCCTCGTAACCCAAGATCTGACCTGTACTGCAAATATCACAATGACTATGGTCATGATACTAATTCATGCAGGCATTTGAAGGATGCCATTGAGCGGTTGTTGAAGAAGTATGATTCATTACTCCAGTTTGTCAAGAAGGAAAGGGAGAAAAATTATAAAAGAAAAGAACCAGAACCGAAAAAGCCGGAGCAAAGAGAAAGAACCTCCCCCAGAAGAGAAGATCCTTCGCAGAAGAGAGAGAATATCCACGTGATTATGGGAGGTAACACCATAGGGGATTCAGGGAGAGCCCGCAAGGCTCATGTGAGAGCTTCCAAAGCCTGCGTGAATAAGGAGGTGCAAAAGTTTATGGGGGAAATAGGTATGGAAATTGATATTGTTGACTCTTTCCCAGGAGAATAAATGAGTAAGAAAGAGTACGTTACTTTTGGGCCTAATGATGTGGTCAGCATGGAACCTCATAGTGATGCATTGGTCATTAGCGCAGAGGTAGCTAATCGGAGGGTGGCTCGAATCTTTGTAGACACAGGCAGTGCGGCTAACATGCTCTTTTGGGACTGTTTTAAGAAGATGCAAATTAATGCGGAGTTGGCTCCAGTGAACACAACCTTGTATGGCTTCGCTGGAGGGAAAATCCAGCCGAAATGAGAGGTAATTCTCCAGGTTACCTTAGTTAGTGGAGAAGTGTCAAATACAAGAATGGTGAAGTTTTTAGAAGTGGATACACCGTCGGCGTATAACATCATTTTGGGGTAGCCAGCTTTAAATGATTTCCAGGTAGTGGTGTTCACCTATCACATGAAAATGAAGTTTCCAACACAGCGGAAGGGGCTGATAGGAGAGGTCACAGGGGACCGAGAGATATCGAAGGAGTCATACGTAAAATCTATTAAGTAAGCCAAACAGAGTGTTAAGAGAATTCAGGTGGCAGATCACCCTCCCCAAAGCAAAGCAGAAAATGTGGAAGACATGGGAGAGGACATGAGACCTCGCATGCAACCTATGGAAGAGGAGTTGATGATGGTTGAACTCTACCCGGGAAAGATGGGTTTGCCCAAAAAGATGGGCAAATCGATGACTCGTGAGCAGCAGGAGACTATAATAGAATGCTTAAGGAAGAATGCTGACTTGTTCGCATTTTGTCCTGAAGATATGGTGGGAATAGATCTGTCTGTAGCTGTACATCATCTGAATGTGGATCCCAAGGCAAGGCCGGTGAAATAAAAGAAGAGATCATTTGGGCCTGAAAAAGAGAAAATCATAAGAGAGGAAATTAGACGACTTCTGGATGCGGGACATATTGTAAAAATACAATATTCTGAGTGGTTGTCGAATGCAGTAACGGTAGCAGAAAGTAATGGCAGCTGGAGGATGTGTATTGATTTTAGGGACCTTAATAAAGCGTGCCCGAAGGACCATTACCCTTTGCCATGTATTAGCCAGTTGGTTGACTCTACTTCAGGGTGTGAACTATTATCTATGCCAGACGCGTATCAAGGATATCATCAGATACAGCTCTCACAGGAAAATATGGTAAAAACGGCCTTTGTGACCGTATGTGGGACATTTGCGTACGTAAGAATGCCTTTTGGTCTGAAGAATGCAGGTGACACATATCAGAGAATGATGGATTTGATATTTGAAAATCAAATAGGGCGAATTTCGGAAGTCTATGTGGACGACATTTTGGTTAAAAGCTTAAAAGCCGAACACCATGCTAGAGACCTGGGAGAAGTGATGGCAGTCATCAGGAAATACAATCTTCGCCTAAATCCGGTCAAGTGCACATTTGGGGTGAGATCCGGGAAATTTTTAGGATACATGGTAACTCCAAGAGGCATAGAGGTGAATCAAGCCAAGGTAAAGACAGTGCTTGAAATGGCAGCTCCCGTTAACATTAAAGATGTACAACGGCTAAATGGGAGAATCACAGCTCTCAGTAGATTTATCTCCACCTCTGTTGAAAGAAGTTTCCCATTCTTTAAGGTATTAAGAAAGACGAGAAAATTTTAGTGGGACGAGAGTTGTCAGAAAGCTTTTGAAGAATTGAAAAGTCATCTAGCTAGCTTGCCGATATTAACTAAACCATCGCCAAGAGAAATTCTGTATTTATACATATCTATAGAAGAGCACCCGTTGAGTGCAATTCTTATACGAGAAGAGAGGTCTCGTCAAAGGCCCATCTATTACGTTAGTAAGGCTTTACAGGGAGCAGAATACAAGTACTCCGATGTGGAGAATGCAGCCTTTGCTGTCAGGACAGCGGCCAGGAGGTTGAGGCTATATTTCTTGTCTCATAAAGTGGTGGTGGGACTAATTTACCCTTCAAATAGATCTTGAGTAAGCCACACCTCTCAGGGAGAATGGTGAATGGAGTGTAGAGCTGGGAGAGTATGTTGTGGATTTTGAACCAAGGACAACTATTAAAGCTCAGACTTTGGCGGACTTTATTCAGGAGACCACAAAACCGACGCAATGGCCGGAATGGAAGGCTTATGTAGATGGATCAGTTACGGTCAATGGATGTGGAGCAGGTGTTGTCATAATAACACCTGATGAAGAAGAATTGTGTTTCGCTTTAAAATTTGAATACAAGGTGTCAAATAATGAAGCTGAGTATGAGGCATTCATTAAGGGTTTAGAGATGTTAGCTGAACTGGGAGCACAAAAGGTTGTTATACACTCTGACTCTCAATTAGTAGTACAACAGCTAGTAGGACATTATGAGGTGAAAGATAAAAGAATGGCGCGCTACGTCGAGAGAGCGAGGAGCTTAGAGAAAGAGTTCGCAGACGTAGTCATAGAGCAAATTCCAAGAGATCTCAATAGCAAGGCGGATCACTTGGTCAAGGTAGCAAGATCCACGGAAGAACTGATACTTAAAAAGGTAGTATTGCTGAGGGTATTAGCTGGAAGTGCTGGAAAAGAGATCGGCGCAATAGAAGAAAGGGATGATTGGAGAGCTCCCATATTGCACTTCTTAAAAACGGAAGAACTGTTAGAAGGGGTGAGAGCTCATAAGAAGTGGATCTATTCTAAATATTGCATGATAGGGTGATGGTCCCGAAACGAGTTACTGGTGTATGGGGGGGGGGGAATACACCAGTTAGGATTTAAAAACTTAAACCTGAAAAATCACTTCAACTGAGTGAAAGAGGACTCAGTTGGAATCTCACAGCTGAGTAAGCGACCTCAGCTGGAAGAGTGAGGCTGTGCGGAAAGTGGTGGAAAATTATACTCGTTAAAAACAACTCACGCAAAACAGCTCGGTTAGTCAAGAACCAAAACAGCTCGGTTGAAAATGTGCAAAAGAGGTTTGTATGTCAGTTAGATTGATCAGATAAAAATGCAGATGCAACTGAATAAAAACAAACACGAACACACAGGATTTAACGTGGTTCGGAGATAACCCTCCTACGTCCACGGGGAGATGTGAATCTTCACACCTCAGTCCAAGTTCTTCTGGACAGAACCACTCAGCTTACGCGGGCTGAGCAACCGTTAAGGATAAGTTTGCGGGTACTTATCGACCTTACAGTTTAGTTTCCGGGCACTAAACAGCCTATGTCAAGTTTGCGGGTACTTGACGACCTGACTACTCAATTACAGGAAGAGTAAGGTCCTAGCACACTTTTTAGGGTATGAGATAGGGTGGGATTTCCAACTACAGCTCGATCACGAATGAGAGCTGGATCTAAGGCTTGAACAAATAAACACTCAAACTAAGATCTAAGACAGATTTTCACTCTATGAACCCTCAGCTACTAATGTTCTATCACTCTTGAACTCTCAGCTGCTGATGTTCTTAGAATAGGAGTTTAGCAGATTTTTCTTTCGCTTGTGATTGAACTTTTCTCTCTTACTTCAGTCTGTCTCGTGTGTCTTCTATCTCTCAAATGAGAGAATGCCTCTATTTATAGGCGGAGAGAATCAACTAGCCGTTGGAGGAGCAGTTGATCTCTGATCGGTTGATAGCGATGGCTTGTCTCTCATCTTTGCAGACTTTCCCGATATGGCATCTGTGCTCTTCTGCTTTCCATCTGAGACAGCCTTGTGTTGGGCCAGATGGGGTAATGACTGAACGGTCAACCCTCATGTGACTTCCTTTTGAAATTCAAATCTTAACCTTTGTGACAGTCATCTTCGGTTCGTCGGTTGAAAGTCTTGATCTTCATCTGAGTGGTCTTCAGCTGATGTTCTGAACTGTTGAACTCTCAGCTGACTTTGAACTTCAAGCAGTTGATCTTCTTGTTCGAGTTCAACAACTGAGGTTCTGAAACTGAACACTCAGTTGTCTTCCTTGTATTTACTCAGTTGGGTTTGAACCCTCAGATGACTTTCCTTTTCATCTGATGTTCTCTTCCTTTCAACTGTTTCTCATCTGATGAACGCTCAGTTGGTTTCCTTCACAACTGATGTTCTGAAGACTTCCCCTTGTTTCCATCTGATCATATGAACTCTCAGTTTTCCTTCTTCACAACTGATGTTCTGTTTGAGTGACGCCTTGTTGCCTTCTTCAGCTGGAGACCTGTAAAGATAAAATCTTAACTTTGCTCAAACAGCGAGCCTAAATTAACATTAGGTTTTGGCAACATCTACTCGGTTGCGATCAGTCGGTTTTGGAATTCATCAAAACTTATACTAATAAATTTCCCAACAATTTCCCCCTTTTTGATGATGGCAAAACCACTTACAACTTGAAACCACTACTGATCTAAACCTCACTAACTTATCTAAAATCTCAGCTGAAATTCTAGACAGTCTATAAGATAAAACATCAAAGGGTTAGCACAATTATAACATGGTATTTAAAAGACTTTGTGATTCAGAGCTTGGACAATGAGGGATTGTTCATCAAGGTGAATCTTATAACTGAATAGTTTTCATTACAACTGAATGTTACAAAAGATAGGCTCAAAAGCCGAAAATTACAACAGATGCTAGAAAACTAACTGAGCTAGTATTGTAGCCCATACTTGCCAAAAATCCTTACAAAAATTTCCCTCTTAGCAGGTGACTCCTTGGAGATGTCCACTCCATGCTCCTTACAGACTTGCCTCGCCTCAGATGCAATCTTCGTGCGGTTCGGGTTGCTGGAATCCGGGAGAAGAGGTGGCCGATAAGTAACCCTCTTGGGAACTGGAACAGTGTTCAAGTCCAGGTTGGCGTCAATCATGGCCCTCCTGAATTTACTGAACATGCCCGGTTCACCTGAGTGCAACTCAGTCAGCGCCTCCTTGAACGCTCTCCTTGGGTCGTCAGTTGCGTAAACCTTCCTGTAATAGAAGTCGTTCACGAACTCCTGCTTGAACAGCTCCCACTCCTCATTCCACTCGGTCGGCATCCACTTGTCGGTATGCCTGAACCGACTCTCAACCTTGGACTTTAGAGGCAACCTTTGTTGCTTCAACCGAGCTTCCGCCTTTGATTGGATTTTATTGATGCGGCGTCGGCTGCGGGAGGCAACATTGCGGTCCAGGTTCTAAGAAACCTTCTTCAGCTCATCCTCGAACTGGTTCACCCTCCTCGCCTGGCTGGCGGCAAACTTTCTGATCCAGCTCGGGTTCATATAGTCCTTCTCCTCTACATCCATAGCCTTAGCCGCTGCAATGCACTCTTCGGTTGTTATCCCGTCGAGTTCAGAATCTAGCTCGGCTGCGATCTCGGCTATGGAGCTGTAGGAAACTCCAATCTTCTTTGCCTGCTCCAAGTCCTTTGACATTTCGGCTCCACCGACTTCGGTTAACTTGGCAGCAACAGACTTCCTCCTCCTCGGCTGAGATTTGGATGGTTGAGCAGCTGGCACTCCTTCTTCTTGGGTCTCTTCTTCTTCCTGTGCTTTACCCTCGGTCTCCTTCTCTTCCCCCTTTTTGGCATCAGCAACAAGGCTTGCTACTGAACCGTCCAGAGAGTTGAGTTTGGCCTCGGTGGATTGAACACGGTTGAAGAGTTCATCGACCGCACACTCCAGCTCGATCTTCTTTGCCAGTTCAGAGTCCTGGCGCTCTTGTTCTGCCTTCTTCAAGACAGAGAGGTTATCGTTGACCTCTGTCTGAAAGGCAACGAACTCAGCCCAACGCGACTCGAACCGGGGCTCCCATTCAGCATCCTGCGTCTGTTGGGACTTGGCCAGATTTAAGTCAGCCAAGGACTTGAAGACATTCACTTCCGACTTCAAGCCCAACAGAGTGGATTTCAGCTCCGACACGTCCTGACTGGTGAAGGAGGAGAGATCATTCAGCTTCATCTTCAGCTCGGCATTCTCCTCCACCAGTTGTTGGTACTTCACTTCTTGAGCTGCCAACTCCCTCAGCTGGTCATCTTGTTGGTGCTGGAGGTTGGCGAGCAGCTCAGTCCTCAACTGGTTGACCCTCTCAGCCACTAGCTCGCAGATTTGTTCTGTTGAAGGAGCGAGCTGAGCAGCTGGAAAGGCTTGAGCAGACTGAGCTAGAGGCTCAGCTGTGACCATGGCTTGACGGTTTGCCAGGTACAGCTTCAGGTTTTCCTCTTCTTCCTTTGCGGCGGCAGCTGCTGCATCGACATCTTCAAGGAAGTCAGCTGATTTCACCAACATGCTGGAAGTCGACACACTCCTTTCCAGTTGCCTCCCTTGTGTCCTTCCCTTTAGCTAGACTCTGGTCCATCCGTCTAGTGAGCAGCGCGATTCGGTTGTTGTATGCCACCTCCAAGTTGGAATAGTTGAAGTAGGCTCGGATGCGGGACTCATCAGATTTCAGCCTGTCCCAGCTCAGTACCCTGATCGTGTCCTCCTTGACATACCACTGGCTAAAGATCAGGTGGAACTGGTACAGTAGCTCGGTTCCCAGTGTGGCGAAGATGGGCATGTCGCGAGCCGCAGGGAACAGACCCAACTGCTTTTGAAAGCAGTAGGCCACCCTGCCTTCGTGCTCGTCAGCAATAGCCTGCAGGTCCTCCGCTTCGTTGATCGGGGAGGGGATGAGATTGTATGGTTCGGGTTCTAGAGGTTCATCGATGTTGGCCAAAGATTCGGTCACAACATCGGCATCGAGCTGAGAGCTCAGAATTTGGGATTCAGTTGGGGAAGAGGGTGGAATGGTTTCCTCAACATCGGCCGAAGGAGCGGTCACGATGTTGGCATCGAGCTGAGAGCTCGGAATTTCTGGCTCGATTTGGGTAGAGAGAGCAAGAGGCTCTGGGGGCAGTACAACATTCACTCCAGCTGTGGGGGAGGTGGTAACATCTTCGAGGTCCTCAGATGAGGAGGATGCAACCGACGTCTCCATGCCCTCAGCCTCATCAGTTCCGGGGGCTCGAGGGACAATCTCGAGCGATGCGGCCTCAGCTGAGCAGCTGGATTCGGAGCGTTCCTCAGCAGGTGTGGACTCGACCTGCGCTCCCTCCTTGTCTGGAGCTTGTTCCTCAGCTGGCTCCTCAGCTGGAACCTCAACTGGCTCATCAGCTGACTCATCAGCTGGTACATCAGTTGGCTCATCAGCTGGCACCTCAGCTGCCTTCTTGATTGCCTTCTTGAACCTTACCCTTAACTTTTTCTGGGCAGGTTCGTCAGTCGACTCCTTCTCAGCGACGTGAGGCTTTGGATTTTGTGGGGCGAGCAGCAGCTTGTTCCCCCTCAGCTGTTGACTCAGCTGGCTTTCCCGACTCCCTTTTTCTGGGCAGGTCCTTTGTTGCGAGGAGGATGAGGGCGGAGATTTTGCAGCCGAAATTGAGCGTGCCCTTCACACTCAGCAGCTTCTCTCCAGACGCGGTTGTAGTCTCAGAGATCTTCGACTTTTCCACCATCAACTGGTTCAGAAAATATTGGAACCAGTTGATTTGGTGTTGGTGCTCCAAGGCCACCAGCTGCTTCAGCTTGGGTCGGCTGATGTCGCCGAACGCGCCACTGTATCCGAACACGACCTTCGACACGGCGTCGAACAGCAGGCGGTGTTTCGGCTTCAGCTTAGTCCTTTGCATGTTGCTCCTCAACCGCTCTGGCTCGATCAGAGCATCCTGAAGAAATTCATTAGCTTGTTCGTCGGTAATATTCTCCAGGAACTCGGTGGCGGTGTGGTTGATTGGTATGATGTACCGGAGGACATCGGACACGTCGATGGAGAAGGAGACACGACGTATCGTCCTTGCCGGAACATCTCTTTGTCGGCATGACACCACCGTGGAAACTCCCTCTGAAATGTCAAGGGGGCGAACGAGATTGACGTAGAATTCTCCGACTTGGCTCCTGAGCAAGTGGGAGGGGCAGAGCTTGGCCCATTCCAGAAGTCCGTTCTCACGGAGAGTGTTGACGAGAGGGGCTAGGACCGGCGACTCTAGATCCTCGTCGGAGAGGATCTGCTCGAAGTGAATCTTCGATACTAACATATCGAATGACTCTTCATACGTGGTAGGCACGAGGGAAGGTCCGGATGATGCCATTCTCTTGCTTTTGGATGCCATTAAATCACTGCAAAGGTAATATATATATAGGAGAGGAAAGGAATCTATTTGCAGAAACGGGTTAGGCAGAAAAACTGGAAGACGATGAATAATTATAATTGATAAGCACGAATGAGGAAAGTAGGAGATATATTCCTAATTTTTCGCCTTATATAGGTCTTTGACTCGGATGAGATCAACGGCTGGGGTTAAATGGCGCGAATCTATCAACGGCTGGGATTACGTGACTGTTGACTATCTTTGACTTGACGTTTTGATCCGAGTTCCAACCAGCGCGTGAAAAGATGTACAGTTTCATGTCAGCCCAGTCGCACTATAAAGTAGGCTATATATGCTCATCCGTACTTTACATTTAATGCGACATGATGGCTATTTTTAATGTAACTGACTAGCTCAGGAATGTTTGAATTTATTTCAAACATTCTCATTTAAGAACATAACACCTTCAGTCATAAATGATACCTGCCAGCTGATGTCTGAATCAGCTGTGTTCATTAGTCGAGTTCCTCAGTTGCCGCATACCATCAGCTGACACGAGTTCGTCTGTTCAGCTGACGTCTGATCCATTGTTGCAGCATACCATCAGCTGACTCGAGTTCGTCTGTTCAGCTGACGTTTGACGTCTTCAGTTGGCAATCAGTATCTGAGATTCCCCCTTCAGCTGAGCTTCCCCCTCCATCTGAGCTTCCCCCTCAGATAGATATCCGATTCTTCAGCTCGGATGACTCTTCATCTCGGATGACTCTTCATCTCGAATGACTCTTTTGCTCGGAAGAGTTTTTAGCTTGGATCCAAGAGTCCTAGAAGATCACATAGCATCTTGAACCGGGCTTCAGGAAGATGTTTGGTGAATATGTCAGCTCTCTGAATCTCAGTTGGAATCTTCTCCATGGACACATCCTTCTTCTCAATATGATCTCGGATGAAATGATGACGAATATCGATATGCTTAGTCCGAGAGTGGTGAACAGGGTTCCGAGAGATAGCTATAGCACTCGAGCTATCACAATGAATGGGAACCTGTCCAGTTGAGACTTCATAATCTCTCAGCTGTTGTTTTAGCCACAATACTTGCATGCAACAGCTTCCAGCAGCCATATACTCTGACTCGGTTGTCGAAGTAGCAACACACGCTTGTTTCTTGGAGAACCATGAAACCAGCTTGCTTCCCATGAACTGACAGTGTCCAGACGTAGACTTCCTATCCAACCGATCTCCTGCTAGGTCAGCATCTGAGTATCCAGTCAGCTGGATATTGTCATCAGTTGGGTATCACAATCCAACATTGACAGTTCCCTTCAGATACTTAATGATGTTCTTCGCTGCCAACATGTGTGCTTCTCTTGGTTGGACTTGAAATCGAGCACACACTCCAACTACGTATGAAATGTCTGGTCGGCTGGCAGTTAGGTAGAGCAGCGAACCGATGATCCCTCTATACTGGCTGGCATCAACGAGCTTTCCCTCAGCTCCTGGTTCGATCTTCCAATTCGTATTCATAGGGATCTTTGTTGTCTTACTTGTCTGCAATCCGAACTTGGTGATGAGCTCCTTTGTATATTTGGACTGGTTGATGAAAATCCCTTCAGGTGACTGCTTCACTTGTAATCCAAGGAAATAATTCATCTCGCCCATCATTGACATCTCGAACTTTTCCTTCATAAGATCGGAGAATTTCTTGCACAGCTCCTCCGACTTGGAGCCGAAAATGATGTCATCGACATAAATTTTCACAACAAGTATATCTTCTCCAACTTTGATGGTGAACAGAGTTTTATCAACTGAACCTCGTTTGAACCCCGAGTCCAGAAGAAATCCACACAGAGTGTCATACCATGTCCTTGGCGCTTGCTTTAGACCATAGATAGCTTTCTTCAGCTTGTACACTTTTCTATCTCCAGTCTCAAAACCAGGAGGCTGTTCAACATATACATTTTCTTTGATATCTCCATTGAGGAATGCACACTTCACATCCATCTGATATACTTTGAACTTGTAATGTGCGGCATAAGCTAGAAAGATCCGGATGGCTTCCAGCCTTGCAACTGGTGCAAAGGAATCTTCAAAGTCAATTCCTTCTTGTTGGCAGTATCCTTGAGCTACCAACCTTGCTTTATTCCTCACAATGAATCCAATGGCGTCTCTCTTGTTTTTGAAAATCCACTTCAATCCAATCACCTTGACACCATTTGGTCTTTCTACCAACTCCCATACACAGTTGCGTAGAAACTCATTCAATTCGTCTTGCATAGCTGTTGTCTAGTGGACACAGTTGAGAGCTTCCCCAACATTCTTCGGTTCTGGAACATCAGCTACAAAGCAAGAAATCATGGCAACATCTCCAGCTTGCTCGAACTCCTCTAGAACTGCCAATTCCTCAGCATATTGGGCATAAGTGTTGGAATCTTCCTCGGTTGATTCTGGATTTGCAACTCTGCTCCGTGTGCGCACACCCTCGGTTGGATCTCCGATGATGTCGTTGGTGGAATAAACTTCATACCATCTTCGGTTGCGTCTTCCTTCTTCTTCCAACTGTGGCTATTCAGAAATCTGAGTTGGAGTCTTCAGAGCTGGTGATTGATCAGCTGTTGAGTCTGGATCCTCAACATTAACAATAGTTTGAACTGAGCTCGGTTGGGCATCGGATGCTGATGCAGTTGGAGGGGCATCAGCTGAAGTTCCCCCTTGGGACGAGCTGAGGTCTTCGCATTCATCTTCAGAGGAGTATGGATCCTCATCCTCAGTTGCCCATATTAGAGGTTCAGCTCGGTTCTTTTTCCGAAGTGCTTGCGATCTGGTAAGAACTGGTAGAACAGCTGGATCCGCGTGCTGTTCCTTTACCTGTTCCCTGCACTCAAAGGTAGATTCATCAAAACTAACATGAGGTGTTATTTCCACAACACGAGAGCTGTTGTTGAAAACTCTATATGCCTTGATCCGAGCTGCATATCCAAGAAATATACCCTTCGAAGCTTTGGAATCAAAAGTTTTCAACTGAGTCTTCCCATTGTTGTGAATATAACACTTAGATCCAAAAACACGAAAATAAGAAATATCTGGCTTTCTGCGTCTCCACAGCTCGTAGGGCGTCTTTCCCAACTTGGTGAGAAGAGATCGATTCTGAGTGTAGCATGTTGTGTTGATCGCTTCAGCCCAAAATCTCTTTGGCAGTGCTGAGCTTGCTAACATGGATGTGGCTGCATCCTTCAGAGTTCTATTTCTTCGCTCAGCTATGCCATTCTGTTGTGGAGTACGCGCGGTTGATGTCTGATGGGTTATGCCATTCTTTTCGCAATACTCAATAATGGTTTCATTTAGAAACTCCGTTCCACGATCTGATCGGATAGATATGATCTTCATCTCTTGTTGGTTCGATATCCGATCCATCAGCTTGGGCAGCTCATCTCGGGTTTCACTCTTGTGGCGCATGAAGATGGTCCACGTATATCTTGAGTAGTCATCAGTTACAACCAATGTATATTCGTTTCCATTAATGCTTTTTGGTGTAACTGGCCCGAAGAGATCCATATGGATCAGTTGCAACACTCGGTCGGTTGAGGGAGTTGACTTCAACCGGAAGGAGGTTCTAGCGAGCTTTCCCAGCTGGCAAGCACTGCAGATGTATGTTGTTGAAAACACTCGGTTAGGTATGCCTCTTGCATGTTCTTGTCTGACAAGTCGGTTCATCGTCTTGAAGTTCAGATGGTTGAGCCTTTTGTGCCACAGCCAGCTCACATCTGAACTGCTCTTTGATAACAGGCAAGTGTCAGGGAGGGTACTGTTCCAGTCAGCGTAGTATACATTCCCTGTTTGAGATCGATTTCCCAACAATATCACCTGCTTTGATCCGACATCTTTAACTCTGCAACCCTGTGCATCAAACTTGACAGAGAAACCATTATCACAGAATTGGCTGATGGAGAGCAGGTTATGCTTCAATCCATCAACATAAGAGACATTAGAAATTGAAACATGATTGGTTTCAAGGGTACCGTAACCTCTGGTATAACCTTTTGAGTTATCACCAAAAGTAACTGATGGACCTTCTTTCTCCACGAAACTTCCAAGCAAATCCTTCAGATTTGTCATGTGTTTCGAGAATCCACTATCCATCACCCACATTGTTGTAGACGCCTTCTTCTTCCTCAGCTGTTTCTCCTGTACCTGCAAAGAGAAACTCGCTTAGGTCCCCAATTTCAGTTGGGTCCTGGAGGGTTAGAACCAGTTCCCGCTGGAACTGTGCGTCGCTTTTTCCTGTAAACTCTGATGGATTTATCATTCCAAATTACTTTTCCTTCATCATCAACTATAACAACACCTCGGTTATCCTTAGGCTTGTTGTTAGTAGTGATGTTCTGTTTCTTGGGAGGAGTTGGATTTCTCCTATGTTGAGCTTTAGGAGGTGAGGCTTTCCCCCTGTTTTGATGGCGATTCTTATCCTGTTGAGTTTGTCTGTGAGGTCGGACGCCCTGTTGGAATCTTTGTGGCTGATTATGATTCCAACTTCCTGAGGGTTGTCTGTAACTGTTCATGCCCTGTTGATGATTAATATTATGGCATGAATATCTCCAGTTGTTTGACCAGTTCCGCATTGGTTGACTATGTTGGAACCTTTGGTCGAACTGATGTTGGAACCGCTGTTGATTCAGATGATTGAATCCTTGCTTGTTCAGAGGTCGGTTCCATTCCTTCTGACGTTGACTTTGAGGTTGATGCAGAGGTCAGTTCTGGTTCTGAGATCGGTTGCGGTTGTGCTTTCGACGCCTCTGATTCCTCTTCTGACTTTTGGAACATTCCCTCTCGGTTGAAACCTCAACCGATGGAATATTCTGTCCTACATCAGCTACTCCTTTTCCCTTCTCAGTTGTAATTTCATTGGTCGTTTGAACTTGTTGAGAGGTGGAAGTTGAATTAGCTTCTGGAGACTTAGCTGTGTCTGGCTCTACAGCTGTAACTTCTACTGGTTTGATGAAAGTTGCTGGTGGAATCCCAGTATCCTTGACAACATCATAACCGAGTCCTGACACGTCATCCATCTGTCTGCTGTAACTTAAAAGGTTTTCGATGATCTTGGATGACTGATATAGCTTGATTAGATTGTCCTTCTCAGTTTGCAACTCCTTGATGAGTACAGCTATCTGCTCGGTTTGTCCATCTGACTTCTTTATCAGCTGTTTGATCTGAGCATCTTGATTTTTCAACTGATCTTGCTGTTCTTTGTTTTGCTTTGTCAACTCCTCATCAGCTGGAGCCTTAGCCTCGATCAGTTGACTCTTGAGATTCTCAATCTCCTGAGTTTGGCTTGTGATCAGATCCTCTTTTTCGGTTAAGGAATCTTCAAGCTTGGCGAACTGAGCTTGAAGACTCTTAAACTCAACCGACTGCTGATGCAGTTCCTCACTGAGTTCTTGAAAATCATTCCAGGAGGGTTCCAATTCATCGCTCAGAGATTCCTGCAGGTTAGAAGTATTGGAAGAATTTAAGCAAGCAGGATTAGATTGTACCTCAATATCATCTTGGTCGGTTCCAAGTGCCATGAGGTATTGATCCGGACTGATGACTTTGTTGGTAGAGGTCAGTTCGTCCTCATCTTCAGTGTCTGTGAAGATGTCTATATCGTCAGCTGCCTCTTCTGCTACCATGGCCTTGTTCTTTGCAGTTTGCTTGGCCCTCAGTGCTTCTCTTTCCTTCTTTGAGAGGTCTGGGCAGTCAGCTTTGAAGTGTCCTTCCTTGCCGCATTCGAAGCAACCATTGGTGACTGGCTTCAAACTGTCTCGAGTTCGGTTTGATTTATAGAAACGTTTATATTTGCCGAACCGAGTATCCATATCGGCTAACTTCTTTGACAACGCTGCAATGTTCTGTTGCAGTTCCTCTCTGCTCGGCTCCTTTGCAGTCGTGTCAGCCGATCTGGTTGGCCTTGACGATCTCGACTTTGAGTAGTCAGCTCGGAGGGCCACTGACTTTAATGCTGAGCCGACATCCTCAATTTTATTTGTCTGACTTGAGGGCTGCGACCTCCTTCTGTTGACCTTATACTCATTTCCTTTCAAGATTGAGAACAATCTTTCAGTTCTCATTTCACCAAGGTCAGCTCGGCTCTCGTGGATATTTGTGAAAGTATCCCACTCAGCCGGTAGAGCTTGCAACACCTTGAGGTTTATTTCTCTTAGAGTGTATTTCCTTTCCGGATGGACTGGATTCTTCTGATGATGTCCATAAACCGGAGCTCTAGCTGATCGATAGTCTCATCAGGTCGGAGACTGAAATTGTCGAAATCTTGACATGCATGCGAGAACTTGTTTTCCTTCGTCTCGTCGCTTCCTTCACTTAGCGAGGCCAGGATGTCCCACATCTCTTTTGCAGTCTCACACTCCTCTATCCAGGGCAGATAATCTTGTCCAACCGTGGACATTATTGTGCTCTGAGCCCAGATATCCAGCTGGCTCACCTTGGCCTCCTCCGGAGTGTAGTCTTCTGGCTGTTTCTCCACATACTCCACTACTACATCTCCATCGTTGGGATTTGTGGGAGTGCGAAGTATTCTGTCTCGTATGACGATTAGTCCAGAAGTGAGAACTTGTTGCATCCTATGATGCTTTGACAGAAGGATCTTCTTCATTCGAGTTCTCCATGATGTATAATTGACTACAGAGAACATGACTACGATCTTGTCCTTGACGTCCATCTACACAAACAAAAACAGGACAAAAATGCGAGCAAGAATGCACTAGCGTGAAAAGATCTATCCAGTTGACCACTGAAGAAAATTCTCGAATTCACACCTCGTGAAACAGAGTCAGCAGTCTTTTGAACCACTGCTCTGATACCACTTGATGGTCCTGAAACGAGTTACTGGTGTATGGGAGGGGGGGGGAATACACCAGTTAGGATTTAAAAACTTAAACCTGAAAAATCACTTCAACTGAGTGAAAGAGGACTCAGTTGGAATCTCACAGCTGAGTAAGCGACCTCAGCTGGAAGAGTGAGGCTGTGCGGAAAGTGGTGGAAAATTATACTCGTTAAAAATAACTCACGCAAAACAGCTCGGTTGGTCAAGAACCAAAACAGCTCGGTTGAAAATGTACAAAAGAGGTTTGTATGTCAGTTAGATTGATCAGATAAAAATGCAGATGCAACTGAATAAAAACAAACACGAACACACAGGATTTAACGTGGTTCGGAGATAACCCTCCTACGTCCACGGGGAGATGTGAATCTTCACACCTCAGTCCAAGTTCTTCTGGACAGAACCACTCAGCTTACGCGGGCTGAGCTACCGTTAAGGATAAGTTTGCGGGTACTTATCGACCTTACAGTTTAGTTTCCGGGCACTAAACAGCCTATGTCAAGTTTGCGGGTACTTGACGACCTGACTACTCAATTACAGGAAGAGTAAGGTCCTAGCACACTTTTTAGGGTGTGAGATAGGGTGGGATTTCCAACTACAGCTCGATTACGAATGAGAGTTGGATCTAAGGCTTGAACGAATAAACACTCAAACTAAGATCTAAGACAGATTTTCACTCTATGAACCCTCAGCTACTAATGTTCTATCACTCTTGAACTCTCAGCTGCCGATTTTCTTAGAATAGGAGTTTAGCAGATTTTTCTTTCGCTTGTGATTGAACTTTTCTCTCTTGCTTCAGTCTGTCTCGTGTGTCTTCTATCTCTCAAATGAGAGAATGCCTCTATTTATAGGCGGAGAGAATCAACTAGCCGTTGGAGGAGCAGTTGATCTCTGATCGGTTGATAGCGATGGCTTGTCTCTCATCTCTGCAGACTTTCCCGATATGGCATCTGTGCTCTTCTGCTTTCCATCTGAGACAGCCTTGTGTTGGGCCAGATGGGGTAATGACTGAACGGTCAACCCTCATGTGACTTCCTTTTGAAATTCAAATCTTAACCTTTCTGGCAGTCAACTTCGGTTCGTCGGTTGAAAGTCTTGATCTTCATCTGATGTTCTGAACTGTTGAACTCTCAGCTGACTTTGAAGTTCAAGCAGTTGAGCTTCTTGTTCGAGTTCTACAACTGAGGTTCTGAAACTGAACACTCAGTTGTCTTCCTTGTATTTACTCAGTTGGGTTTGAACCCTCAGATGACTTTCCTTTTCATCTGATGTTCTCTTCCTTTCAATTGTTTCTCATCTGATGAACGCTCAGTTAGTTTCCTTCACAATTGATGTTCTGAAGACTTCCCCTTGTTTCCATCTGATCATATGAACTCTCAGTTGTCCTTCTTCACAACTGATGTTCTGTTTGAGTGACGCCTTGTTGCCTTCTTCAGCTGGAGACCTGTAAAGATAAAATCTTAACTTTGCTCAAACAGCGAGCCTAAATTAACATTAGGTTGTGGCAACATCTACTCGGTTGGGGTCAGTCGGTTTTGGAATTCATCAAAACTTATACTAATAAATTTCCCAACATAGGGGGTTGCTTATTCAGGAGGGCTATATCTCAACCACTACTCAGATGCCTAACAGAAGCAGAAAGCTTGAAAGTGCTGAAGGAGGTACACCAGGGGAGTGCTGGGTGCCATTCTGGATTCAGAGACCTAGCAAGGCGGGTATTGAGAGTAGGATATTACTGGCCTACCTTGAAGAAAGATGCAGAAGACTTCGTGAGAAAATGTCCTAAGTGCCAAAAGCATGGGCCACTAATTCACGAGCCCGTAGAGGAGCTGGGAGTGCAATATGCTGAATGTCCCTTCAATAAGTGGGGTATAGACCTGGTGGGAAGATTGCCCATGGCTAAAGGAAAGAAATTCCATTTGATAGTGGCAGTGGATTATTTTAGTAAGTGGGTGGAGGCAGAACCACTCTCGTCAATATCTGAAGATAGCATAATAAAATTTCTCTGGAAAAACTTTTGTTGTAGATATGGAGTGCCCAAGGTTTTGGTGTTAGACAATGGCACACAGTTCTTTGGCAAGAAAACTCAAGAATGGTGTAAAGTAAGGAAAATCGAACAGAGGTTTGCCTCTATAGCTCGGCCAGAGACATGTAGTCAGGTAGAGGTGACTAACAGGACCATAGTGAATGGCATCAAGATCATGCTGGAAAAAGAGAGGTCTCAGTGGCTGGAAGAACTAGATTCTGTTCTTTAGGCCTATAGAACTGGTCAGAAGACCGCTACAGGAGAATCGCCTTTCTGCTTGGTGTATGGATCAGAAGCTATCATGCTAGTGGAGGTTGAGATCTCAAAATAAGATGCTGACTTATGATGAGAACTCGAATCGAGAACTCAGGAATGAGAGCTTAGACCTGATTGAAGAAGTCAGAGGAAGAGCTTACCAACGAACTTTGGCTTACAAAGCTAGAATCAAAGTAGCGTTCGATCAGAAAGTTAGAGTTAGAAAGCTCAAAGAAGGAGATTTGGTGCTGAAAAGAGCTAATGCGATGCATCCGATGAAGAAATTTGAAGAAAATTGGGAAGGACCCTTTGTGGTAGCTAAAGTCCTATCAGGAGGGGCATACGAGCTTATGGATCAAGAGGGAAAGCTGGCCCCAAGACCTTGGAACATAAGTAATTTGAAAAAATACTATGTTTGAGCATTTTTCTTTTTTGAGGAAAAGTGATGATTAAGCGTAGGAGTTTATTTTGTTTGGAGAAGGGAGCCTACGTGTCAGGTTTCTTAACTCCTTTTTTGATAGAATACTTGTTCAGCTAGGCAAGTATTCCTGTAATGGCACGATGAGAGCTTGCTGAAGATAAATAAAGTTGAAAAAGTTTGGTTGCCTTATATGTTGTTTTGATTTAATGATCAACATGTAATTAAGCTAAATGGATAAGAAAACGCGTACTCTAAATGTTTCTGTCACATCCTGGTTCCCATAAACTGAGACGCGACAGAGGGGAATAAAGAGGCGGGAAGAAAGGGGCTTACTTTTTTGCACACATAACAATTATTCACATATTTAATGAAGTGAGGCGACAAAACCGCGCTACACCCATTAAAATAAAATATGGGGTAAACCTGTGTCTAGCATAACAAAAGGAGTCGACCATCCACTTCACCAAATGATGATATCATGAGGGAGTGGGAATTCTAGCGTCCAAGAGAAGCTGATCACAAGGCACTCTCCATAAAAGTAATAAATAACACATTGAGACATATTCAGAGTTGCACAATTAAATCACATAGCGGAAGCACACAAACATATATAACAACAACAACCTCTTCCTCAGCCTCGCGTCCCATCACCTGCCTCCCGACCTGAAAATATTTTGAAAACATTTTGGGCTGAGTACTAGTGTACTCAGTGGGTATGTGCCATTTTGGAAAAATACTTTGGAATCTTAGCAGATTATCCATTTAACATGGTATACATCAGAGGGTTTTAAAAAGAAATCCACCCCTGACCATACAAAACATATTTTTTTGATGCATGATGTGACGTTCGATCTTTATACTCGGACTAGGCACCATAGCTATGGTTACCATAGTCTATTTGACTTGTATCCAGGACAGAGTCCGTGGAGAAACACAGTCAACATTAACATAGGCCAGGAGCCTTAGCTCAAGACCGCTAGCTACAATACAAATGGAGATCAACCCATTGCAATGCAACGTGGTGCACACAATACTCAGCTAGTACCTGTGTACTCACTAAGTATCTCGATCGATTAACTAGAGTATATCATATGAAACGCACATGAAAATATTTTATGGATAACTGAATTTTTATGCTATTCTAGAGTTTAATAACTCAAACATAGTTTTCGAAAAGATTACCCACCTGATTAAAAATACCAATGCTGACCGTAACATCAAGACATCATGATCACACAAGCAGATACGACGAGCTTATGTTGTAAGATAAAATGAGAGAGAATAGAAAACTGAACGATGAAAATGAAAATCTTAAGCGCCTATTTATAGGAAGAAGCAAGCAGCTGTGCAGTAAGCTACTGCGATGCGGAAGCAGCTGAGCAGTAAGCTGCTGCGAGGCGGAAGCTGCTGCAATGCAGAAGCAGCTGCAAAGCAGAAGCTGCTGAGCAGTAAGCTGCTGCGAGGCGAAAGCTGCTGCGCAGTAAGCTACTGCAAAGCGGAAGCAGCTGCGAGGCAAAAGCAGCTGTGCAGCAACTTACGTTTTAAAACTTTTAAACGTGTCTAACTTTTTTATGCGAAATCCTTTTTGAGAAAACTTAGCGCCTATAGACTCGGAATAAAATACTCTACACAACGACTACAAACATGATATGTCTATTTTCATAAAAAGATAAAAGACTTTTTTTGCTGTGAAAATATTTTTAATATATTAAGGAGTGTTAACTTATTTAATACTCTATTTAGAAAATCCGGGATATTACAGTTTCGAAAAAGAATAATGTTTGTTCGAAATCATCTAGAGTAGGGGGGAGTAGGGGTGTACCCTACACCCCTAAGGGGGGTTCAAGGTACCTCATGAAAATGCGAAAGTAGGGAAAGCAAAATCAGAAGCTTAGATAGCAAAACGCTTAAATACACTAAGGTTCAAAATGAGCATAAGTTCAAATAGCAAAACATATAAGCACGATGGAGCTTAGAGTGTATGATAGACAGATAGTAAAGACAAACGAAATAAAAGAGTCAAGCTCAGAAAGCCATGCAAGACAAATATTGTTCTAAGAAAGCAATAAGGTGATAAAACACTATGCTAAGAAGTTGGTGGTATCTTCTTCTATAGTAGGTTCCTTGTCATCAGCAGGCTTAACGAATGATGGAGTTGCATTTGGAGAGGTTCCACCTGAGGGATTGCTAGCTTCAACTTGAGAGGTGGAGGGAAGAGCACCTTTACCGGGAGATGCATTTAGAAGAAAAACGTATATGTGTAAGTATTAAGAAATTACTCCAAAGCTAAAAAAGAAATAGGAAGCAATGTTGGAGGTGCAAAATAGAGACAAACCTGAAGGGAGAGCTGGACCGAGGGGGAGTGTTAAGAGAAAGCACCCACAATGCCCCACCACCTGAAGAAAATCTTCCAGAAAGAAGTCATAAATGGGATCTGGGACGGTCTGAAGATCGCAAGGAGCAGTTAAAGCTTCAAAGGCATCTCTCATCACAGAAAGCCATCAGGGGGTGCCAGGCCGTATCTTAGGATCACCTCTGAAGGAGGGTGGCAAAGGTAAATGCTTGACTATGGGATCTACCTCAAGGGGTTTCTCAAATCCCATGCTGCGAGCAGTGGCCAGAACAGTCATTCCATACCTCTTCGCCAGGAAAGTGATATCGTTACGGATGGTGGCAAGGTACTCTGGCGAAGCTTTAAAGGAATCCAAAAGGCCCTCATGAAGAATTTGCAGAGCTCGCTGACCCATGGGGGTGCGTAAAATAAAGTTGTTGCACCCCTGAACTCTTTCTATATAACCTGATTGATAAGCGCTATTAACATCCTGAATAAGGCCTTTAGCTTCAGCAAGCTCCCTAGTGACCTAGGTCAGGCGATGGCTGAGGTCAGCGTTGACAGCACTCAAAGAGGTATTTTCAGCTGATAGACTTGACAGCTTCTCTACTGATTTAGATAGATCATGATTCTATTTCTTCAGGTCATCATTAGCAAAGGAAAGCTAGTTGCTGGTTTCTAGAATATCTCGGTTCTGCGTTTGTAGCTGTTCCGTCACCTGAGTAAGCTCTCTGAGTTGCACTTGGTAATTTGCCATGGTCTCCTTCAGCTTTTCCACCTCTTCCTTTCGGGAGTCGTCCCTGAATTGGAGTAGTCTTCCATAAGCGCTGATTAGCTGATAAAAAAGATAAGTAATTAACATGATAGTCATGTGGTAAAAAGTTCAAAATAATAACAAATGTGTACAAAAAGAAATAGCTAGCTCGTTACTTGGACAAGGCACTGTGCACTTTCCTCTTGCAGCTGAAGTAAAGAAAGAGGGTGTGGGGGTGTCTCTTCATCAGAAGAAGGCAGGGCTTGTAGCAAAGCAAGACACTCAAAAGAAGGTAGCTGACGAAGAGAGCTAGATGTTTGTCCTCGGAAGACATAACTTGCTGAACCAGTAGCTTTCTGGGAAGATACCTCAAGACAGGGAATATGTTTACCCTTCTTAAAAGCTGTTGTAGGGGAACGCACAGAAGGAGGCCTTTTAAGCTCTGTTGAAAAAGAGGTAGTCTTCTTTCCTTTACCGGCAGGAGGAAAAGAACTCAAAGAGGAGGAGTATTTTCTGGTCAGGTCTCCAATGGGGGTCACTTTCACTGATATTCGGCCAGACTCGGTTGGTGCTAGAACCTCTTGAGGATCTAATGCTGTGTTGGATGGAATAGCAGTAGGAGAGTGATAGAGATAAAAATATCCAGCTCTTTAAGAGACCTGAGTACCTCATGCAGGTGTTGAGAGCACTCAGCTAGAGAAGTAGCATAATGATGGAATCGAGGTCTCCCGGAGAGATCTCCCTTAAGAGATCTGCCTTGAGGTCTCCTGTTAGAAATCTGCCCTGAGGTCTCTCTTTAAAACTCTTCCTCAGTTGTATACCTGACGAATAAAGACACTTTAATTAATGCTCGTAAGGTACACTCAGAAAGTACATCGGGTCTCAGCCAATAGGGCGATAACGCGTGTAAAGGTAAAGGAAAAAGATGGAGCAGCAATTCAGCTTCATTCTCAAGAAAACTCATGAGTATATATTATATAAAATCCAACACATACAAACACAATCTTTTTCAGACTTATTTTCCTGTTACATTCACTTCCAAAAAAAAGAAACCCAGAATACTAACTTAGGCTTCAGAGGTGGTTCGCCGGAAAACATCCCCGACCCTCTTTTTTTTTTGCAGAGCTGCGAGAGAGCATTACAGTCGGAGATGATTCTGACCATCGGAAAAGGAAGAGAAGTGTGGTCTTGGTAGGTGTTAGCGTTCGCTCATCTCTCTGTTCTGATTTTGTATAATGTACTTTTTCTGGTTACATTATCTGGCGCCGTCTGTGGGAATGAGAAATTTTTCATCCCAAATTCTTTTTACGTGTTTTTCTTTCAACGATGTCAGTTTAAAGCTTAAACTCGGAAGAGAAAGAAAAAGCGTCAGGAAAATGGGTCTGAACATTTTAGTTAATTCGCGTTTCTCCTTTGGGAATAACTCTCACTGTTTTTAAAGGAAGGACTGGTAGGTTTCGAGACCTTCGTGTTTTGAATCTCTTTTCAGATTTTGGTAGAATCTTTTAAAGCTTCACTTACCTTTCACGTTCTCTTAAAAAAAAATTCTCTAGTTCGCAATTTGGTAGGGAGTTATGAGTAGCACAGCGGGACAAAGGGAATTATCAGCTATTTGAAAAATGGCTTGAAAATAGATAATTCTCAGAGGAAGAACCTCAAAAACCTTCGTAGCACGAAGGAGTGAAATCAAAGAAACGTGGGACCCCCAGAGCAGGTCTCACACAATCCCAACAGAGATTGGAGAAGTGGGTGGGAAAAGGGAATATGTTGAATCGTATTCCTTGAGTTCCTTAAATGCCCGGCGAGACTTGATAATGGTATTGGGAAAGGGTGGTGTCGAACACTTGTTATGCCCTTGGATGTGCCTTGGTTGGGTACTGATAGTTGAAAACCTCGAAATGCAGGTTCAGTCATGGAAAATATATTTGTCCGAGATCGAGAGTCCCTACCTGAAGGAGTGGTGCGCGACGACAGCTCCTCGGAGGAACGTACTGAGGAGGAGAATCAGAATACTCTGAAGGTAGCTCCACCAAAGATGACAACGCCCCAGAAAGAGGGGGCTTCTAAGTCGACTAGTCCTCAGAAAGAAAGAGGTCGTAAGGGTTCAGAGGTCACGAGAGAGGAACCTCAAGTACCTATGCAGCAGAGTGTCACCTATGCGGTGTCTATGGATCAGCTCAGTGCTATGGTGAAGCAAGTTGTATCCAAAGCTTTGGCTCCCTTAGAGGGCCAAAGTAAGAGATCTGGCCACGTATCAAAGGAAAAAGCCAAGAAGGTACGAATGGATCTTGTAAGATCCTGACCGTGACGAGATGCTGATGAGAAGGTTCAAGCCTCGTTTATAAGAAAATAAATGTTCGCGATCTGAATATTCTTATTTTCCTTGATAGGGAGAACTCGTGGACGAAGGTCAGTATGAAAGGGATGGGTATGAGAGCCCTCAAACTGAATCAGAAAATGGTCAGTGAATAAATAGAGAAAGTAGATATTAGCGACACTTTTAAAGTAGCTCACTCGCTAATAAAATCATGATTGCCTATTTTGCAATAAAATTTGTAGAGGACGAGGCACGGATTGTGAGACCTCAAGATGAGGGAGCTGCTGCTGAGATCGCAACCCTCAAACTGCAATTGAAAGATCTCCAGCGGAAGGTCTCTTCGCCTAGGAAATCTCCTAAGAAGCCTGTTAAAACTGGTAACATCCAGTCTCCTTTCTCAAAGGACATCAGAGAAGATCAGTTACCTTCGAATTTTAAAACACTGACGTTGGAGTACGACGGTTCCACAGATCCATATGAGCATATGATGAGATTTGAAAATGGTGCAATGTTGCATCAGTACACAGAAGGAGTTAAGTGCAGAGTTTTCCTTACGACTCTGTCGAAGGTAGCTCAACAATGGTTCTCTCAATTACCTCCCAACAGTATAAGTTCATTCTTCGAGTTCAAGTCTATGTTTCTTCACCAATTTGCTAGTGCGAGGAGGCACATAAAGACGTCCTTCTCACTTATGGCATTGAGGCAAGGACTCTTAGAGAGCTTGCGAGAGTATGTAACTCGCTTTAACGCTGAAGTGTTGCAAGTTCCTCTGGCTTCGGACGATGTGAAGGTGCAGGCACTCATACAAGGTTTAGCACCGGGTTTATTCTTTAATTCGCTGAACAAGAGAGCTCCCCTATTCTTCGAAGAGTTGCTGCAGAGAGCTGAAAAATATGTCAACCTCGAGGAAGCTCAAGAGGCTAGAAAGATACAAGAACAACTCCATGTTCCCAAAAGAGAGACCGCGGAGAAAAGGTCGTCTTCAGCATCAAGAGCTGAAAAAGATAAGAGAGGGCAGAAGCCCAAGAGAGCCCCGGAAAGATTTGACCATTATACTCCCCTCAATGCATCTTTGGTGGAGGTCATGGAAGCTGCTGCTAGGTCTCCTCACTTCAGGTTTCCGAGTACTTATAAGGAAGCTCCACGCAACCCGTGATCTGAGTTGTACTGCAAGTATCACAATGATTATGGTCATGACACGAACTCTTGTAGGCATCTGAAAGATGCTATTGAGCGACTACTAAAAAAGGATGATACCTTACTCCAATTTGTCAAAAAAGAAAGAGAGAAAAGTTATAAGAGAAAGAGCCGGAGCAGAAGAGACCTGACCAAGGGGAGATAACTCCCCCTAAGCGAGAGGATCCTCACCCAAAAAGGGAAAACATCAACATGATTATGGGAGAAAATATTAACGGAGACTCAGGTCGAGCTCGTAAAGCCTATGTGAGAGCTGCTAAAGCCCAAGTGAATAAAGAGGTCCAGGAGTTAGCAGAGGGCATGGAGATTGATGTGGTGGACTCATTCCCAAGAGAAGAGACAAATCCAAAAGCGTGTGTAAGCTTTGGTCCCAATGACTTGATGAGCGCAACGCCCCATAACGATGCACTGGTGATCAGTGCTGAAATGGCCAACTGGCGAGTGGCACGGATCTTCGTGGACACTGGAAGTGTGGTAAATGTGCTCTTCTGGGATTGTTTCCAAAAAATGAAGATTAATGCTGATTTAATTCCTGTGAACACAACATTATATGGTTTCGCTGGAGACTAAATACAGCCCAAAGGGGAGGTGACCCTTCAGGTAACACTCGGGAGTGGTGAGACCTCGAACACTCGGATGGTGAAGTTCCTAGTAGTGGATACACCTTCGGCGTATAACATAATATTGGGAAGACCTGCACTAAATGAATTCCAGGTAGTGGTCTCTACCTATCACATGAAAATGAAATTTTCAGCTCTCAAGGAGGGATTGGTAGGTGAGGTCTCTGGAGACCAAGAAGTATTGAAAGAATCTTATGTACAATCCATAAAGCATGCCAAGCAGAAGGTGAAGGGAGCCTTAGGGGCAGAACGCCCACCACAAGATAAAGATGCAAAAATGAGAGGTGTAGAGGAAGACCTAGAACCAAGAATGCAGCCGGTGGAAGAGGATTTAATGATGGTGGAACTGTTCCCTGGAAAAACGGGTTTCACCATAAAGGTAGGAAAGCAAATGGCTGAAGAACAAAGGGAAGCAATAATCCGATGTTTACAGAAGAATGAGGATCTATTTGCATTCAGCTCGAAGGACATGAGGGGGGTAGACCCATCTGTAGCTCTACATCGTCTGAATGTAGACCCCAAAGCGAAGCCAGTAAGGCAGAAGAAGAGATCCTTCGGGCCAGAGAAAGAAAAGGTGATCAGAGAAGAGATCAAGCGTTTGTTGGATGCTAGTCATATTGTCAGAATTCAGTATTCAGAATGGTTATCAAATGCAGTAATGGTAGCTAAGAGTAATGGCAGCTGGCGAATGTGCATAGATTTCAGGGACCTGAACAAAGCGTGCCCAAAAGATCATTACCCACTACCCTGTATCGACCAGTTGGTTGATTCAACTTCTGCATGTGAGCTGTTGTCTATGCTCGATGCATATCAGGGGTATCACTAGATATAGTTAGCCCCCGAGGATGTGGTCAAAATAGCCTTTGTGACTATATGCGGCACGTTCGCCTACGTAAGGATGCCTTTTGGCCTAAAGAACGCGGGAGCGACCTATCAAAGAATGATGGATGCGATCTTTGAAGAGCAGATAGGGAAGATTTTGAAGGTATACGTAGACGATATCCTCGTAAAAAGTGTGAAGGCAGAACATCATGCCAGAGACCTGGAGGAGGTCCTGACTGTGGTGAGAAAATATGATTTGCGGTTGAACCCAGCAGATGCGTCTTCGACTTTTGGGCCATTTGGCCCTATTTTTCATGTCTTTTTGTGTCATTAGTGTCTGTCCAGTGGAAGGAAACTATTGTTCGAAGGAAGAAAGCTCAGTCCAAGTCAAACAGAGAAAAGGTGGTCAGAATGAGCAGAACTGGAGTGAATTCAGTCGGTTGCAAGGACTGCGCAAAGGAGTATGCAGAGCAGGAGATGAATTGAAGCACGAGACGAGGTTGAAAGGAGGATTCCATGTGAACCCTGAAGCTAAGTTGATGTTCATCATTCGCATTCGTGGTATTAACGCAATGCACCCAACAACAAAGAAGATCTTGCAACTGCCTTGCCTACGAAGAATCAAATCATGAAACATGCAACCAGTTTGACCACTACAGAAATTGCCAGTCAGTCACCAGAGCTCAAGAAGGAAAGCCGCGTGGAAGAAGATTCGCACAATATCTGCCAAGCATCTATGGAAGGAAGGATTTGGAGGTCAGCACATTACCCTAAACAATCAATCAATCAGAGATTGCCAATCAGAGATTGCCAATCATCAATCCATTCAATCACAGATAATCAGAATCTCGCTCAACATGGAAAGTGTCAATCATGCCAATTCAGTCTACCTGCTTAGGGTTTTGCTCGCTGCCATTGCTACTATAAAAGTCCAGCCGGAGCGGCTGGCACAATGTTGGTTAATCTATCATTCTCCAGTTCTTAGTCCGAAGAAAACACTTTTATTCTCAGTTCTATATCTTCTGTTCAAAACAATTTATCTGCTTTGATTTACATTCCGCTGTGAAGAACAAATCCAAGGTTGTTGCCTTAGGTACTTTTAATTTAAGTATTTCGTATTTCTTTTCATTCATGTGTTCTCTTTCACTTATCATTATATATTTAATTATGTGTGAGTAATCTACTTGGTGAGATTTGGGTATGGAAAATGATTGACTGTTGATATGTGAAACATTCGTGAGGCACTTATGCCATCGGTTGAGTCCAGTAGTTCCGGATAGATCTGGAGCAGAACTCATGGGCAGTCCTGACTTAACGGGTGATCACCATTCGGTTGGAGCTGTACCATGTCAAGCAGAGGCAGGGCAATACAGACGGCAACGTTCGATGTGCCCATGACCGAGTAGCTAAGCAGCACCTGACATGGTGCTGTAGATCTGGATGGTGAGGAATGGACAAGGGGATACTGCGACCTTCTTCAGTCTTGGGCTTCTCTAACAATCACCCATCAACTGTGACGAGGCATTAAGCCATGGTTATCGACCAAAGGACTCATCTCGCGTATCGTAGACATATCGATGACCGGTTGGACGTAGTACCGGAAATGGATATCCCGCGAGTTATGTCTACTCTGTAGGTGCGGACATGGGAAGTTTGGAAGAGAAGGTTGGTGAGGGTCATACTTGGAGAGATCGGGTATGACTACTATCTAAGGAGGAGTGAAGCACGGCGTTGTGACCGGGGTGAAGCGTGACCTTCGGACCAAGACGATAACAAGGGATTCAACCATCCCAAGTGTGGAGTATGAATTCTTGAAACGCCCCAATGTCTTTGGGCCACGCCTTGAGTTTATATGAAGCATGGACGGATCTTCAGTATGCCCATGACCAAATTAACATATCAACAATGATCATGACCTACCCCAAATCTTACCCCCCTTTTAATATTTGATTTCCGTTTAGTTTATTGTGCAGATATACAGATTGAGACCGTGACAACTCGATTTGTACACTGAAGAGTAAAGTGGTTCATCACTCTCCGTGGGATCGACCCTAGCTTACCGCTAAGACTAACCAGTCCGGTAGTGGGCATAGGAGCATGTACTGTCCGTCTGGGGCTTACACAGGTATTTTGATCGTACCACATGACGGGTGCGTGTCACCAGCCAAGTGCACGTTTGGTGTTAAATCAGGGAAGTTCTTGGGATATATGGTAACTCCAAGAGGAATTGAGGTAAATCAGGATAAAGTTCGAGTTGTACTGGAAATGGCTGCTCCCACTAGTATAAGGGAGGTACAACGACTAAACGGAAGAATCACCGCGCTCAGTCAGTTGATATCCGCTTCAGCGAAAAAAAGCTTTCCGTTCTTCAAGGTATTGAAGAAGGCCAGTAAATTTGAATGGGATGAGAGTTATCAGAAGGCATTTGAGGACCTGAAAGCTCATTTGGCAAGCTTGCCGGTGTTAACTAAGCCAACCACAGGAGAAACCCTATACCTGTACATATCTGTGGGAGATCATTCCGTGAGTGCAGTGCTCATAAAGGAGGAGGGCTCCATGCAAAAGCCCATCTATTATATCAGTAAGGCCCTGCAGAGAGTTGAGTATAGATATTCTGACGTGGAGAGAGCTGCCTTAGCTGTGATGACAACAGCAAGAAGGTTAAGGTTGTATTTCCTAGCTCACAGGGTGGTGGTGAGAACTAATTTCCCCTTTAAGCAAGTGCTGAGCAAACCAGATCTCTCGGGGAGAATGGTGAAATGGAGTGTGGAGCTTGGGTAATACGATGTAGAATTTGAGCCACGTACCGCTATCAAAACGCAGGCTCTAGCGGACTTCATCCAAGAAACTACTGAACCTGTACAATGGCCAGAGTGGAAGGTCTTTGTTGATGGGTCGGTGACAATTAAGGGATGTGGCGCTGGAATTGTCATAGTAACGCCAGACCAAAGCGAGCTCAGTTTTGCATTAAAGTTTGAGTTCAGAGTCTCTAATAACGAGGCTGAGTATGAAGCATTCGTTAGAGGACTGGAGATGGTAGCTGAACTGGAAGCTCAGAAGGTGGTCATTCACTCTGACTCCCAGTTGGTGGTTCAGCAGGTCTCGGGGAATTACGAGATCAATGAAGAAAGGATGGTCAGGTATGTGGAGCAGATCAGAGATCTGAGTAAAAGTTTCCAGCACCTGAAGATAGAGTAGATACCTCGAGACCTCAATGCACAGGCGGTCCTGGCTAAGCTAGCTAGCTCGCTGAATGGGTCGGTGCCTGAAAAAGTGACATTGCTAAAAATGATAGGTAGCCGAATAGAAAAGAGTATTCATGAGATAGAAGGGAAAAATGATTGGAGAATACCTGTTTTACATTTCTTGAAAATAGGGGAACAAATTAGAAGGAGAAAGAGCTGGAAAAAAGAAAATCTACGCCAAGTATTGTCTGATTGGAGGACACTTATTCAGGAGGGCTTACTCACAGCCATTACTGAGATGTGTGACAGAGGTGGAAGGTCTGCGGATAATCAAGGAGGCGCATCAGGGTATAGCAGGATGTCATACAGGATTCCGAGACTTGATCCGGCGAGTGCTGAGAGCTAGGTACTATTGGCCTTCTTTGAAGAAGGATGCCGAGGTGTTCGTAAGAAGGTGTTCCAGTTGCCAGAAATACGGGCCGCTGATTCATAGACCCACTGAAGAGCTAGGGGTTCAGTATGCAGTATGTCCGTTTGACAAATGGGGCATAGATCTAGTTGGCAAACTTCCCATGGCAGCATGAAAGAAATGTCACATCATTGTAGCAGTGGATTATTTCAGTAAATGGGTAGAGGCAGAGCCTTTATCTTCAGTAATAGAGGAGAGCATCATAAAGTTTATATGGAAGAATATTTGCTGCTGATATGGCCTGCCCAGAGTGCTGGTATCTGATAATGGAACACAATTCTTTGGAAAAAGAACACAAGCTTGGTGCAAAGCTAGAGGAATCGAACAGAGGTTTGCTGCTGTTTCTCACCCAGAGACCTGTGGACAAGTGGAAGTCACCAATCGGACCATAGTGAATGGTATCAAAGCAAGGTTAGAAAAAGAGAGGTCTCAGTGGATGGAAGAGCTGAGCTCGGTGTTGTGGGCGTATAGAACTTGATAGAAAACAGCTACAGGGCAGTCTCCTTTCTGTTTGGTATATGGCACTGACGCTGTCATGCCAATGGAGGTAAAGATTCCGACACACAGAATCCTGGCCTACAATGAGGACTTGAACAAAGACCTGAGAGCTGATAGCTTAGATCTGATTGATGAGGTGCGTGAAGAGGCACATCAGCGAGCTCTGGCTTACAGGGCTTGCATAAAGGCAGTATATGATGAGAGAGTGAAGACCAGGAGGTTTCAAGAGGGAGATCTGGTGCTCAAGAGAGCTGATGCGATGCATCCGGTGAGAAAGTTTGAGCCAAATTGGGAAGGACCTTTTGTGGTAACCAAAGTGCTCCTTGGTGGAGCATATGAGCTCACGAGCCATGAGGGATACGTGAAACCAAGACCATGGAACATTAGTAACCTGAAGAAGTATTATGTTTAGAAACATGCTATGGAAAATTTTTTGTCTTAATGGAAGGGGATCTACGTGCCAGGTCTCATGCCCATGCTTTTTGATAGGATACTTGCTTGGCTAGACAAGTATTCCTGTAATGGTATGAAGAGAACTTGTCGTGGGTAAATAAAGGCTGAGAAGTTGTTCCTTTATTTTTGTCTTTGTTTATGTTTTGTCATGAAATAAGGAACGACATTACAAAGCCACAATAAGGCAGTAAATGTGATACCTAGTAAGATGAAGTAAAGTATTTACTCTAAATGGTTTAACAAAAAGATAAAACCATCTAGAGTAGGGGGAGTAGGGGTGTACCTTACACCCCTAAGGGGGTCCCGTAATACCTCATGAAAATGCAAGAAATTTGAAAAATAAAAGAAGGAAGAAATGCATAGACAAGCAAGAACATGATAATAAGATAGGCGCAATAGATTAAGCTGCTAAGTGAGGAGTGCAACATTTACGGAACAAGGCAAAAGCGGATAAATTGTTCAGTACCGAAATACAAAATAAATTGTCTAATACGAAGCAAAATAAGAGCATTGTTTGAAACATAAACTACACAGCAGTTAAGCAAGGAAATTGGCAGCATCATCATCAGGATCAGCTCCCGCAGCATCAGCAGACTCGCCCCCAGGAACATTCTCCAGCCTTCCTAGTTCATCACCAAGGACTTGCGAGGCCCCACCAGTTGAAGGTGCATCTGAAGAAAGGAGATGGGAAGTAGATTAATGGAAGGAACGGAAAGTTACAACGGCAAACATGAAAATAGGCATGTAAGAGTAGAGTAGGGTGTACGATACCTGATATCTTAGCAGCCTGAAAGAAGCCTTTTGGAAAAAAATCGTAAATGGGCTCAAGCGGATCAGAGAAGGCCGCTTGCAAATCGCAAGACGCAGTGAGAGCCTCGAAGGCTTTCTGCATGATAGGAAGCCACCAAGCTGTTCCTAGAGGAGCAGAGGGATCACCCTTGAATGAGGGAGGTGGAGGAAGATGTTTCACTATCGGATCTACCTCTATAGGCTCCTTGAAACCCAAGTTGTGAGCCTTGGCTAACACAGTCATGCCACATCTCTTCGCCAAGAGGGCGATATCTTGGCGGATAGCTAGCAGGTACTCAGGTGAGGCTCGAAAAGATTCCAAGAGGCCTTGATGGAGGATTTGCAGTGCTTGCTGGCCTAGAGAAGTCCGGAGGATGTAGCTGTGGCAATAATGAACCCCTTTTGTATAACCTGATTGATAAGAAAGGTTGGCAGCATGAAGTAAGCTCTTGGTCCCCTCAAGTTCCTTGCTAACTTGGGACAGATGACGACTGAGCTCGGCATTGACGTTGCTGAGGGAGGCATTCTCCTCGAATAAAATGGACATCTTCTCTTGAGACATGAGCAGTTCCTGATTCTTTCTTTTTTAAATCGTCATTGGCTAGGGAAAGCCTGCTGCTGGTATCCAAGATGTCTTTATTCTGGAGCTGCAGGTCTTCGTTCGCCCTAGTCAACTCCTGCAGCTGCACTTGGCCAGCCACTAACGCCTCTCTCAGCTTCCCCATCTCTTTCTCTTGGGCAGCACCTTGAAGTTGCAGCAGTCGACCATGAGAACTGATTAGCTAAAAGAGAGAGAAAAAAGGTATTAGACATGTAAAAGTAAGAATATGATAATGTTTAGAATGAATGCTTTCTAAAAACGAAAACATGATAGCAACAATACCTTCACCAAATCTTGAGCGCTTTCCTCTTGAAGTTGATGCAGAGAGGAAGGGCTAGACTCAGCCTCCTCCTCTGAAAGGGGAATAGCTTGCAGCAGGGAAAGGCACTCAGAATGAGGCAACTTGCGAAGGGAGCTGGAGGTTTGACCTCTGAAAGCATATTCAGCACCCTTAGGAGGGGAACCACTGAGAAGAAGGGTATGTTTAGACTTCTTGGTGATACCGGCAGGAGGTCGGGGGAAAAGAGGCCTCTTAAGGCTGGTAGAGGCGTCCACCCTAGTTTTCTCCTTTTGGGATGGGGAGGAAAGCTTACCAGAAGTAACTTTATCCTTGCCAAAATCTTGAGGAAGTGCACCCGAGCTGAATGATTTAATAGCTGTAGGCTTGATGAGGGTTCCTGAGGCTACAGAGGGAGCTAATAGCGATTGCGTGAATGCTGCGGCAGATGAAGAGGTTTCATTGGTGGGATGAGAGATATCTTGAGCCTGAGATTCCAGGCGAGCTTGCTCCTCCAACAGAATGGCAAAATCAAAGTCTTTGTCATCAGGAAGTTTCACATCTTGAATCCAGCTTGTTTCTGCATCAAGTAGGGTGCGAAGGATAAAATGCATGTTTGGAAGACTCGAGAAAAAAAAAAGATAAAAAGACAGTTGAAACCCACCCTCGATGGAAAAAGAATGATCTCCTCTAGGGGATAATCCGAAGAAGGAAAGCACGCTAGAGTCAGATAGCAATGAATTTAATGGAAAGGGGGTAAACCGCGCCCTTAGACTTAACTTTGATAACACCTTGAGAGTAATATGAGGGATATCCTTAACGGCCGGACGAGGCTGCTTCAGGTGAAGTGTTTGCCATGGGGGATAGGTGAAAGACCAACGACCCCATTTAGGAGTGAGGATGAAGTACTTGTCTCTCCACTCTTTCCCCATCGTGCGAGGAACACACAAGTATTGGGCAGGGCCCTTGGGTCTAGCGCTAGCGTAATAGAACGCACCAGTGGGCTTCACATCATAAACAGTTTGGAATAGAGTGGGAGTTGGGACACCCCCATTTCCACGAAGCAAAATGAAGAAAGTCAACAGGATTTTGACGAAAGAAGGGTGAAATTGATTGGGCCATAAATTATGCATATCACAAACTTGAGTCACGAAGTCAGGGAGGGGAAACCTTAAACCTGCCTCTATTTGGTGATACCAAAATGCCACCGAAGGATAATCCAATAGATGACGACAGTCATACAGTTCTGGCATGCTAATATCAAACAACTCATCACAGTTCAACAACGACTTTACTAATGCTAATTCTACAGGAGTTAGGGAGGATTCACCTACTATAGCGTTTGGAGCCATACTAGAAGAAGCAGAAATCTTCAGAGAAGAAGAGGTCTCAACAGAAGGAAATGATGAATCCACCTCTTTAACCCCCTGGCCAGATGAGGGCGAACCCTCGGTCAGGTTGATGACTTCTTCAGGGTTGGAAGGAGGTGCCAGACTGAAGGATTCCTGATGGCTATTCGTAAGGAGCAATGGGCAGAAGGTTGTTTTCTCTTGACTTGAGTACGAGAGGATGTATCCGACTGAGAGTCTTCATGCAAGGAGAGATGAGGCTGAGAATCAGATGCACGAAATGTCGGTTGATCGGAAATGGTATCCTCTACGGAGGGAGAGGGAGTTCGCGCCATAAGAGAATTACAGTAAAATGGAGGAAGAGTGTAAAGGTAAAAGAAGATAAGGATGAAGACACCAATATAAAAGAGAGAGGGGGACGTTTGAAATAAAGTAGGGGAAGTTGCAGAGTTTCCCTCTTTTTACTCAAATAACAGCGAACTGAGATCTGGTTTAAAAATTCAAAATAGGCAGGTCCCTGGCGAAGGAAAGTAGGATTGTCTAAAGAAATCTCATGTCTCGATAATCGCGCGGGATAAATTACTCTGTATTTCTTAAAGGGAGATAATGTAACCAGAAAAAGTACATTATACAAAATCAGAACAGAGAGATGAGCGAACGCGAACACCTACCAAGACCACACTTTTTTTCCTTTTCCGATGGTCAGAATCGTCTCCGACTGTAATGCTCTCTCGCAGCTCTGCAAGAAAAAAGAGGGCCGGGGATGTTTTCCAGCGAACCACCTCCGAAGTCTAAGTTAGTATTATGGGTTCCTTTCTTTTGGAAGTGAATGTAACAGGAAAATAAATCTGAAAAAGATTGTGTTTGTGTGTGTTGGATTTTATATAATATATACTCGTGAGTTTTCTTGAGAATGAAGCTGAATTGCTGCTCCATCTTTTTTTCTTTACCTTTACACGTGCTATCGCCCTATTGGCTGAGACCCGATGTACTTTCTGAGTGTACCTTACGAGCATTAATTAAAGTGTCTTTGTTCGTCAGGTATACAACTTAGGAAGAGTTTTAAAGGAGTCCTCACGAGAAGGCGAGTCATGAGGGGCGTCCATAGAAGGGTGTTGTCGGTGATTGAAGGAGGTATTCTCTTCGAAAAGTGAGTCGAAGTTCGTCATTTTGGGATTATGACAAAAGATTCGGAGAAGGGAAAAGAAAGTAAAATTGGAAGATGAAAATAAAAAATTAAGGTAATAAAGAGGTAGTAACTAAAAAAAATAGGAGGACGGTTGAGAAAAAGGAGAAAGAATCGAAGAGTCGTCCATCTCCCTTTTTTTTGGAAAAACGTGTAAGCGATGACATCATCGCAGATAATGATGAATTTTTTTCAAAATAATCAGGTCTCAAGCAAGGTATACGCGTAACACGTGTCCTTGGCAGTGATTGTCTACCCAAGTATGCTCAAGAGTGTAATCATAGCTACTCTACGCTTAAAAAGAAAATGCCCTCTCTTTTTAACCTAGAGTAGGGGGAGTAGATGTTGTGGCCTAAAAGGTTCAGGTCTCGGGGAGACCTGAACCCTTCAACTGGTTAACATAAGATGTTGGGTAGCTCGTCAGGTAAGTAATCGAAGAGTGGAGAGCTAAGGTAGAAGAGAGCTGACAAGCAAGCATCTGAGCCAGCAGTCTTGATAGAATCAGTGAAGGTCTCATTTGCCCAAACAATGTCAGGTGACATAAAGATGCTTTATCTGCGGCAATACGGATTTGGCAGGAAATACTCAGTTGCATCAACCAATAGAATGAACACATGCGTAAAGTAAGTAACAAATATCTAGTTAGTTTACAGATATGTCCCTGAAGGTGAAAATATGAGGTATAAATATCATTACACTTCATACTGCATGACAAATTACATTCGACACGCACACATCCTATACTCACGTACTCTCATCCTCACTTCCTCTTTTCCCAAAGTTGACTTGATCGTCGGAGGGGGTTTGCCGGTAAACCTCCGGGCCCTTTCTTTTTGCAGGATTTGGGGAAGTACGTCTGTTGAGCTCAAGTCCTCGTCTTCTTCTTTAGCGTGGTCCTGATAGGTGAGCAAAGAATCTGTGTGTCTTGGGTGTGTCGTTTGTAGAGATGAAGTGTTGGGTTGTTTTTTAGACGCAACACTCACTATAATTTCTCTTGCACTTTGTTTGCTTTGCTTTGCTGTTGTCGCCTCTTCTACTTACTCCTAATCTGCTGCTATCTCTTTTGATTTCTGTTCAAAATTCAATCCTTCTTCTCAAATTGTTTCTAGGCTTGTTGCCAAAGAATGGTTCTGTTCAAATTAGGGAGGTTTGGAATGACAATCTTGAGCAAGACTTTGCTCTTATTCGTGATATAGTCGATAATTATCCCTATGTTGCCATGGATAATGAGTTGATTCAGTCGGGTCTTACATTCTCTGATGAAGACGGGAATCTCCCCTTGTGTATGTCCCGCGATCGAGGGGAGACCATCCACTGCCGAGAAAGACCCGCGATCGCGGGGATGTGGATTTGAAGTCGGCCCTACTCCTTAAAAATCCATGCCGAATTCCTCCAACCTCCACACTCAAATCTTATGAACTCCATCCAATTCCATGGAGTTCAACTCCATTAAAATCCCCCAAACTCTATAATCTAATACACCCCCTTAAGTACTTAACATTACTCCAGTCTAGTTGTGCACTGTTGTCAATTTGGCCATGTCACAAGTGGTATAATTACTAATCATTAAGTACATCAAATTTTCTTGAGAAAAACAAAAGAAAGACCAAATATATTTTATTCCAATCATTTTTGTCAACTAGTCTCTCATGGAAAATTACTGAATGTGGTAACAGCAAATCTAACCGTAACAATAGAGAATCGGTCGGACTATGTTAGTGTCTAGTCCGCGAGCGGTAGTTTTCCGACAAAGTCATTGTAGAGACTACCAAAGTAGAGATGACCTTCAAATTCTACGGCAGAAGTAACAAACTTCATCACCTTCCCTGTGGGATCATCAAAACCTCTGATAATCTTTCCATCACTTCCAACATTCACAACCATTGCTTTCTCTACTATATTTGCCACCCATTTGCTAATTATTTCCGGAAATGCCCCTGCTAAATATTTCAACCCAGGCAAATTGTATACGAATCTTGGCCACATAGGAGTACTCTGCAATTCAAAGATAAGATTTTTTTTTGGAGAAAATAAGTTAAAAAAATTAATATAGTGATTATTAAGGTTTTATTAACTATAAATAACCAAAATCAACAACCAATTTTAGTTGTTTTACCTCTATTAATGCAATCCAAAATGAGTTATCTGGAGCAAGATTAATGTTATCTGGCCTCCCAGGAAGTTTATCCACAAAAATCTCTGTTTCTCCTTTCTTCTCTCCTTTCAACCAATATTTCAGACACCTATACCTGATTAGCACATAATGAAATTCATTAAAAACAATAATTTAACTAAATAGTTAATAGCAAAAAAATCATTTAACTCTGACCTGATCTTGATTTTAGACACGACTACAGTATATCATTAATGACTGGAAAAAGTATCGTGACTAAAATTGTCCAACAAATTAACCCTCCAATAGACCGATTTTTGCAATGTAGCCATACTTACTTCCATGTTTCACACACAACCAAGTAATCTTCGTTTGCGGATAGCGCGAGGCCATTTGCAAAAGCAAGACCGTCTAGAACAAGTGATGTCGTGTTTGTTGATGGATCGTATTTGAGGAGGCGCCCGTGTGCCTCCGACTCTAGCAGATCGAGCTGCCAATTATCGTAAACGAATTTTGTGGTAGCATCGCTGAAGTACAATGTGCCGTCCGATGATGCGATCACATCATTTGCAAATCTTGTGGAAAATTAAGGATACATCACATTAGCTAATTTCATTTGCCTTACAATCACAATGTACCCAAAAAAAATAGTTTACCCTAAGTCCCTAACCAAGTCACTTCTTATACCATTTTAATAAGATATAGTAATTGTATTGGAATCACGTACTTTGATCCAAAATTATAATTTTCTCCTAATTACAATGAGTATGTATATATATTATCAAATAAATTGTTACACCACCATATAGGTGGAAAATCTACACCACACCACACCACACTACACAAAGGTGGGACCACTACACCTCACCTTGGCGGGATTAAAAATCAGGCCGAATACACAAATTGAGTATTTTAGACCCCATTGACTTTTCGACCTGATTTTTAAAGCATACCAACCAAATACTCAATTTTTATTTTTATTTTTATTTTTTACGACTAAAACTCTCCCAATTTTTCAAAATCATGTCGCTCGAGACCTAAATTCGATTAGTATTTAGACTATTTTCGATAGGATCTCACCTTATTCGGGAACCATCAACATAGGATGTAAGAACCGTGACACCCTCTTCATTAACTTTAAGCAAACCCTGTTCCATCATCAATCAACGAGTTTTTTTAATTAATTTGTGTTCATTAACTTTAATTAAACAAATTAGTCTCTACTTGAAAGTATTTAAATTTTGGTAACGTTACCTCATCGCCTTGGCAAATGATTAGATCGCCGGCTGCTGTGACAGTTATCCCAAACAACTTATTACTGTGAATCTGCAACCATTTCTGCCATGTTCCATTGCGATGCATCCTTTGCACACTCCCATCCCTCGTCACTGTATAAACAACTCCGTTGCCGTCGACGGCGACATCTTCCGGCTGCTGCAGCACCCCTTCTCCTAGCTTTATCACATTCTGTTCGGACACAACATGCCATAAAATATTAGATTTTTATGTTATCTAATAAGTTCTCAGATATAAATAAGTATTTCTTTCTGACCTGCAATTTGGCGTTGGAGGGAGCGGGTGAAGGAGAGGAAGAAGGTAGGTTTTCAAGATAAATAGGAGGATTAGATGATGAAGAAAATATTTGCTGGAGAGCAACTGCCACCACACAAACTATCACAATTCTTGAAAATGTTACCAACGGCGCCATGGATATATCAATAGTGGTATATGAATACTAGCTCTTTATTATTGTATTTAAATGAGTTTTGTGTTTTTGAGGTGATTGTGGAAATTTATGACTAAATTTGCGAGAGGTTCATTATATACTACTAACTTGTCAGTTCATATCGGAATCTCTTCCATAACTTAATTTATTCTAAATAATGATACAAAATAAATCCTTGTTTTTTCTTTTTATTTATTTATTTATTTGAGTTTGTACAGTTGTAGGAGGAAGAAGAAGAATAAGAAGGCGGAGAGATTGAAGAACGAAGAAGACGCAGATGGTTTCCGGCGAGGGTTTTTAAAATTCTTTGTGGGTAGGCCTATATTAGTGGGTGGCTTGTTTAATTATTAAATTCTTTGTTTGTTCATTCAATTTTTATTTATTTTTTCATCTGATTAGGATTCTAGGAAGAATATATTATATGCAATGAGTTCATTCATTTAACGGCTCTCAATATTTTAATTAATTCCCAGAGATCATTAATGGCTTAAATAATTGAGAATATTAATAGCTCATTTTTTTATGTTGGGGAAGGATAAACCTCCGTCATTGTCCTTGTGCAATAGCCTGCAAACCGGAAAAATAGGTAAATCACATTTTTTAAGTATAAGTATGAAAATGAATTAAATAAAGTAAGAAAATTACTCTGCCAAGATCAAATGCTACAAATCGAGATTTCATCAATTAGAGAATCGGAAATGGCTCCGACGATCTACATTTTCCGGCAACGGAACATGAGTGCCACATTTATACGATGCCCTCAATTTTTTCATTAATTGAAAAGAATGTATATTATCTAAATTTGACGTGTCAATTACTACCTCTGTACACGAAATGGTTGTCACTTTTGACATTTAAGTCCGTCCACGAAATGATCGTCACTTCTATTTATAGTTGTAGGGACCACATAATACATTATATTTAACCTTATATTACTCACGATTTTACTTACATTTATTGTGAGACCTTTACTCCACTCATAACAATAATCACTATTATCCACAATTACCTAACATATTCTTAAAACTCGTGTCGTCCACAATCTGACAAAACCAATTTGAGCTTAAATTTGTAGGATAGCCTAAATTCGCGATTATATAGGTAATATTTATGACCTGCATGCTCGAAATATTTGCTTTCTAGCTGCTGTAGTGTGTAGTCTTGCAAATTATGAGCAGGACATTAGAATTAAAGGAATAACTATTACTCCATCCGATTTATTGAAATTATCATGTTACTGTTCGGCGTAGAATTTAAGAATAAGGGTAACAAGATAGAAAGTTGGTAGATACCATTACCTTTTAAAGATTTTGATTTGGAAGATGACAATATGAGTGAGACATTTAAATAAAGAAAAAATGACAATTTGAGTGGGAGAATATTTGAATCATGATTTAGTTTATTAATGCGATACCATTATCTAAAGGTTGCAAACTAATTTATGATCTCTCAATTTACAGCAACTACAGTACAAATTAAACTTGCCAGCGATGACAGAAGTCGACATGACACATTATTTTCTTCTCATTATTGTTGATACACTATGGCTGGCCGTGGATATTTTAATTGGGTAGTGATAATAGACCACCTAGTGGTCAGCCACCACCGATTTTTTTTGTCAAAATTGATTTAGCATATTTATTTATTTAGATCGGTTTTTATTTTATTTTATTGGAAAGACAATTCTAACCCTGATTAATTAAGGTAAATATTGACTAAATATTTTTTGAATCTAACGAAAATATCGCCCTATTAATTAGGGATAATTTATAATTTAATTAATTTATTTCTCTTCCATAATATATTATTTTTCTCTCTCTCTAATTTGTTCCTAAAATAATGGGATTATATTTCCCTCCCAATTCCTCATGATTTTCGGTCAAAATACAATGTGGGATTATATTTGGATTTTATTTTCGTCCCATAATATATTATTTTTCTCTCTCTATTATTTGTTCCTAAAATAATGGGATAATATTTATATCACAATCCTCCAAATCTTGAATGTCCATAATTATATGTGGTATAATATATGAATTTTATTTCTCTTCCATAAATGAAAATCAAATCTCTATATATGGATAACAATCAATCAAAAACATACCCAAATTACATGCAAAATCAAATCTAAAAAAAAAGGATAAAAATCAATTAATAAAACTACCGAAAATAATATCCACAATTGTAGGAGATAATGATCTAATATAGGAAAACAAATTTACATAATTTTAGGAAACTATATAACTACCGTAATTAACATAATAAATCAGTAAGGGTAATATAGACAAAAGAGTGAATCAATTTAATGGGGTATAATTCAATTTTTTTGGATTAATATATGATTTACTTAATTAACCAGTGGTCAAAAATCTTTATCGATTTTAATTTACATAAATAAATAACAAAATTATGTTTTGTGGATATGTTCCGAAAATTTAACTCTAAACTATGTAAGATTAACACAATTTAAAACTAAGGTTAACATAGAAAGCGAAGCTTATCTTTCCACATTAAATTTTCGCTACAAGACAGTATTAGGTCGGCAACATTTTTTGGAACCTGACAATTTATTTTGGGAAATAATCGATGTTGGATCTAAAGTAACATAGTTTCAAATTTAGAACATATATAATTGTCAACAAGGCCTAACTTAATTGGCAAGTTGAGCCATCACAAGACTTTCTATAATGAGAGGTTTTGGGTTCAATTTCAACTAGGGGCGGGTTTAAGTTTGATCAGGGGTGCTCAGCAACCCCAACAAAAAAATTTCCCCTATTTCTGTATCTTCCAAAGCAAATCGATTTCAGCACTCCGTCGGTCAAAAATTCCAGTTTTAGCACCTCCTCACGTATATGCCTGTGTCCGACCCTGATTTCCATATGAAAAAAAAAAAAGAAGAAGAAAAAGGAAAAATAAAAATTTGCTACATATAGTCGCCTCGATCGACACATTGACTGATGTTTGTCTCTAATGTATGTGGGATCCATTCGATTGAGAAAAGGCAAGGTTTAGTAGTCTATCCTTTCGACGAGAAATTGTGTTGACAGAAGGCAACAACTTCCATGGAAAAGAGTGGTAGATTCTCTTCCAAAATATTACTATCCATTTAGATGCAGAAACTCCCTCATTGCATGTGCTACATTTTATTTAAAAATGCAACAACCAAATGACGAATATGGGATTTAGAAATAGGACCTATTTAATTTGTTATGGTTAATTGCTAACCTTTAGTCAAAGTTTGATAAAAATATAACATTTGGGTGGGAGTAAATAAGTCTGTAGCTAAATGGGTATTATATAACCAACAAAATGTATTGCAGTAGAGAATCGGACTTGATTATTTTCTAGTTCGCCAGTGGTAATTTTCCGACAATTAAAGTCATTGGTGAGACTACCAAAATAGAGATGATCTTCAAATTCTAGTGCAGAAGTTACAAACTGCGCATCACCTCCCCAGTGGGATCATCAAAGCCTCTGATAATTTTACCATCGCTTCCAACATTCACAACCATTGTTTGCTCAACTACATCTACCACCCATCTTGTAGCTATTTCAGGATATGCCTCTACTAAATATCTGAAAGCAGCTAACCTGTATACGAATGTCGGCAACATAGGCTGCAACTGCAATACAATTAAAGAGAAGATTTTTGGATAATATAAGGTCAAAAGTACATTACTTAGTGATTATTAAGGTTTCATCAACTAAAAAGAAATAAAATAAAAATAAAAAATAATAATATCCTACCATTTTTACTAGTTTTACCTGTGATAGTGCGATCCAATAAGAGCCATCAAGATTAATGTTATCTGGCCTCCCAGGACGTCTATCCACAAAAATTTGTGTTTTTCCTTTCTTCTCTCCTTCCAACTAATACTTAAGACATCTATATCTGTTCTCCAATTTCACAGATCAACAAATTGGTCTCATTAAAGAGAAAAGGAAAATCTACGAATTTAGCAATTGTACTAATTCTAGCAACTTATTTAAAACATATAAAATCTAGCAATTTAGGTCATTTATACCCTTAGTTCTTTTATTAAATGAAAATCCATTCATATCACTTTTTTATTTTACGTTTAGTTATTTCCAAGAAATGTTACGTGATTTCGTATAATTTAATATGTTAATAAATATAATTTTATATGATTTCACATATAAAATTGAGTTATTATAGGATTCTAGTAGTTTTAAAGATAAAAATATTAATTCTAGTAATAACTTTTAAATTTTATTAATTATAGCAATTTATGACTTTTTTACCATTATTCGAATTCTCATTATTTTTCATGTGAATTCCAAGTATTTTTCATATGAATTCTCATTTTTTCACGTGAATTTCCATTTTTATTCATGTGAATTTGAATTAAATACGAAATCAAATAAATTGTAATGTGATTTCACATTATTTTTCATGTGAATCCCCATTTTTTTATGTGAATTCTAATTATTCTGCTTGTGAAACCATTATAATGTTATTTCACATTATTTTTCATGTGAAACCACACAAATTATAATGTAATTTCACATATTTATTCATGTGATTTCCCACAAATATATTTGGAATCACGACTTTCAGAATTGAAAAAAGGAAAAAAAAAAAAAAAAAAGGTAAATAAGTCTATAATTGCTATTATTTGATAGTTTTAAAAAATATTGCTATAATTAATATTTTAAATCTTAGAATTGTTATTTCTAACTTCTATAAAATCATGTGACTTCGTATTAATTTTAAAGTTATATACTTAAATCTTTAATTCCAAGAAAATTATGTGATTTCATATGCTAATATATTATTTAACATATCAAATTATATAATTTAATATTATTCAACAAATTGAATGTTCTTTTGTATAAAAGATGAGGTATTTGTGAAATTTCATATAGTAAATGTAAGGATTTCATATATTAAATTATGAAAATTCGTAATAATCGTAAACTAGTAAATTTGGGATTTTCAATCCACTAAAATTTTATGAGATTTATCATAATGAATATTTAGAATAAATATATTATTTTATGTGATTCAACATAATTTGGGGTGACGAGAGAGTGGCTAAGTGGAGAAAGTGGGAATGGAAAGTTAAAATTATACGATTAAATGAAATTACATGTAAATACAAATATATTATAAAATTGAAAGAAAAGAAAAAAAAAAGAAAAAGGGTAAAAAAGTCTAGAATGTTAGATTTTATATGTTTTAAAATTGTTGCTAGAATTAGTATTTTTTATCTATATAATTGCTAATATCCCATCTTTCCCGAAAAGAAATACTAGCACTCCTTTCGTTCATAATTTAAAGTCCCATTTGGTGTTGAGCACGGAAACTAAGAAAACTGGTAAAGTTGTTGTGAGTGGAGTTAAGACCCCACTTAGTGGGAGTAGAAGAAGTGGTTTGGAAGTTATTGTGAGTAGAATAAGGGACCCACTTATTGTGAGTGGAAAAGATAAAATAGAGTTAAAATTATTGTGAGTGGAATAAGGGTCCCACATCTTGTGAGTGAAAGAAGTTAGATGGGAGTCAAAGTTGTAGTAGGTCCCACTTGATTTGAGTGGAAAAAGGTAAGTAGGACTTTAATTCGTGGACAAATATTTTGATGTAAGTAGGACTTTAAATCGTGGACGGACGGAGTATATTTTACTCCTCTGTCCCGTTCAATAAGTCTTATTTTGCCATTTTTGGTGCCCCACTCAATAAGTTTCATTTCCTTTTTGGTAAAGATTAACACACTAAAATCCACTTTATGTCACACTCAAACGTGAACAATGTTGTTTACTTTATTGTACAGTGTTTTTCCACTCAACCCACTTTAACATCAACAATGAAATACTACCTTAATCACACTCTAACTCTCTTTTTCTTAATCTACGAGCATATTCCAAATGGGACTTGTTGAGTAGGACAGATGGAGAATAAAAACAGATTAATTTTAAACACATCGTAAACTATAACGATCTTAATTTTATTTTTCAAATCATGGAATAATAACGCCTAACAACTACTGGAAATATGTCATTTGTGGTTGATTTAAGCACGGAAAAAGATAATATTAGGGTACTTTTGTGTACGCCTGACAATTTTTGACACGACATGATAATTCGTACGAAATTAATGGGTTAGTGTCGAGTCTTATCGGATACAGGTCGTTATCGTATAACCCGATAAGGACACGAAATTATCGGATCAGATTTGTGTCGGATTCGTAAAACCCGATAAGATTTACTTATTTTTATTTTTTTATTTTTTATATTACTTATTAATTATATTTCCTAGGGCTTTAGGCTAATCTAATATAAATACCCTCTCATATTTAGGTGACATTAATCGTGTCGTGTCGTATATAGATGTGCATATTTCGGATCGGATTCCTGTCGTGTCGAGCAAATCCTTAACAGGTCGTGTTCAGATTTAGCCTTAACATGTCAGGTCGTTAGCAGGTCGACACAATAACGATCAAACACGCACGATTTGCCAGGCCTACTTTTGTGTTAATAAAGTCAAAATCATGTCAAAGTTAATAATGATTTAATTCACTAATTGATAAATTTTGATTACATTAAACATACTCTCATGTTTCACAGACAACCAATTAATCTTGGTCTGCAGATAGTGCGACGCCATTTGCAAATGCAAGACAAGAGATGTTGTATTTGATGAAGGATCGTATTTGAGAAGGCGCCCATGAGGCTCGGGCTCTAGCAAGTATTGAAGTTGAATTTAGTGATTACATCACTCAAGTACAACATCCATCCGATGATGCGATCACGTCATCTGCGAATCTTGTGGTAGGAGTAGGATACATCACATTAGTTACTTTCATTTAACTTAGGCTATGTGCAACCCGTCTCGAGCGGAGATCGAGCACGGGGTGGCTCGAGCACCCTGCGTGGCGGAGGTCGCGAGCTCGAGCACCGCTCGAGCACGGCGCGTGCCTTCACGCGCGAAACGAAAATTTAAAAAAAAATAAAATATGTCGGGCGCGTGTACGGTAAAAAAATTAAGGGCCACGGGCATTTTTTGTTTGCCGGCAACGGTAAGTTGCATTTATTTTTTTATTTTTTTTATTTATTTTACCTATAAATACCCATTTCACCTCCTTCATTTTCACACCTCTCATTCCTTTCATCTCTCAATTTTTTTTCATCTTCTTCATTTCTCCAACAAATTCATCCCAAAAAATAAATTATGGATCCTAACAATCCATACAACTGGTTCGGCGATAATTCCGACTACTAAATGGATTTCACGGGGGCGGAGCTCGATCAAATCAACCTCAATAGTGCGGCCTCAGCGGAATCCTACCCGTCGTTCTCCCCCGACGCTGACAGTCCGGCGACAAACACCGAGGATCGCTTCATTTTGACACCGCTGTCGGAGGAAGAAAAAAGAAGGGCAAGGACAAAGCCACCGCCACCTCTGCCGCTGCCGAGGAAGATGACTCAGAACCCGTCCGGGCCAAGCGGCACAACTACACCGACGAACAAGCCAGCTACATGGCTCAGATTTGGGTGGAGGAGACCTGCAACTCCATCGTCGGATGCGACCAGTCCGGCGAGAGATATTGGGGCGCTATCCAAGAGCGCTTCAACAAGAAGTTCAACTTGAATCTCAACAAGAAAGCCGTGAGGAGCTTCTTCGGCCGCATCCAGACCACCGTTAAAGCTTGGATTAGAGCTTTCCAGAAAGTCCAATCTCGCCAGCCAAGCAGCGCCGATGACGGGTATGTGATTGCCCAGGCCCAAGCCATTTACAAGGCTAATACCCAGGCACCTTCTTTCCACTATTTCACAGCTTGGGACATTCTCAAAGACAACCCCAAGTTCGCCGAGGCAACTACACATCTTTTCATTCCCAGCCGTCTGCGGAGGAGGCCCAGTCCACCGAAGGAGAAAGCGCGCCTCCCCGACCGGAGGGTCGAGATGCGGCAAGAGCCAGGGCAAGGTTCAAAGGAAAGAAGTCGGTAGAGGGCTCGTCCCAGTTCGAATCCGTCATGGATCGATATGGCGACCGACTTACCCAGTTCGCCGAGGCCAAGCATGAGATCAGGGTGGCGTTGCGGGAATCAGCTCGCGCAAAGCTGGAAAATGCACGCATCCGGGCCGAATATGTTCAGCAGAGACGTGATACCACCGACTTGGAAGTTGTCTACAGGGACACGAGATTTATGATGCCGGAGCAGCTCCAAGTTCACAGAATGATGGTGGAGGAGGTGAAGCAACGTCGGGGGTGGGCGTAGTATTTTTTCATAATTTTTAGTTTTATGTACTTTTTTTTCGAGCATGTAGTGTTTTTTTTATTGTGTGCGGCATGTAATTTTCCAATTTTCAAATATTATGGAAAATTCGTATTATTTATAATTAGTGTATTTTAATTTATTTACAAATAGATGAATTAATTTAATAAATAAAAATAGGGAATTGTTTAATATTGTGCTAGAGCACCCTTAGAGCACTTTTGGGATGCAGAGGTAGAGGTCTCTAAGGGTACTCTAAGGGATGCAGATAGCCTTACAAATCACAATTTCGATACCATTTGAGAGATAATAGTCATTGTGCCCAGACAAATAATTCTATATAATTTTGTACAATTATATAATTCTTCCAAATTTCATATCTATCCAACTTTCAAAATCACGTGGCTCGAGATCTTAATTTGAGTAGTATCTAGACTAGTTTTGATATTTCACCTTTCAAAATCATGTGGCTCGAGATCTTAATTTGAGTAGTATCTAGACTAGTTTTGATATTTCACCTTATTCTGGAACCATCAACGTATGATGCAAGAACCGTCACACCTTCCTCACCAACCTTACAGCAAGTTTGGTAGCCTAAATATACCAAGATTAGTTTGTTTATTTTGACTTATCAAATGTTTGGTAGCCAGATAAATAAACTAACAAGCCCGCTACAAAGAGAAAGCCCGGTGCTATATCTCTATTCCTCCCAAGTAATTTATCTCTCCAAATTGGTGAGATTAATTAACTTCTCTCAACAGTGACATCTCGATTGTCATTTCTGCCCTTTATTTCGAAATCGATTTCTCATAGAAGAGGCCCTTCCTCTCGTTTTTGTTTCTTATCAATCTTTGAGCTTTATCTTTTCACTTCGGCGCCGCATTGAACAGGTGAAAATTCTGCAGCAGAAGACGACGCTATCCCGCCGGAAGAGGTAAAGATTCCGCTTAGCCCCTTTGTGATTTGTAGTAGCCCTTGAAAAATCACACCAATCTGACCTCGAATTTGTCTACCAATCGAGTAGGAAGGAAGCCGTAATTTGTTGACAACCGGTGAGCTTCGGCAGATTCATGAGTGCAATCGATTCATAATCGAACACAAATCTAAGTATTGGTATCTCGTGTGCAGCAGTTAAGTTGCAAGTACTCTTTTTTTTTTGGTCGGCGGGATGAGGATTTAGTCTCCATTATTCTTGTTATTAATTGTTGGGCTTCGATTAATTCTAACAAAATCTACCGATTACAGTTGTGGAGCAAGAACAAAACGATCTGCTACACTCCCCACAAAAATCCTGCACCCTGTATTTAAAGAAAATGGTATGTTGTAATTACTGCACAAACCTGAGTTCAATATAATTTTTGTTCCAACTCGTATTTAACTGCAATTACAGTATTTATTGGAATTGAGTTCTGTTGGTATCGTTTTATGAAATATTCTTCATCTGCATTCAGTTAAGGTGTCGAATTCTCTCCTATGAGAATATTTTAGCCTCGTGATTGTGTTTGCATAAGCATTTGGCTGAGCTATTCAAAAGAAACCAGCCTCTTAATTGATTTCTATGTTGGGGCTTTGGTCTTGATTATTTGTTGACAACGTATTGGGGTTTGCTCCAATATTCTTTTGTGAATTGTTTTATATCGTGAGGTCATTTTCTGGTTTTGTTTCAACACTTGATGCTAGTTTTGTATGTAGATTAATATGAATTTATATAGTGGTTCATATTGTGTAGGTTTTTGCAAACTAAAATGGCCTCACGAGTGCCTACTTCTACAGAACAATTCTCTCGCAAGGGCCTACTTCTACAAGGGCGAGTCGGTGTTCAATTTGTTGGCATCGATTTTTGGCAATGACGAGTTCAAGAACGAGAATGATGCACCAATCATCAACATAAGTGATGACTCTGTACGCTCTCATGATTGACGGAGCTCATCATTGCTGATTCTAAGAGCAAAAAACTTACCTCTCCTGTCATGAAATCTTACACCAATAGCACATATAAGTGGAGCGATGATGCTTCAACAAAAGCATTTGACGAGATGTTAACTTCTTTCAATTCATGGGGCAACTTTGGCTATCCAATGCGGTACCCGTTTCCTCCACCAACGATTGATCGACATAGAGTGAGCGAAGATGATGGAGGTAGCTCTTGTGCTTCGTCAAATCCGCATGCAAAGAGCCAAAATCCTTTCTGGTAGATTATCATGTGTTTATGGGGTGTTTTTATGTTGTAATTTTCATTTCCATCATTGTTGTTTTTTAAATTATGCAGTACTTGTGAGTTTGTTAAGTTTTTGTTTCAATGGATGAATTATAATATTGTGTATTTATTAAATCGAGTCTCAATATAACCGATGAAAATAGTTTTAATTGTTATCTTGGGGCCGAAATTCATTTATATATCAAAGGGTGTATTGTTATTTTTTAGTTAGGTTAAGGGTAGATATGGTAGATTCATACTTAATCTTGGATTTTATCTAGCCTACCAAACGAATTTTTTGTTTATCTCGAATTTTTTCCTAAGCTACCAAACATCCATCTTATACAAATAACCTTTGGAATCAAGATAAACTATCTTCATATAATTTATCTTTACATATCCTAACTAGGCTACCAAACATGCACTTAAGCAAACCATATCCATCAATCAAACCACACGTTCAGACATAATATAATATACACACAACAAACACGATATCTTGTATTAGACTACTCCCTTCGTCCACAAAATGGTTGCCACTTTTACCATTTATGTCCGTCCGTTAAATGGTTGCCACTTCCATTTATAGTAGTTAGACTCACATAATATATTATATTTAACATTTTATTTCTAACTACTTTACTCACATTTATTGTGCGATCTTTACTCTACTCATAAAAATACCCACTATTATTCACTACTGCCCACTATTTTCTTAAAACTCGCACCGTCCATAGTGTGATAACTATTTCGTGGACGGAAAAAGTATATGACAAATCTTGACTCATCAAATCAAACCCGGCCCAAGCCCATCGAACCGAACAAAAGTCTCAACCCAACCTGAAAAAATAAATCAGGGTTGATTCCAAAAGCATCGGGCAAAGAGAAATTTGGTGGCTCAACCCAACTCGTTCGGATCAAACTATTTTTGTCAGATCCATATAAGGAATTAATTTAACAGTACATATGAGTACCGTCTGATGGGTTCATACAAAATTTAAAATTTGATTACCTGATCAGGCATCACAAACGATCAGATCGCCGGCCGGTGTAGTAGTTAATGTTATCCCCAACAAAGTAGTAGTACTATTAATTTGCAACCATTTCTCCGACGTTCCATTTCCTTGCAACCTATACACACTCCCATCCCTCGTCACTGTATAAACAACTCCGTCTTCGTCCCCGGCCACGTCCTCCGGCTGCTGCAACACCTACTTTTATCACATTCTGTTCGGACACAACGTGTACGAAAATTTTAGATTTTTAATTATGTCATAATTGTTATTTAGTCCATAGAAATAATCAAATACTATCTCTGACCTGCAATATGCCGTTGGAGGGAGCAGGCAAAAGGGAGGAAGCTAAGAAGGTGGGTTTTCATGATAAATTGGATAAGGTAATAGTAAGAGAAAATATTTGTAATTGGAGAGCAATTGCAATTGCCACCACACAAACTATCACAATATATTCTTGAAAATGTTATCAACGCCATGGCTCAATCTATGATCGTTACATAGTAGTTTTCTTATTTATATGAATATGTCTCTTGGATGTTTATTAATTTATGAGTTAATTAAGGAAATATGTAGTTTCGACTTTAATTAAACATGTAGACTAAATATTTGCATGGTGTGGTGTCTTGTAGCTGTAAGTGGTCATTTCTGAATTCTGAATATAGACTTTACCAAGAATAGACGGCAACTATTTGATAAGATTAAATCATGCTATTAGCTGATTAGGCCATTTCTTCACATAATTTTTCGCTCCCCATCACAAAATAGTCGTTCTTAAAAAAAACCACAAAATAGAATAGATCAATCGTAATATTTCTCACAAAAAAAAATCAAGATATGTATGTATTATGGTTAATTAAACATTATAAATGAAAACCAATTGCTCATACGATCAATTTGTTGATTGAAATTCTTAGGTACGAGATCTCAAGTCATATTTCTATATAGGGGAGGTCTCCTGTGCAACCGGGTCAAGTGAAACCGGATCCATGCGACCGGATCCGGGTCGGGTCGACCCGGTCAATTCGGGTTTGACCCGTTGACCGGTCAATTTTTATTTATTTATTTTTTTTTTCAGTTTTTTTTTTTTTTAATTTCAGTTTTTTTTTTCGTCTCCGCCTTCGGCTCCGATTTTACGGCTCCGCCTTTGCTCCGATTACAAATATAAGGATAATCGGCGGGCAACATTTTGGACTTTTTCAGCTCGCTCCGAGGCCTTCGGCTCCCCTCGCTCGAATCTTGACCAAAGAAGAAGCGGCAAAAAGAAAATGAAACGGCAAACAAAAAAACGAAGAGGCAAACAAAAAAAAAATGAAATAAAATTTGAAAAAAAGAAAATGAAAACTGGAAAACTGGAAAAATCGGAAAATTAAAAAAAAAAAAAATAGCAGTGCGTGGGTGAGGCGCGTGCGGCCCACGCGCCACACGCGCGGTCGCATATAGGCGGCAGGTCGCATGCGAGATTTTGTGTTCTATATATGTTACAAATATGATATGTAATTCTACAGAAAAAAAATGACATACCATGTAATAATAATATGATGAAGGGAAAAATAAAAGCAAAAACATTTGTTAAGTTTCTCTTTCCACATTTTCCAACACTGTTCATAGGCTCGTAGCGACATAGAGATGAGTACTAGAGGGTACCTGATCTTTGCTACGAGACATTTTTCAAATAATAAAATATAAATGGTTAATAATTGATTATGACCTGAAACTAGGCTTCTTTATTCATTTTAGAGTTAGACTTGTGTGATACGGGTGCATTGTACGCGCCCAAACTTTTTTTTTTTTAATTTTCAATTTTTTTTCAATTTACAATTTTTTTTTTCCAATTCCGCTATCACTCCGATTACTTATATAAAGATAATCGTAATGACAACAATTTGGATTCTTTGACTCATTTCGGAGGCCTTCGGCTCCCCTCGCTCGAGTCTTAACTACGAAAGAAGATGAAAGCAAACGGGGGGTGGGAGGATCTGGAAATAAAAAAAAAATTCAAAAATTAAACGGGTTTGACCGGGTCGACCCGATCTCAAACAAGTATTTGCCTTCATTTTATAGTTTGAAATTCAAAAAATATCAAAATCAGTTTGAATTTCAATCGTTATACATCTTGTGTCACAATCAAAATTTCAAACATGTACTGGCATTTGTCATTCATAGCTACCGATATCGATTTAAAATTGTACATTTATATACATATATACGATAGAGTTTAATGTTTATGGCCACATCTAGATAAAAATAATAATTTTGTACCCCAACTTAATTTATAATAAAAAAAAGGTCAACTTTAACATGATGAGACAAAAATACCCTTAGTTTTTCACCAATCATCCTATTTTCTCTCCTACTTTATACCCATACGATTTTCAGAATCTCGTAGCATCGTACCACCATCCACCACTCATTTCGCTATCGCTGCTGCCATCGCCGTCGCCACCACCGCGGTGGCGTACGATTTTCGAAATATCGTAGCATCGTACCACCGTCTTCCACCCATTCCGCCACCACCGCAACGACGTTATACGATTTTCATAATTTCGTAGCATCGTACCACCGTCCGCCACCCATTCCGCCACCATCGCTGCCACCACCGCGGCGGCGTTGTACGATTTTCACAATGTTGTAGCCTCATAATACCGTCCGCCACCCATTTTGCCACCGCAGCCACCACCACGGCGGCGTTGTACGATTTTCAGAATCTCGTAGCATTGTACCACCGTCCGCCACACATTCTGCCACCGTCACAGCCACCACCGCGGCGGCGATGTACGATTTTCTGAATCTCGTAGCATCGTACCACCGTCCGTCACCCATTCCACCACCGCCACCGCCGCCACCACCGCGGCGGTGATCTACGATTTTCCGAATCTCGTAGCATCGTACCACTGTCCATCACCGATTCCACCACCGCCGCTGCCACCATCGCGGAGGTGATCTACGATTTTCTGAATCTCATAGCATCGTACCACTGTCCGTCACCGATTCCGCCACCACCGCGACGGCGAGGTACGATTTTCGAAAATCGTATCTTGCTGTTGCGGTGGTAGTGACGACGGTTGCGGAATGGGTGGCTAACAATGGTACGATGTTATGAAATTCCAAAATTCGTATCTCGTCGCTGAGGTGGTCGTGACGGCGGTGGCGGAATGGGTAGCGGACGGTGGTATGATGCTACGAGATTTCAAAAATCGTATGGTGGCGAGGACGATGGCGGAATGGGTGACGGACTATAGTACGATGCTACGAGATTCGAAAAATCATACATCGTAGCCGCTGTCGTGGCGGAATGGGTGGCGGACGGCGGTACGATGCTACGAGATTCCGAAAATCATACAACGCCGCCGCGGTGGTGACGGATTGGGCGGCGGACGGTGGTACGATGCTACGAGATTACGAAAATCGTACAACGCCGCCACGGTGGTGGCAGCGGCGGTGGCGAAATCGGTGACGGACAGTGGTACGATGCTAGTAGATTCGGAAAATCGTACATCACCGATGCGGCGGTGGTGGCGGTGGCGGAATGGGCGGCAGACAATGATACGATGCTACGAAATTCTGAAAATCGTAGATCGCCATCAGGGTAGTGGTGGCGGCGGTGGCAAAATGGGTGGCGGATGGTGGTACGATGCTATGAGATTCCGAAAATCATACAACGCCGCCGCGGTGGTGGCGGAATGGGCGGCGGACGGTGGTACGATGCTACGAGATTCTGAAAATTGTACAACGCCGCCACGATGGTGGCAGCAGCGGTGGCGGAATCGGTGACGGACAGTGGTACGGTGCTACTAGATTCAGAAAATCGATCAACCGACGCGGCGGTGGTGGCGGTGGCGGAATGGGCGGCGGGCAAAGATACGATACTATGAAATTCCGAAATCGTACATCGCCATCAGGGTGGTGGTGGCGGAGGTGGAAAAATTGTGGCGGACGGTGGTACGATGCTACGAGATTTCGAAAATCATACAACGCCGCCACGGTGGTGGCGGAATGGGCGGCGGACGGTGGTACGATGCTACGAGATTCCGAAAATCGTACAACACCGCCACGGTGGTGGCAGCGGCTGTGATGGAATCGGTGACAGACAGTGGTACGATGCTACTAGATTCGGAAAATCGTACATCACCGACGCGGCGGCGGTGGTGGTGGCGACGGTGGTGGAATGGGCGGCGGACAGTGATACGATGCTACAAAATTCCGAAAATCGTACATCGCCATCAGTGTGGTGGTTGCGGCGGTGGCGGAATCGGAGACGGACAATAGTACTATGCTACGAGATTTGGAAAATCGTACATCGCCGCCGCGGTGGTGGCAGTGGTGGAGGTGGCGGAATGGGTGGCGGACGGTGGTACGATGCTATGAGATTCCGAAAATCGTACAACGCCGCCGCGGTGGTGGCGGCGGCAGTGGCGGACGGTGGTACGATGCTACGAGATTCTGAAAATCGTACAATGCCGCCGTAGTGGTGACAGCGGCGGTGGCGGGCGGTGGTACGATGCTACGAGATTTCGAAAATCGTACAATGCTGCCGTGGTGGTGGCGGCGGCGGCGGACGGTGGTACGATGCTACGAGATTCTGAAAATAATGTAAAAACTGAAAATAACCACCCTTTACTCTATTAAGGGTATTTTCGTTTCTTCAAGTCAAATATGGCCTCTTTTATTCTAAATTAAGGTGGGGTACAAAATTTTACTACTTAACTCTAAAAGAGTCTTTCTACTACAATAGAACCTCTATAAATTAATACCCTCGGGACCGTGAAATTTTATTATCTTAGAGAGTTATTAATTAATCAATAAATTAATAATTTATTAATTAAAGGAGGTACCTCGTATTAAGTGAATTGAGATGAATTACAATACATGAATTCATCGAATGGTTAAGTGCAATGTATTAAAAAACTAGATGCATGTATTGCATTAGTACAATTTAAAATTAATTCAAGGAATGTAAGTTCTTAAATTAATTTATGGAACATTTAACTATATGCATATCGACGTTCGATGTTCCGTATTAATGAAAGAATTATTATATAAACAAAATAGTAGAAGGTTTTTAAAATTATTCCAAAAAATTCAATGACTTCTCATCTAAAAGGAATCGAAAAAAATAAGGCATTATGCGAGTACAAAAGAGATAACCCATCACAATTTTTTAATGCAGTTTGAGAATGCCACAGTGGAGCTTTTAAGTGATGTGAGAAAAGTTAAAGATAAAATTAATTTGAAATAAATTTCAATAGAAACAAACAACAATTAGTTCATATTTTACTAAGTTATCCTAGTTATCTATGTAATTTTAAAAAATTATTAATTTATGATTTTATTGGGGCCTTATATTTATATAAGGATCTTCCGAAAAATTATTATCTTATCAATTTATCAAAATTATTAATTTACGCTCAAGGCCCAACTCGGAACCAGAGAAAATTATTATATTAGAGAGGTTATTAATTTATCGAGTATTAATTTAAGGAGGTTCTACTGTAGTTAACTCTATACGATAATCCACATTAATTTTTCATGATCGAAAATTTGCTCAAATGTCTTGAAATGAACAGCGAATCAAAATATTTATAAGGGTTGAACGAGATCTAAATTTAAGTCCGCGGAATGGATATATTTTTGAGCTGGACTTCTACGCAACTAGTTGCGTACTATGCAACTGGTTCGACTCATGTCCATACTCATGCCCAGCCCACAACCCGCTGCCGAAGCCCAACCAGCCCACAACCTGCTCCAGCTTCCCGCCCAACCCACAACCCTATTGCCGGTCCAAGCCCAACAGGCGCCCAGCCCAAGCCCAAGCCCAATCAACCTCAATTTAAAAAAAAATATATAGCAGAGCTACCTATAGGACTCGAACCTGAGAAGTGCAAGTTTCAACATGGCTTTAAGCCAAGAGTGCTACAACTAGGTTACAAACCACTTTATGATATATTATGTAGGTACCTTTATTTATATCTTATACACGTGGCTTTTAAAAGTATTATTCATTTTTAGTTTTTCTTTTGTTTTTTTTTAATTTGTCTTTTTTAATATGTTGTCGTATATATTATTCATCGTATTTATTTTTTCAGTTTTTTAATTTTTTTAAAAATTATTTATTATCTTTATTTTCTTTTTTAAAGTATTAAATCATAATTTCTATTTATTTATTTTTTTCATTTTTCATTTCTTTTTTTAATTTTTAATTTTTAATTTTTATTATATTGTTTTTCCTACCTAATATTATTTATTTTTTTCATTTTTCATTTTCTTTTTTCTATAAGGATTTTTTATCAAAAGAATTTAATAAAAAATGTTACTATGCTTAATAACAATATTTATTTTTATTAACGACAACATGTACTTTTAGTTATTTGATTAAGTAATTATTGTCGTGACTAACAATAATTATTGAAATGAAGAAAAGTAATTTTTCAAAATTATTACTTTTTTTCACAACGATCGTTACTTTTATTCACGACAACGTGTACTTTAAGTTATTTTGTTAAGTAATTATTTCGTTATGAAAAAGTAATTATTGATACGAAGAAAGATAATGTTTCCCAAATATAACTTTTCTTCACGATAATATTTACTTTTATTCACGATAACGTGTACTTTTAGTGATTTGGTCAAGTAATTATTATCGTGATGACACGTAATTATTGATATTAAGAAATGTAATATTTCATAAATATTACTTTTTTTTCAAAATGATTATTACTTTTATTCACGACAACATGTCTTTTAGTCACCACAACTCTTATTTTTAGTTAAGTTTCTTAAAAAAAGATTTAAAAATAAAAATAAAATTATAATTGTATATTAACAAATACTCCCTCCTATTCAAAATATAAGTCTTTTTAGAGTTGTGCACATAAATTAAGAAAATTTATTTTTGTCAAATTTGCCCTTAATTAATTATGAGTTGAAATTAGTGACTAGTGAAAATGTGAATGATGGTCCCGATACGAGTCACTGGTGTATAGGGGGGGATACACCAGTTAGGATTTTTCAACTTTGAAAGCTTAACCCCCGAAAAACTTCAACTGAGTAAAGAGAGTCTCAGCTGGATTCACAACTGAGTAAGAGAACTCAGCTGTGAGAGTGGTGCCGTGCGGAATGTGGTGGAAATTATACTCGTAAAATAACTCACGCTTTTGTGCAAGGTTGGTCAATAATCAAGACAGTTGATATGTAAAGATGCAGTTTGTATGCCGGTTAGTTTGGTCAGTTGAAAATGCAATAAGTAACTGAACAGAAATAAACACAGACACACAGGATTTACGTGGTTCGGAGAGAACTCCTACGTCCACGGGGAGATGTGAGTCCACACACCTCAGTCCAAGTTCTTCTGGACAGTTCCACACAGCTTACCCGGGCTGTGCAACCGTTGCAATAAGTTTACGGGTACTTATCAACCTTTATAGTTAAGTTTACGGGTACTTAACAACCTATGTCAAGTTTGCGGGTACTTGACAACCTATGCTAAGTTTACGGGTACTCAGCAACCTATCTACTCAGTTACAGGAAGAGTAGGATCCTAACAAACACTTTTTAGGGTGTGTGTGTGGTGGGTTTTCTAACTACAGCTCGAATACGAATGTGAGCTGGATCTATGGCTTGAACGAATGAACACACAAACTAAGATCTAAGACAGATTATAATTCTATGAACCCTCAGCTACTAATGTTCTACCACTCGGAACTCTCAGTTGCTGATGCTCTTCGAATATGATTTTGCAGATTTTCTTTGCTCTTATTTCTCTCGTGGGTGCACTTCAAATTTTCTCTGTCTCATGTATCTGTCGAATGAATGAATGCCTCTATTTATAGGCGGAGAGAATCAACTAGCCGTTGGAGGAGCCGTTGATCTTTGTTCTTTGATAGCGATGGCTTGTCTCTCATCTCTGCAGACTTTCCCGATATGGCATCTGTGCTCTTCTGCTTGCCATCTGAGACAACCTTGTGTTGGGCCAAATGGGGTAATGATTGAACGGTCAAACCCTCACGTGATTTCCTTTTTGAATTTCAAATTCAAACCTTTCTGACAGTCAACCTTGGTTAGTCGGTTGAAAATCTTGATCTTCATCTGAGTGGTCTTCAGCTGATGTTCTATCTGACTGAACTGTTGAACTCTCAGCTGACTTTCAACTTCATCCTTTTTGTAACCACTCTGTTATACCTTCCCCCTTGGTCGGATGGCTTTCTGTAACTGATGCTGAACCGTTGGCTTGAACTCTCAGTTGTATATAAGTCTTCCTCCTTTTTGGCATAACTCTATCATCAGTCAGAGTCTTGTAACTGATGTTCCATCTGAACGGTTTGACTTGAACTCTCAGTTTCAATTGATGTTCCTCATCCGATCTTCCATCCTGGGTTGTATCCGAGTGTTGCTATGTTGCCGTCTTCAGCTGGAGACCTGTAAAGATAAAATCTTAACATTGCTCAAACAGCGAGCCTAACTGCTAATATTAAGAGCTGGCAACATCTACTCGGTTGGGGTCAGTTGGTTTTAGAATTCATCAAAACTCATACTAATAAATTTTCCAACAATTCCCCCCTTTTTGATGATGCCAAAACCATTTACAACTTGAAACCACTACTGATCTAAACCTTACTAATTGACTTAAAATCTCAGCTGAAATTCTAGACAGTCTATAAGATAAAACATCAAAGGGTTAGCACAGTTATAACATGGTATTTAAAAGACTGTGATTCAGGGCTTGGACAATGAGATATTGTACGTCAAGATGAATCGAATATATACTTGAAGTTTTCATTACAACTGTTGTGTTTACAAAGATAAGCACAAAACATTAAATTACAACAGTTGCTCAAAAACTAAATCAGCTCAAAAAATACTCTTGGCCGTACTTGCTGAAGATACGGTCAAAGATCTCTTTCTTCACCGCTGACTCGGTCCCGGTATTAACTCCATGTTCCTTGCACACTTGTCTCGCCTCAACCATGATTAAATTTCTGTTAGGAGTACTTGTGCCTTTGATCATCTGAGGGCGATATCTGACCTTCTGCGGGACCGGAACTGTGTTGGGATCGAGCTGAGCTTCTACCATGGCTCGTTGGAATTGCCTGTACATCCCTGGATCCCCAGATCTGAGCTCCCACAAGGCTTCCTTGAAGGCTTGCCTTGGATCTTCAGTTGTGTAGACCTTCCTATAGTAGAAGTCGTTGATGAACTCATGCTTGAACTGCTCCCAGTCATCGTTCCACTCAATGTTCATCCACTTGTCAATATGTGGGAACCGTGACTGGAGCGGGGCATTTCTTTGTAGCTGCTTGGTCTTTGCTCTAGCTTCAGCCTTCATTTGGTGTTTGTTGATGCGTTTGACACTCCGGCTGGCTTTGTTCCTATCCACGCTCTTTGCAATTTTAGCCAGTTCCTTTTCGAACTTGGCCACTTTCTTGGCTTGGTCAGCAGCAAACTTCTTGATCCTAGAGGGATTCAAGTAGTTCTCCTTGGACACCCCCATAGCTTTTGCAGCTTCAATGCAATCTTCTACTGAGATTCCGTAAAGATCGGCATCCAGCTCGGCTGTAAGCTCAGCTACGAGGTCTTGGGAGACTTCAAGTTCCTGCTCTTTTCCTGCTGACTCCTTCAGCTGAGACTCTTTTTGTGCAGCTCCTTCCCCCTGAGCTCCAGCTGGCACTCCTTCCCCTTGTCCACTTCCTTCCCCCTGCTTCTCAGCTGCTCCATCTTTCCCTTGTCCAGCAACAGCTGCTGGCACCTTTCCTTCCCTCTTTTTGGCATCATCCAAAAGGGTGGCAACTGAGCCGTCCAGGGAGGTCAGCTTGGCTTCTGCTTGTTGAACTCGAGAGAAGAGTTCTTCCACAACGTCTTTCTCTTCAACCTTCTTCGCCAGCTCCAGGTCTTGGCGTTGTTGTTCGACTTTCTTTATGGCGGCAAGGGTTGCAGAGACATCCTTGTGAAGGGTGACAAACTCAGCTCGATAATTTTCGAACTGAGACATCCACTCCTGGTCTTGTGTCTGCTGGGACTTTGCAAGATTGGATTCAGATACAGACTTGAAGCCGTTGAATGCTGAGCTGAGTCCACGAACTTCTTTCTTCAGCTCAATGTCGGCGGTGCTGGTTGAGGAGGAGAGTTCATCTAGCTGCTTCCTCAGAGAGGCATTCTCCTCTATCAGCTGATTTATCTTGGAATCTTGAGCCTCAGCCAGATGCTGTTGATCTTCTTTGTTGTGCTCGATGGTGGACAGGAGCTCATGCCTCAGCTGGTTGACCCTCTCAGTTATCAGCTCACAGATAGCATCAGTGGAGTGTGCTGGCTGATCAGAGGTTCCAGACTGTTCGTGCTGTTGAGCTGTGGCTGGAGGGTCCACAATGACCATGGCTGTTTGATTTGCCAGGTATTGTTTGAGCCTCTCTTCTTCTGCTTTAGCTGCCTCTTCAGCCGCATCCACGTCCTCCATGGGGTCGGCAGTCTTGGCTAGCATGGACTCTAGGAAGGCAACAACTCCTTCATTGTCGCACAGCTCCCTAGAGTCAGTTCCTTCTGCTCGGCTTTGATCCAGGCGGCGTCGTAGGAGGGCAACCTTCTGGTTGTAAGCAACCTCGAGGTTCTGGTAATCGAAGTATGTCCTCAGGTTGGATTCATCAGTTTTCAACCTGTCCCAGCCGTGGATCCTCAAGGTGTCCTCCTTCACGTACCAGTAACTGAAGATGATGTTGAACTGGTAGAGAAGTTCGGTCACGAAAATTGCAAAGATGGGCATGGAACGTGCCTCCGGAAACATGCCTGTCAGCTTTCTGAAGCAATAGACCATCCTCCCTTCATACTCAGCCAAAATTTCCTGGCGGTTGGCTTCTTCATCAATCTGTGGGGGGTCTATATCGAAGGTAATGTGTTCGATGGTTTCCTCAACGTTGGCCAAAGGAATGGTCTCAACGTTGGCATTGAGCGTGAGGCTCAGGATATTTGACTGAGGACCAGTTGAGAGAACTGGATCCTCTTTGGTTGGTGATTGGGCGGGCTCATTAGTTTCCTCAGACACATGTGGGATTACCTGGTTGGCATCAGCTCCGGTTAGTAGAGAGGGTGGACTGTCGTGGGACTCCTCAGATAAAGAAGAGTCATCTGAGGACGAGCTAGACTCCTCAACATCGGTCTCTATCCCTTCAGCCATCTCTTCTTTTTGGCGGGGTTGAATCACAAACGCAGCTGCATCAACCGACTGGCTAGATTCGGTTGATTTCTCAGCTGGTGTCTCCTCCGCTGGCTTTTCCACAGCTGGCTTCGCAGCTGGCTGGATGATCTTGAACCTCGGCTTCTTTTTGAGGGGTTCCACCTCTTCTTCTTCATCATCTTCTTCAGCTACTTCCTCCAGCTGGCATTTTGCAGATTTGGATCTGGTCTTTCGACCGACTGCTGGAGGCGGTTGTATCTGCTCCTCAGCTGTGTCAGAATCCACAGCTTGTTTTCCAGTTCCCTTATTCTCTTTAGGTGTGTACACTGCGTCCAACACATCCTTAGCCTTCTTGGCTGTTGGGAACAGTAGCAGCTTGTTGAAGGGAGGGTCCTCACTATTTTCCCATGTCAGTTTCTGACCCTTGGTAGCTCGGAGGATCAGAGCTGAGACTTTGGTGCCGAAGTTGAGTGTTCCCTTAACACTCAACAGTTTCTCTCCGGACTCAGCTAATGTCTCGGAGATCTTCAGCTTCTCTGCCCACAGCTGGCTTTCAAAATAGCTCAGCCAGTCTATCTTGTGTTTTTCCTCTAATGCCTTATGCTGCTTGAGCTTCGGTCTGCTGATGTCTCCGAAAGCTCCTCCATATGCGAAGGCACATTTAGAAATCACATCAAACAATAATCGGTGCTCCGGCTTCAGTTTGGTTCTCTGCATACTGCCCTTCAACGGTTCGGGGACAATAAGGACAGTTTGCAGAAATGCATCGGCTTCCTTATCGGTGAAGTTTCCCATCATGTCTATTGCCTCATGATTTCTGGGGATAATCTTTCCCAGTTCTTTAGACACTTCAATCTCGACAGCTGTTTCTTCAATCGATCTGGAAGTGCTAATTCGTTGCTTGCACGGAATGGTTGTGACAAGCCTGAGTTCAGCATCGCGTTGCAGATTTCGGTAGAAATGGGCTACTTGCTTCCTGAATAGCTTGGATGGGGAAAGAGTTGCCCAGTTGAGCAGTCCGTGGTCGGAAAGAAGTTCGGCGACAGGTGCGATTTCCGGCATGGTCAGAGCTTCCCTTGAGAGTATCTGCTCAAAATGAATCTTCGATACCAGCATATCGAAGGATTCCTGGAACGTGGCTGGTTCTTTGGAAACCATCTTCTTTGAAGCCTTGGGAGCCATTATGATGTAATGAGTGTATATATATGCAAAGAAGGAAAGAGAATATTAACCAAATATGGAGAGACAGAATTGAAGACGATGATGAACAGGTAATATCGATATGCACGAATGAGGAAGGTAAGAGATCACTTCCTGATTTTCCGCCTTTTATAGGTTATCGTGCAGTTTGAATTGGTTGGCCAGGATTAAATGGCATCTTTCCATCAACGGCTGTGATTTCGCGACGATTGGGCTGTTTTGACTGACGCGCCACGCGTGAGAGTGAGAAGGTGAAGAGGTTAATATGTCAGCCCAGTCGCACTATAAAGTAAGGCTATAGGTATTCAGCCAGACTTTACATTAAATGCGTCATGATGGCCATTTTGAATTTAGCTGACATGTTCAGGAATGTTTGAATTTATTTCAAACATTCTCATTTAATGTCATAACACCTTCAGCCATAAATGATACATGCCAGCTGATGTCGGAATCAGCTGTGTTCATCAGTTGCAGCATACCATCAGCTGACTCGAGTTCATCTGTTCAGCTGACGTCTGATGTCTTCAGTCGGCGCTCTGCATCTGAGATTCCCCCTTCATCTGAGCTTCCCATTCAGATGGATATCTGACTCTTCAGCTCGGCTGACTCCTCATCTGATGGATCCAACAGTCCAAGAAGATCACATAGCATCTTGAACCGGGCTTCAGGTAGAGGTTTGGTGAAGATATCGGCTCTCTGAATCTAAGTTGGAATCTTCTCCATGGATACGTCCTTCTTCTCGATATGATCTCGGATGAAATGATGTCGAATATCAATGTGCTTAGTCCGAGAATGGTGAACAGGATTCAAAGAGATAGCAATGGCACTTGAGCTATCACAATGAATGGGAACCTGTCCAGTTGCAACTTCATAATCTCTCAATTGTTGCTTGAGCCATAACACTTGCATGCAACAACTTCCAGCGGCCATATACTCTGACTCGGTTGTAGAAGTGGCAACATATGCCTGTTTCTTGGAGAACCATGAAACTAGCTTGCTTCCCATGAACTGACAGTGTCCAGATGTGGACTTCCTGTCCAATCGATCTCCGGCTAGATCCGCATCTGAGTATCCGGTCAGCTGGATATTATCGTCAGTTGGGTACCACAACCCAACATTGACAGTACCCTTCAGATACTTGATGATGTTCTTTGCTGCCATCATGTGAGCTTCTCTCGGTTGAACTTGGAACCGAGCACACACTCCAACTGCGTAGGATATGTCTGGCCGACTGGCGGTTAGATAGAGCAGCGAACCGATGATCCCTCTATACTTGCTGGTATCCACTAGCTTTCCCTCAGCTTTGATCTTCCAGTTCGTATTCATCGGGATCCTTGTGGTTTTACTTGTCTGCAATCCGAACTTTGTGATGAGCTCCTTTGTATATTTTGACTGATTAATAAAAATTCCTTTCTCTGACTGCTTCACTTGGAGTCCAAGAAAGTAATTCATCTCGCCTATCATTGACATCTCGAATTTCTCCTTCATGAGATCTGAGAACTTCTTGCACAGTTCATCCGACTTGGAACCGAAAATGATGTCATCAACGTAGATTTGCACAACAAGTATATCTTCTCCAACTTTGATGGTGAACAATGTTTTATCAACTGAGCCTCGTTTGAACCCCGAGTCTAGTAGAAATCCACAAAGAGTGTCATACCAAGCTCTAGGTGCTTGCTTTAAGCCATAGATGACTTTCTTCAACTTGTACACTCTTCCATCTCCAGTTTCGAAACCGGGTGGCTGTTCAACATAAACATCTTCCTTGATATCACCGTTGAGGAAGGCACACTTCACGTCCATTTGATAAACCTTGAACTTGTGATGTGCGGCATAGGCTAGAAATATTCGGATGGCTTCCAGCCTTGCAACTGGTGCGAAGGAATCTTCAAAGTCAATTCCTTCTTGTTGGCAGTATCCCTGAGCTACCAACCTTGCCTTGTTCCTCACGATGTAACCAATGGCGTCTCTCTTGTTCTTGAAAATCCATTTAAGTCCAATAACCTTGACACCAGTTGGTCTTTCTACCAACTCCCAAACACAGTTGCGTAGAAATTCATTCAGCTCCTCTTGCATAGCTGTTGTCCAGTGAACACAGTTGAGAGCTTCCATGACATGCTTTGGCTCTGGCACATCAGCTACGTGGCATGAAATCATGGCACAGTCTCCAAGTTGTTCAAACTCCGCGAAAACTGCCAACTCCTCAGAACAAGCATACTGGACATCCTCAGCTGAACTGGAAGTTGCAACTCTGCTCCTGGTTCATACACCTTCGGTTGGATCTCCGATGATGTCATCCTTGGAATGATCATCATACCATCTCTTGTTGCGTCTTCCATCTTCTTCCAACTGTGTTGGTTCAGGGATTTCAACTGAAGGAGAATCCTGAACTGTTGGAGTCTTCATAACTGGGGATTTGTCAGCTGTTGAGTCTGGGTCCTCAATGTTGACAATATTTCGAACCGAGCTCGGTTGGGCTTCGGTTGCTGATGCAGTTGGAGTAACATCAGCTGGAGTTCCCCCTTGATTTGAGCTGGGGTCCTCAGCTACCGCTTGATGATCTTCACATTCATCTTCTGAGGAACACGGATCATCATCCTCGGTTGCCCATACCAACGGTTCGGTCACATTCTTCTGCCTTTGAACCTGCGATCTGGTGAGAACTGGTGAAACAGCTGGATCTGCTTGTTGTCCTTTAGCCTGTTCCCTGCACTCAAAGGTAGATTCATCAAAACTAAAATGAGGTGTTATCTCCACAACACGAGAGTTGTTGTTGAAAACTCTATATACCTTGATCCGAGCAGCATATCCAAGAAATATGCCTTTCGAAGCTTTGGCATCAAAAGTTTTCAACTGAGTCTTTCCATTGTTGTGAATATAACACTTAGAGCCAAAAACGCGAAAATATGAAATATCAGGCTTCCTGCGTCTCCATAGCTCATATGGTATCTTTCCCAACCGCTTGGTCAGAAGAGAACGGTTCTGAGTATAGTATGCTGTGTTGATTGCCTCAGCCCAAAATCTCTTTGGCAGAGCTGAGCTTGTCAACATGGATGTGGCTGCATCCTTCAGCGTTCGGTTCCTTCTCTCAGCTACTCCATTCTGTTGTGGAGTTCGCGCAGCTGAGGTTTGATGAGTGATTCCATGCTTCTCGCAGTACTCAATGATGGTTTCATTGAGGAACTCGGTTCCACGGTCTGATCGGATAGAAATGATTTTCATCTCTTGTTGGTTCGATATCCGATCCATCAGCTTGGGTAGCTCATCTCGGGTTTCACTCTTGTGACGCATGAAAATGGTCCACGTGTACCTCGAGTAATCATCAGTTACAACCAGTGTATACTCGTTGCCATTTATGCTCTTTGGTGTAACTGGCCCGAAGAGATCCATATGGATCAGCTGCAATACTCGGTCGGTTGAGGGTGTGGATTTCAACCGGAACGAGGATCTGGCGAGCTTTCCCAGCTGACACGCACTGCAGATATGTGTTGTTGAAAACACACGGTTAGGAATGCCCTTTGCGAGTTCCTGTCTGGCAAGTCGGTTCATTGTCTTGAAATTCAGATGGATGAGCCTTTTGTGCCACAGCCAGCTCACATCTGAACTGCTCTTTGATAACAGACAGGTTTCAGGTGGGCTGCTTTTCCAGTCAGCATAGTAGACATTCCCAGTTGGAGATCTATTTCCCAACAATATGACCTGCTTTGTTTGAAAGTCTTTAACCTTGCAACCCTGAGCATCAAACTTGAAAGAAAAACCAGAATTGGCTGATGGAGAGCAGGTTATACTTCAATCCATCAACATATGAAACATTAGAAATTGACACGTGATAGGTTTCAAGGGTACCGTAGCCTTTGGTGTAACCTTTTGAGTTGTCACCAAAAGTAACAGTTGGACCATTCAGCTCCACGAAACTTCCAAGCAAATCCTTCAGATTTGTCATGTGTTTCGAGCATCCACTATCCATCACCCACTTTGTCTGTGATGCTTTATTTTTCCTCAGCTGTTCCTCCTGTACCTGCACGGAGAAACACGCTTAGGTTCCCAATTTCAGTTGGGTCCTGGAGGGTTAGAACTAGTTCCCTCTAGAACTGTGGGTCGCTTTTCCCTGTAGACTCGAATAGCCTTGTCATTTCAAATGATCTGCCCATTTTCATCGACTATAACAACACCTCGGTTATCCTTAGGCTTGTTGTTATTATTGATGTTCTGTTTCTTTGGAGGAGATGGATTTCTCCTATGTTGGGCTTTAGGAGGAGTGGGGTTTCTCCTATTTGGTTGACGTCTTTGACCCTTTTGATTTTGCCAATGAGGTCGGCCGTCATTGTGGAATCGTCGTGGTTGATTCTGATTCCATTGCCCTGGCTGTTGACGATAGCGGTTCATGCCCGGATGTTGATTCATGTTGTGGCATGAGTATCCATAGCTGTCGTAACTGTTCCACATCGGTTGACTTGGTTGGAACCTCTGGTTGTTGTGGTGATGGAACTGAGGCTGATTCTGTCGGTTGAAGTTCTGTTGGTTCTGTTGGTTCTATCCCTGCTGCGGTTGGTTCCTTGGTCGATTGTGCGGTTGTCTTTGAGGTCGGTTCTGTCATCGGTTGTATCTTCGACGTCTCCGGTTCCTCGTCTGAGTTTTCGAACATTCCTCCTCGGTTGTCTGCCCATCCGACTGAGTCTTCGGTTTTCCATCTGCAGCTCCTTTGCCTTTCTCAGCTGCAGTTGCCTTATCCGGTTGTGAGGGTGGTTATTCAGTTGCAGACTCAACTGTGTTTGGTTTGGCAACCGTGACCTCCTCAGCCTTGGTGAAGGTAGCTGGTGGAATTCTAGTGTCCTTGGCCACGTCGTATCCGAGTCCAGACACGTCATCCGTTTGACGTCTGTATTTGATGAGATTCTCGATAATCTTGGATGACTGATATAGCTTTGTCAGGTTGTCCTTCTCAGTTTGAAGGTCTTTGAGAAGAACAGCTATGTGTTCGGTCTGGGCGTCCGATGTCTTCATCGGCTGGTCGATCTGAGCCTCTTGCTTGTTCAACTGCTCATTCTGTGCCTTGATCTGTTCCTTCAACTGCTCATCGGTTGAAGCCTCAGTTTGGTTGGCCGCGGTCAGTTGACTTTTGAGATAGTCAATCTCCTCTGTTTGACTCTTGATCAGATCGTCCTTTTCGGTTAAGGATTCTTCCAGTTTTACAAACTGTTTGTGAAGATTCTTAAACTCAACCGTTTGTTGATTCAGTTGCTCACTCAGTTCTTGGAAATCATCCCAAGATGGTTCCAACTCATCTTCTAAAGTATCCTGCACGTTAGCAACATTAGAAGAATTTAAATTAGTTGGGTTAGAAGTTACCTTAGCTTCATTTTGGTCAGTTCCAATCGCCATGAGACATTGATCCTGTCCGCTCGCGTTGTTGGTGGGAGTCAACTCGTCCTCATCTTCAGTGTCGGTGAAGATGTCCACGTCATCAGTTGCTTCCTCTGCAACCATGGCCTTATCTTTTGCGTTTTGCTTGGCCCTCAACGCATCTCTTTATTTCTTTGAGAGGTCTGGACAGTCAGCCTTGAAATGTCCCTCTTTGCCACACTCAAAGCAGCCGTTGTTCACAGGCTTTGAGCTGTCTCGTGCTCCGTTGGATTTGTAGAACCGCTTGTACTTTCCGAACCGAGTGTCCATGTCAGCTAGCTTCTTTGACACGGCAGCAATGCATTGTTGCAATTCTTCTCTGCTTGGCTCCTTTGCAGTTGTGTCTGCAGATCTTGTTGCTCTTGATGTTCGCAGCTTGGAATAGTCAGCTCGAAGGGCGACAGTCTTCGTTGTTGAACCAACATCCTCATGTCGACTTGTCTGAGCCATCGACTGGGATTTTCGTCTATTCACTTTGTACTCATTTTCTTTCAGAATTGAGAACAATCTTTCAGTTCCCATTTCTCCTAGGTCAGCTCGGCTTTCATGGATGTTGGTGAAGGTATCCCACTCAGCTGGAAGTGCTTGTAACACTTTGAGATTGATTTCTCTCAAAGTATACTTTCCTCTTTGGATAGACTGGATCCTTCTGATGATCTCCATGAACCGAAGCTCCATCTGATCGATGGTTTCGTCCATTTTCAGAGTGAAGTTGTCAAAATCTTGACATGCATGGGAGAACTTGTTCTCCTTGGTTTCGTCACTTCCTTCACTCAGAGATGCCAAAGTATCCCACATCTCTTTAGCAGTGTTGCACTCTTCTATCCATGGAAGATAGTCTTGTCCAACTGTGGACATGATAGTGCTCTGAGCCCAGATATCCAGCTGGCTCACTTTTGCTTCCTCAGAAGTGTAGTCTTCTGGGTTCTTCTCGACTATCTCCTCAGTTGCATCCCCAAGGGTTGGATCTGTAGGAGTACGGATGACCTTTTCCGTGATCTTGATAGGTCCGGATGAGAGTACTTGTTGCATTCTGTGATGCTTGGACAGTAGCATCTTCTTCATCCGAGTCCTCCAGGCTGTATAGTTCACAACCGAGAACATAACCACGATCTTATCTTTAATATCCATCTGCACACAACAACAGACAACAAATACAAGTAGATATGCACTAGCGTGAAAAAGGATCTATTCAGTTGACCACTGAAGAAAACACCTCGATTCACACCTCGTGAAACAGAGACAGTAGTCTTTTGAACCACTGCTCTGATACCACTTGATGGTCCCGATACGAGTTACTGGTGTATGGGGGAGGGGGGAATACACCAGTTAGGATTTTTCAACTTTGAAAGCTTAACCCCCGAAAAACTTCAACTGAGTAAAGAGAGTCTCAGCTGGATTCACAACTGAGTAAGAGAACTCAGCTGTGAGAGTGGTGCCGTGCGGAATGTGGTGGAAATTATACTCGTAAAATAACTCACGCTTTTGTGCAAGGTTGGTCAATAATCAAGACAGTTGATATGTAAAGATGCAGTTTGTATGCCAGTTAGTTTGGTCAGTTGAAAATGCAATAAGTAACTGAACAGAAATAAACACAGACACACAGGATTTACGTGGTTCGGAGAGAACTCCTACGTCCACGGGGAGATGTGAGTCCACACACCTCAGTCCAAGTTCTTCTGGACAGTTCCACACAGCTTACCCGGGCTGTGCAACCGTTGCAATAAGTTTACGGGTACTTATCAACCTTTACAGTTAAGTTTACGGGTACTTAACAACCTATGTCAAGTTTGCGGGTACTTGACAACCTATGCTAAGTTTACGGGTACTCAGCAACCTATCTACTCAGTTACAAGAAGAGTAGGATCCTAACAAACACTTTTTAGGGTGTGTGTGTGGGTGGGTTTTCCAACTACAGCTCGAACACGAATGTGAGCTGGATCTATGGCTTGAACGAATGAACACACAAACTAAGATCTAAGACAGATTATAATTCTATGAACCCTTAGCTACTAATGTTCTACCACTCGGAACTCTCAGTTGCTGATGCTCTTCGAATATGACTTTGCAGATTTTCTTTGCTCTTGTTTCTCTCGTGGGTGCACTTCAAATTTTCTGTCTCATCTATCTGTCGAATGAATGAATGCCTCTATTTATAGGCGGAGAGAATCAACTAGCCGTTGGAGGAGCCGTCGATCTCTGTTCTTTGATAGCGATGGCTTGTCTCTCATCTCTGCAGACTTTCCCGATATGGCATCTGTGCTCTTCTTCTTTCCATCTGAGAAAACCTTGTGTTGGGCCAAATGGGGTAATGACTGAACGGTCAAACTCTCACGTGATTTCCTTTTTGAATTTCAAATTCAAACCTTTCTGACAGTCAACCTTGGTTAGTCGGTTGAAAATCTTGATCTTCATCTGAGTGGTCTTCAGCTGATGTTCTATCTGACTGAACCGTTGAACTCTCAGCTGACTTTCAACTTCATCCTTTTTGTAACCACTCTGTTATACCTTCCCCCTTGGTCGGATGACTTTCTATAACTGATTCTGAATCGTTGGCTTGAATTCTCAGTTGTATATAAGTCTTCCTCCTTTTTGGCATAACGCTATCATCAGTCAGAGTCTTGTAACTGATGTTCCATCTGAACGGTTTGACTTGAACTCTCAGTTTCAACTGATGTTCCTCATCCGATCTTCCATCCTGGGTTGTATCCGAGTGTTGCTATGTTGCCGTCTTCAGCTGGAGACCTGTAAAGATAAAATCTTAACATTGCTCAAACAGCAAGCCTAACTGCTAATATTAAGAGCTGGCAACATCTACTCGGTTGGGGTTAGTTGGTTTTGGAATTCATCAAAACTCATACTAATAAATTTTCCAACAGTGAATTTTGAGGTGAGTTAATTAAGGGTAAATATAGATTTAGAAGGTAAAAAATGCTAGAATGACTTATATTTTGCAAAAGTTATAAAAACCTAAAAAGACTTACATTTTGAATAGGAGGGAGTATTATTTAAACAAATAATTTAAAAACAAAAACAAATGAAAAAATAAAAAACATACTATTAAAAAAGCAAACTAAACAATAGTAATTGGGATATTTCATAGTGTCCCAATAGATTATATATTAAATAACACGTAACTGGGACACTTTAAAAGTGTCCCAATAAATCAAATATTAAAAAAAAAAAAAAAGGTTAATAGATGCGGCTGCCAGGATTCGAACCCGGGCCACCCACTGGAGAAGACTCTAATGCCTTCTGCACAATCGCCAAAGTCAACATAGTTAATACACTTTTACAGTTAATGGTATTTAACCGATAAAGCGCCAGCTTTTGTATTTTTTTTTCTAAATACGTGGGTCGAGTTTGGTCGGGTCGGGTTGGGGAGCGGGTCAAAACCAATTGCATTATATGCAACCGGTTGTAGGGAAGTTTTTGTGTATATTTTTACGTCAAAAATATTAAATTTAAAACCCAAAATATTAAATTAATTAAATAAAAAAAAAACAAAATACTTAGAGACACTAATTGATAGCTTAGAGATACCTATCCCTGCAACCCAACTGTCTCTTATTTGTCTCTAACTTTAATATCAAACAATTCGAATTTTTCATTAAATAAATAAAAATTGGAAAATTACATTCATTAAAAATAAAAATACACTAATTAATAATAATACGATAAAATTCGAATTTTCCATTAATTTTTGAAAATTGGAAAATTACATGCATTAAAAAAAAACAAATACACTAATTAATAAAAATTTAAAAATTACAAAAAAATTTAAAAAAATTACGCCCATCCCCGACGTTCCTTCACCTCGTGCAACATTTTCATGTGAAGCTCGAGCTGCTCGCCAGTCATTCGACTTGTATTCTTTTGGATAATTTTCATGTCGATGAGATATTATTTAAAAAATACAACCAAATGACGAATAGGGCTCTAGAAGCAGGACCTGTTGTACATTTATTGGGACAAAAACCTAAAATCAAACTTTCAAATCAAACACAGATGTAATCACGTATTGGTGGGACCGTGATCATTCGCAAAATCAAACTGTTACAATACAGAGAATCAAACTTGACAATTTTCTAGTCCGAAAGCGGTAATTTTCCGACAAAGTCATCGTAGAGATTAACAAAGTAGAGATGACCTTCAAATTCTAGGGCAGAAGTTACAAACTTCATCACCTTCCCACTGGAATCATCGAAGCCCCTGATAATGTTACCATCACTTCCTACATTCACAACCATTGCTTTTTGAACTATATTTATCACCAATTTACCAATCGTTTCAGGAAATGCCTCCGCTAAATATTTGAAAACAGACAATCTGTATACGAATGATGGCCACATAGGCTTACCCTGGAACACAATTACAGATAAGAGTTTGGAGAAAATAGTGTAAAAGTTAATATAGTGATTAGTGATTACTAAGGTACAAATTAATATTTTTGTTTTTTATAGTTTTTTTTTCCGTTTTGAAAAAAAAAAAAAAACAACCCTAAAAAAATACTATACAACAACCACAAATAACCACTAAGTTTAGTAGTTTTACCTGTAACAACGCAATCCAATAAGAGCCATCTGGAGCAAGATTAATGTTATCTGGCACGCCAGGAAGTTTATCCACAAAAATCTCCGTTTCGCCTTTCTTGTCTCCTTCCAACCAATATTTCAGGCACCTAAATCTGCTCCAATTCAAAGATCACCAAATGGAACCCATTAAAGATAAATATAAAAAAAAAAGAAAAAAAAAAGATTTCTTTCACTAAAAAAAAGAATTTATTTAGACACCATTAAAAACGACTTCACAATCTGATTTATAGCAAAATAAACATGCCTGACAAAATTGAACTACGTAACTGAAAATATGACTGCTTTAAGCATGGAAAGGAAATGCCATGGTACTTTTTATTTCTAAAGTCAAAATCAAATCAAAGTTAATGATTTAATTCGAATTGATAAAGTTTTAGTAAAATTAAACATACTTCCATGTTTCACAGACAACCAGGTAATCTTGGTTTGCAGATAGCGCGACGCCATTTGCAAATGCAATACCATCAAGAACAAGAGATGTGGTGTTTAATAAAGGATCGTATTTGAGGAGGCGCCCGTGTGGCTCCGATTCTAGCATATCAAGTTGCCAACTACGGAAGTCGAATTTAGTGGTAGCATCGCTGAAGTACAATGTGCCGTCCGATGATGCAATCACATCATTTGCAAATCTTGTGGAAAGTTAAGGATACATCACATTAGCTTCTATCATTTGTGGGAGAAATGACAATATATATCCAAAATGATAAGGAAAAAAAGGTTAGTTTACCCCTAGCAAATTCTAATTTTTATACCATTTAAATAAAGAGATATATAATTGTCGTTACATTACAAACTCTAATGCAAAATTATAACTTCGACCTGATTTTAAAACATATATAGGAAACAAATACTCACCTATACTTCTTATTTATTTTTACAAATTAAAACTTACCCAAATTTTTCATAGGTACAAATTTCAAAATCATGTCGTTCGGGGCCTTAATTCGATTAGTATCTAGACAGTCTCACCTTATTTTGGAACCATCAACATGGGATGAAAGAACCTTGACTCCATCTTCACTAACCTTAAGCAAACCCTGTCCATCATCATAATTAACCCAAGCGTTCAAATATAATAATACTAATAACACAAACACTACAATCAAATGGGTAATTCTAAACATATTTGGCCCCCAAATTTACTCTTTATACAGTAATTGTACAATATGGAGGAATTTTCTGATTTTGATTATCAATTTTCTCCATTTGGAAATTCAACGACATTAAGACACATTAGATCCGCGCATAAACTCGTGATATTTCGAATTGACCTGAAGTCACAACATCTGATGTTAGAAGATTTAAGATTAATATTGTTGTCGGACCAATATCTTGCAGCTTTTCAGTTTGGCTATGGGAGGATAGAAGCTGCGTGACAATGATTATAAGCTCAAGAGAGTTGAATATGATGAGAAGATGACTGATTAAATTAGTATGTTGTTTGGAGATGTTATGTTTGTATCTAGCAGGTTTTGATAGAATATTTGTCACGGCTATTTCTATGATTTATGTGTTGAGTTGGAGTTTGGTGTCTACGATTATTGTTATTAGTTTAGGGTTTATTTTAATTATTAATTGATTATATTTTATGAGGCTATAGGGATAGAATTGTAAAATTTATATTAACTCTTTTATAGTGTATACGAACAAATAGAGCGGCAAAGTAAATCCAAGCCCAAACCTACCGGATCAAACCGCAAGAGTCTCAACATGGGTTAGTTTGTGTTGGGCCAGATTTTCCAGTCTCAAAAGAATCGGGCTAAAAATTTGATGGCCTAACCCAACTCGTCAGATTAGACTATTTTTGCCAGCTCCATATATGAAATTAATTGAAGGAGTGAAAAGTTAAAATATTTATTCTTTAAAAATAAATATAAAAATACTTCTAAATATATAACAGATAATTAATACTCCATACATGAATATCATACATGATTATTATACATGACTGGTATACATAACGAACAACATACATGCAGATCATACATGATTAGCATACATGATGATAATCGCAGCATACATATGTTCATCATACATACATGAGTGCTCATCATATATACATGAGCAACATATACGAAAATATCATATATGTTAATCATGTATGAAGTATTATTTATCTTCTATAAATTGTGGGGTATAATTTCGAAAAGGGTAATGATATTCGGCCACACTGTGGCCAATCGACCACACAAACTAAAAATGGTAATATAGGTTTTGAAAATAGAAATAGACCCTAATTAGAAAGCATAAATACTAAGAGTTAAATGTGTTTATTTCCATTTTTTTTACAGTCAACTTTTCATTTTTTACGCGTGTAACTGGCCATAGTGTGACCGAATATCATTACCCTTTTGAAAAAGGGTATTTTCACATAACTCTTACTTTTAATTTAAATATTATTAACGTCAAACTTTGATTACCTACCTGATCAGCATCGCAAACGATTAGATCGCCGGTCGGTATAGTAGTTATCCCCAACAAAGTAGTACTATTAATCTGCAACCATCTCTCCCACGTTCCATTTCTATGCATCCTTTGCACACTCCCATCCCTCGTCGCCGTATAAACAACTCCGTTTCCGTCGACGGCGACATCCTCCGGCTGCTGCAGCACCCCTTCTCCTAGCTTTATCACATTCTGTTCGGACACAACTTGTAAGAGAATTTTAGATTTTATGTAATTTATTTAAGTACTACTAGTTCGCAGATATAAATAAGTTTTTCGTTGTGACCTGTAATTTGGCGTAGAAGGGAGGTGGTGCAAAGGAGGAAGAAGGCGGGTTTTCAAGATAGATAGGATAAGGTGATAGAGAAAATATTTGTTGAAGAGCAATTGCAATTGCCACCACACAAACTATCACGATTCTTGAAAATGTTATCAACGCCATGGATCAATCTAATTCTATATATCATAGTATTCCAATTTATATATAAGTCCATCTCTTGAATGTTACTTATGAGTTATTAAGAAAACTACCGACTTTCATTAATTTTCTTAATTAGGCTAAATATTTGCTTGCAATTGGGTATTAGTTGTTTTCTAGCTGCAGTAGTGTGGTGCCTTGTAGCGGTAGTGTGGCCGTCTCTGAATTATGAATCTACACACTTTACCAAGTGCAGACGGCAACTATTTGATAAGATTAATTGAATTAGGCCATTCTTTTTACATTACTAGCAGTAATAACGTGCACTCGCACGTTAAAGAAAATGATTCCAACAAATATTTATTCTTATCGATGCATTTCATAAATTTCTGAAGAGAGAAAAATTCTAAAATTACTAATGTGACATTTAACATTCATGAGACTAAGGTCTAATCCATTTAACTGAACACCCTTAGACATTCAAAGCTCTTGATAATGAAATACTAAAATTTAATATACCTATAGTTCAACTAAGAAAAAAAATCTAAACAATAGTTATTAACTTAAATTTAGAATTTATTTATGAAAACTCATGCAAATGAAATTAAGAATGTATATAATTAGCAAAACATTAAAATTTGTATAATCAAAGGAAATTAAGAATGTATATAATTAGCAAAACATTAAGAATTGTATAATCAAATAATTATCTTTAATTAGTCATAATAATATAATTGTTTTGGTATTTAATTATAATAATTATATGCATTAGTCGGACATAATCTCTTCTCATTTTTCCTTTTCGTAATAATGCTTGAAAGCAAATTAAAATGTAACAACAATATAAAGTTAAATTTGGCAAGTATACTCCTCATTTCAATTTCTCATCACAATACTATATTTTAACTTTAATGAGATAAGCTTGTAATTTTATTTACTATTAGTATATAACCTGTAGAAATTCGACAATGATTAAATGTTATTATAATTTATGAGATTATGTTGCGTCATTTTTCATACGTAAAATAAACTCATTCTGTACCATAGTTGCACCTATTACATATTTCAATAATCTATTGTTTGAATTATCTCGTTTATTCTATTAAAACAATCATATCTTTGCTTTTATCTGAGAAAATAATGAATTAACTCTAAGATGTATGAAATAACTTTTTTGATTTTCATCGTCACTTTTATTTCGTTAGGAAATTTTTTATTTTATGTTTGATTTGTTGTTTTTCCCTTTAACTTCAAAGAAATGAATAAATAAACAAATCGAGCATTGATTTTTATGTTTGATTTAATGATTTTACTAATATTTTATATATAAACTCAATCAAAATGAAGTAAGAGCCAGAATTCCACAAATATGTTGGCTCGGCGCATTGGACATATAAGACTATCTGCAGTGACTGTCTCCATGAGTGTCTCGAGACACCCAATTCATGGAGATAGCTCAATGCAGCACTCACTGTCTCGAAACTGTCTCGTCCCATAAAAACAGTCTCGATCTTTTTCTTCTTTTTTCTTTTTCTTTTTCTTCATTTTTTCAATTTTTTTCTCCTTTAGCTTTTTTTTCTTTCATTTTTTATTTTTTTTCTTTTTAAATTTTTCTTCTTCATTCAGTTTTTTTTCCTTTTCTTTTATTATTTTTTAATTTTCATTTTTAATATGTTTCTTGATAAAAAAAAATGTAGTTTTTTTTTATTTTCGGATTAATACATTTTTTTATTTGTATTTTAATTAATAAAAAGTTTGAATTTTATGATTAAATGTAATGCAGAATTAATATTCAAAATTAATAAACTAATTAGATGGAGACACCCCATAGAGACCGTCCCACTGTAGCAAACTGTCTCTATCTCCATCACACCCTATAGATACACCTCATAGAGATACTACTACTGCGGATAGTCTAAGCTTTAAAAATGTGGGAAAGAGATTAATGCTCATACATAATCATAATATATAGACATATATAGATAGATAGTTTATATAAATATAAATGATATGTTGATCATTAAATAATAAATAGATAAAATAAAAACTGATACTAAAACTAAAGAGAGATAATGTTTCAAACATCCGTTATTTTGATTATATTGTCCATCCTATCAAGATAATCATATTTTTGCTTTTATTTGAGAAAAAAATGAATTAATTAATTAATAAATTTTCATACTTTAGGATGTGATGATTTTTCATCCCCCTACATAGATAGTTCTTTTCCAAATTAACAATTCTGAGAGGGAGAAAAAAATGATTTAGACGTAATTTGTTTAATAGTTATAGTTAAAATTGTTATATATTTATTTTATAATTGATGGTCCCGATACGAGTTACTGGTGTATGGGGGGTGGGGGGGAATACACCAGTTAGGATTTTTCAACTTTGAAAACTTAACACTCGAAAATCACTTCAACTGAGTAAAGAAAGGCTCAGCTGAAATCACAACTGAGTAAGAGAACTCAGCTGTGAGAGTGGTGCTGTGCGGAATGTGGTGGAAATTATACTCGTAAAAACAACTCACGCTTTTATGCTTGGTTGGTCAAGAACCAAAACAGTTGAGAATGTAAATTATGCAGTTTGTATGCCGGTTAGTTTGGTCAGTTGAAAATGCAATAAGTAACTGAACAGAAATAAACACAGACACACAGAATTTAACGTGGTTCGGAGATAACCCTCCTACGTCCACGGGGAGTTGTGAATCCACACAACTCTGTCCAAGTTCTTCTGGACAAACCACTCAGCTTACACGGGCTGAGCAACCGTTATGGATAAGTTTGCGGGTACTTATCAACCTTACAGTTTAGTTTACGGGTACTAAACGGCCTAACTACTCAGTTGCAGGAAGAGTAGAATCCTAAACCATTTCAGGTGAAAGAAAAATGTGTTTCCAACTAAAAGCTCAAACGGAAAGTGAGCTGTGATCTAACTCTCTATAAACTCTCACTAAGTGATGTTCTCAAGGTTCGATCTAAAGACACAAAAACTAACTAACTTTAGAACTCTCAACAAGTGATGTTCTAAGAGATTAACTTCAGTTTAACTCGTGAAGAATATTGTTCTTTCTTTTGCTCTCGGATTTCTTCTCGCGTGTGTGTCTTGTATCATCTTCGAATGAATGATAGCCTCTATTTATAGGCGGAGAGTATCAACTAGCCGTTGGAAGAGCTGTTGATCTCTGTTCTTTGAAAGCGATGGCTTGTCTCTGATCTCTGCAGACTTTCCCGATATGGCATCTGAGGTCTTCTGCTTTCCATCTGAGACAACCTTGTGTTGGGCCAAATGGGGTAATGACTGAACGGTCAAACCCTCATGTGACTTCCTTTTGAAATTTAAATCTTAACAACGGACTTCCAGCAAGGAGTGGTCGGTTAAGACTTTCGATCTTCAGCTAGCTTGTTCTTCAGCCGATGTTCTATCTGACAACTAACAGTTGAACTCTCAGCTAACTTCGTCTTCAAGCTGTTGATCTTCTTGGTTGAGTTCTACAACTGATGTTCTGAAACTGAACACTCAGTTGTCTTCATTGTATCTGGTCAGTTGGGTTCGAACGCTCAGATGGCTTTCTTTCATCTAATGTTCTCTTCCTCTTTACTGCTTCTCATCTGATGAACGCTCAGTTGTTTTCCTTACAACTGATGTTCTATCTCTTGAATGTGACTTCCCCCTTTTTGCATCTGATCATATGAGCTCTCAGTTGTATTTCTTGACAACTGATGTTCTGTCTGAGTGATGCCTTGTTGCCATCTTCAGCCGGAGACCTGTAAAGATAAAATCTTAACTTTGCTCAAACAGCGAGCCTAACTTCTAACATTAGGTTCTGGCAACATCTACTCGGTTGGGGTCAGTCGGTTTTGGAATTCATCAAAACTGTTATTAATAAATTTCCCAACAATTTTTCCCTTTTTGATGATGCCAAAACTACTTACAACTTCAAACCACTACTGATCTAAACCTTACTAACTGACCTAAAATCTCAGCTGAAATTCTAGACAGTCTATAAGATAAAACATCAACGGGTTAGCACAGTTATAACATGGTATTTAAAAGACTGAGATTCATGGCTTGGACAATGAGATATTGTGCGTCAAGTTGAATCGTATATATACTTGAAGTTTTCATTACAACTGATGATTACAGTAATAAGTACAAAACATTTAAAGATACATCAGTTGCTCCAAAAACTACATCAGCTCAAAAATACTGTTGACCGTACTTGCTGAAGATACGGTCAAAGATCTCTTTCTTCGCAGCTGACTTGATCCCAGTGTTGACACCATGTTCCTTGCACACTTGTCTCGCCTCAGCCATGATCGCATTTCTGTTTGGAGTGCTTGTGCCTTTGATCATCTGAGGGCGATATCTAAGCTTCTGCGGAACTGGAACGGTGTTGGAATCGAGCTGAGCCTTTACCATGGCTCGCTGGAACTGTCTGAACATTCCAGGGTCTCCAGATCTGAGCTCCCACAAGGCTTCCTTGAAGGCTTGCCTTGGGTCTTCGGTTGAGTAGACTTTCCTGTAGTAAAAATCATTGATGAATTCATGCTTGAACTGCTCACAGTCATCGTTCCACTCAGCGTTCATCCACTTGTCAATATGTGGGAACCGTGACGGGAGCGGGGCATTTCTCTATAGCTGTCGCGTCTTCTTCCTAGCCTCAGCCTTCATCTGATGTTTGTTGATCCTTCTGACACTTCGGCTGGCTTTGTTTCTGTCAACATTCTTCTCAATTTTGGCAAGTTCCTTCTCGAACTTAGCCACCTTCTTAGCTTGATCAGCAGCGAACTTTTTAATCCAAGAGGGATTCAAGTAGTTCTCCTTGGACTCCCCCATAGCTTTTGCAGCTTCGATGCAATCTTTAACAGAGATCCCTTCAAGATTGGCATCGAGCTCGGCTGTTAGCTCGGCTACGAGGTCGTGGGAGACTTCAAGTTCCTGCTCAGACTCCTTCAGCTGCGATCCTTCAGCTCTTTTCTCTTGAGTTTCAGCTGGCACTCCTTCTTCCCCCTGCTGTTGGTGAACACCTTTTCCAGCAACAGCTGCTGGCTCCTTTCCTTCCCCCTTTTTGGCATCATCCAAAAGGGTGGCAATTGAGCCATCCAGGGAGGTCAGCTTGGCCTCAGCTTGTTGAACTTGGGAAAAGAGTTCGTCCACAGCATCCTTCTCTTCCACCTTCTTCGCCAGCTCCAGATCCTGGCGTTCCTGCTCAGCTTTCTTCAAGGCTGCAAAGGTCGCAGAGACATCTTTGTGAAGTGTGACGAACTTAGCTCGAAAATTTTCGAACTGAGACATCCACTCGTGGTCTTGTGTCTGCTGGGACTTGGCCAGATCAGATTCAGCAACTGACTTGAAGACGTTGAAGTCCGAGCTGAGTCCTTGAACCGCCTTCTTCAGATCCTTGACCTCCGAGCTGGTAGAAGTGGAGAGGCCTTCTAGCTTTTGTTGTAGGGAGGTGAAGAGTTGTTCCAGCTGATTCTTCAAGGATGCATTTTCCTCCATCAGCTGATGCATCTTGTCAGCTTGGTCTTCCTTGTTGTTCTTGCTTTTGGACAACAGCTCATGCCTCAGCTGGTTGACCCTCTCAGTGATCAGCTCACAGATGGCATCGGTTGAGTGTGCTGGCTGATCAGAGGGTCCAGGCAGTTGTTACTGTTGTGCCTGGGCTGTGGAATACACAACAACCAGGGCCGTTCGGCTCGCCATGTATTGTTTAAGCTTTTCTGCCTCTCTCTTGGCGGCCTCATCAGCTTCATCGACCTCTTCCATATGGTCGGCATTCTTGGCCAACATATGATCCAGAAATTGTACAACTCCAGGATTGCCACACAGCTCTCTGGTGTCTGTCCCTTCTTGTTGACTCTGATCCAAGCGTCGACGGAGCACAGCCACCTTCTGGTTGTAGGCCACCTCAAGGTTCTGGTAGTCGAAGTACACCCTCAGGTTGGATTCATCAATTTTCAACCTGTCCCAACCGTGGATCCTGAGGGTTTCCTCCTTGACATACCAGTAGCTGAATATCACGCTGAACTGATAGAGCAGTTATGTCCCGAACATGGCAAAAACGGGCATCGAGCTTGCCTCTGGGAACATGCCGATTAGTTTGTGAAAGCAGTAGTCCAACCTGCCTTCATACTCAGCCAAGATCGCCTAGCGGTTGGCTTCTTCATCAATTGGGGGTGGGTCTATATCGAAGGCAATGGGTTCAACGGTCTCATCAACGTTGGCCAAAGGAACGGTCTCAACGTTGGCATCGAGCGAGAGGCTCGGAATTTCTAACTGAGGATCAGTTGAGAGAACTGAATCCTCTTTGGGGAGAGACTGGGCTGGCTCAATTGTTTCCTCAGACGTAGGTGGGATTTCCTGGCTGGCATCAGCTCCAGTTGTTGGGGATGGTGGACTGTCGTGGAACTCCTCAGATGAAGAAGAGTCATCTGAGGACGAGCTGGAATCCTCCACGTTGATCTCCTTTTCTTCAACCAGCTCTTCTTGTTGGCGGGGTTGAATCACGAACGAAGCTGCATCAACCGACTGGCTAGATTCGGTTGATTTCTCAGCTGGTGTCTCCACCACGGGGCCCGATGCAGCCGGTTGAGAAGCTGGCTGGATGATTCTGATTCTGGGTTTTTTCTTGAGGGGTTCCACCTCTTCTTCTTCTTCTTCTTCTTCTTCTTCTTCTTCTTCTTCTTCTTCTTCTTCTTCTTCTTCTTCTTCTTCTTCTTCTTCTTCTTCTTTCTTCTTCTTCTTCTTCTTCTTCAGCCACTTCCTCCAGCTGGCGTTTTGCAGGCTTGGTCCTTGAAGGGCGGCGGGCAGCTGGGGCCGTCTCCACAGCTGGCTTGGAGGCTCCCTTGGGTGTGTATACTGCTTCCACAACATCCCTAGCCTTTTTGGCTGTTGGGAACAGCATCAACTTGTTGAATGGAGGGTCCTCACTCCCTTCCCAAGTCAGCTTCTGACCCTTTGTTGCTTGGAGGATCAGGGCTGAAATCTTGGTGCCGAAGTTGAGTGTGCCCTTGACACTCAACAGCTGCTCTCCGGACTCAGTTACCGTCTCAGAGATCTTCAGCTTCTCCGCCCACAGCTGGCTTTCAAGGTAGCCCAGCCAGTCGATTTTGTGCTGTTCTTCTAATGCCTTCTGCTGTTTGAGCTTCGGTCTGCTGATATCACCGAAAGCTCCTCCGTATACGAAGGCGCATTTTGAAATTACATCAAACAGAAGTCGGTGCTCCGGCTTCAGTTTGGTCCTCTGCATACTCCCCTTCAAAGGTTCGGGGACAAGGAGGATAGTTTGCAGAAATGCATCTGCATCCTTGTCTGAGAAGTTCCCCATCACGTCTATGGCCTCCCGATTTCTGGGGATGATCTTCTCCAGCTCTTTGGACACTTTGATCTCGAAGGCGGTTTCTTCCATCAATCGGGAAGTGCTGATTCGTTGCTTGCACAGGATGGTCGTGACAAGGCCGAGTTCTGCATCGCGTTGCAGATTCCTGTAGAAATGGGCTACTTGCTTCCTGAGCAGCTTTGATGGAGAGAGGGTTGCCCAGTTGAGCAGACCGTGGTCGGAAAGAATGGTGGCGACGGGAGCGATTTCCGGCGAGGTCAGAGCTTCCCTGGAAAGAATTTGTTCGAAGTGAATCTTTGACATCATCATGTCGAAGGATTCCTGGAACGTGGCTGGTTCTGCAGAGACCATCTTCTTTGATGCTTTAGATTTAGGTGCCATCTCAGAGGAGTATATATATGCAAAGAAGGAAGAAATATGTTACTGAAAATGGTGAGACAATTTCGGAGGGGATGATGAACAGTTAATAAAGATATGCACGAATAGAGAAGGTAAAGATCACTTCCTGATTTGCCGCTTTATATAGGTCTTTGACGCGGATGAGATCAACGGCTGGGATAAATGGCGCGAATCCATCAACGGCTGAGATTACGCGACTGTTGACCGTCTTTGACTCGACGTTTTGATCCGAGTTCCAACCAGCGCATGAGAAGGTGTACAGTTTCATGTCAGCCCAGTCGCACTATAAAGTAGGCTATGGATGCTCAGCCGTACTTTACATTTAATGCGACATGATGGCTATTTTAATGTAACTGACTAGCTCAGGAATGTTTGAATTTATTTCAAACATTCTCATTTAAGAACATAACACCTTCAGTCATAAATGTTACCTGCCAGCTGATGTCGAGATCAGCTGTATACCTCAGTTGAGTTTCTCAGTTGCCGCATACCATCAGCTGACTCGAGTTCGTCTGTTCAGCTGACGTCTGATCCATTGTTGCAGCATACCATCAGCTGACTCGAGTTCGTCTGTTCAGCTGATGTCTGATGTCTTCAGTTTGCAATCCGTATCTGACATTCCCCCTTCATCTGAGCTTCCCCCTCAGATAGATGTCTGTCTCTTTTCCTCAGCCGGTTCCTTATCAGGTGGATCTAACAATCCAAGTAAATCACATAGCATTTTGAACTGGGCTTCAGGTAGAGGTTTAGTGAAGATATCAGCCCTCTGAATCTCAGTTGGGATCTTCTCCATGGACACATCCTTCTTCTCAATATGATCTCGGATGAAATGATGACGGATGTCGATATGCTTTGTCCGAGAGTGGTGAACAGGATTCAGAGAGATAGCTATGGCACTCGAGCTATCACAATGAATGGGAACCTGTCCAGTTGCAACTTCATAATCTCTCAGTTGTTGCTTCAGCCACAACACTTGCATGCAACAGCTTCCAGCAGCCATATATTCTGATTCGGTTGTAGAAGTAGCAACACATGCTTGTTTCTTGGAGAACCATGAAACCAGCTTGCTTCCCATAAACTGACAGTGTCTAGAAGTAGACTTCCTGTCCAATCGATCTCATGCGCATCTGAGTATCCGGTTAGCTGGATATTGTCGTCAGTTGGATACCACAGTCCAACATTAACAATTCCCTTCAGATACTTGATGATGTTCTTTGCTGCCAACATGTGTGCTTCTCTTGGTTGAACTTGGAATCGAGCACACACTCCAACTGCGTATGATATGTCTGGCCGGCTGGCAGTTAGGTATAGCAGCGAACCGATGATCCCTCTATACTTGCTGGCATCCACGAGCTTTCCCTTAGCTCTAGGTTCGATCTTCCAGTTAGTATTCATCGGGATCCTTGTTGTCTTACTTGTCTGCAATCCGAACTTGGTGATGAGCTCCTTTGTATACTTAGACTGATTAATCCCTTCTGGTGACTGCTTCACTTGTAACCCAAGGAAATAATTCATCTCGCCCATCATTGACATCTCGAATTTCTCCTTCATGAGATCTGAAAACTTTTTGCACAGCTCCTCTGACTTGGAACCGAATATGATGTCATCCACGTAGATTTGCACTACAAGTATATCATCTCCAACTTTGATGGTGAACAGGGTTTTGTCAACTGATCCTCGTTTGAATCCCCAGTTCAGAAGAAAACCACAAAGAGTGTCATACCAGGCCCTTGGCGCTTGCTTTAGTCCATATATAGCTTTCTTCAACTTGTACACTCTTCCATCTTCAGTCTCAAAACCAGGAGGTTGTTCAACATTCACATCTTCCTTGATATCTCCGTTGAGGAATGCACACTTCACATCCATCTGATACACTTTGAACTTGTGATGTGCGGCATAAGCTAGAAATGGCTTCCAGCCTTGCAACTGGCGCGAAAGAGTCTTCAAAGTCGATTCCTTCTTGTTGGCAATATCCTTGAGCTACCAACCTTGCTTTATTCCTCACAATGAATCCAATGGCGTCTCTCTTGTTTTTGAAAATCCACTTCAATCCAATCACTTTGACACCATTTGGTCTTTCTACCAACTCCCATACACAGTTGCGTAGAAACTCATTCAGTTCTTCTTGCATGGCTGTTGTCCAGTGGACACAGTTGAGAGCTTCCCCAACATTCTTCGGTTCTGGTACATCAGCTACAAAGTAAGAAATCATGGCAACATCTCCAGCTTGCTCGAATTCCTCTAGAACTGCCAACTCCTCAGCATATTGGGCATAAGTGTTGGAATTTTCTTCGGTTGATTCTGGATTTGCAACTCGGCTCCTTGTACGCACACCCTTAGTTGGATCACCGATGATGTTGTCAGTGGAATGAACTTCATACCATCTTCGGTTGCATCTTCCTTCTTTTTCTAACTGTGGCTGTTCCGTAATCTGAGTAGGAGTCTTCAGAGCTGGTGATTGATCAGCTGTTGAGTCTGGATCCTCAATATTGACGTTATTTTGAACTGGACTTGGTTGGGCTTCGGATGCTGATGCAGTTGGAGGAGCATCAGCTGAAGTTCCCCCTTGGGATGAGCTGGGGTCTTCGCATTCATCTTCAGAGGAGTATGGATCCTCATCCTCAGTTGCCCAAACCAGTGGTTCAGCTAGGTTCTTTTCCCTTAGAGCTTGCGATCTTGTGAGAATAGGTGGAGCTTGTATATCTTCCTGTTGTTCTTTAATCTGTTCCCTGTACTCAAAAGTAGATTCATCAAAACTAACATGAGGTGTTATTTTCACAACACGAGAGCTGTTGTTGAAAACTCTATATGCCTTGATCCGAGCAGCATATCCAAGAAATATGCCCTTCGAAGCTTTGGCATCAAAAGTTTTCAACTAAGTCTTCCCATTGTTGTGAATATAACACTTAGAACCAAAAACGCAAAAATAAGAAATATCTGGCTTTCTGCGTCTCCATAGCTCATAAGGTGTCTTTCCCAACCGCTTGGTTAGAAGAGACCGGTTCTGAGTGTAGCATGCAGTGTTGATCGCTTCAACCCAAAATCTCTTTGGCAGAGCTGAGCTGGCTAACATGGATGTGGCTGCATCCTTCAGCGTTCTGTTCCTTCGCTCAGCTACTCCATTCTGTTGCGGAGTACGCGCGGCTGATGTCTGATGGGTAATTCCATTCTTCTCGCAATACTCGATGATGGTTTCATTTAGAAACTCCGTTCCACGATCTGATCGGATAGACATGATCTTCATCTCTTGTTGGTTCGATATTCGATCCGTCAGCTTGGGCAGCTCATCTCGGATTTCACTCTTGTGGCGCATGAAAATGGTCCACGTGTACCTCGAGTAATCATCAGTTACAACCAGGGTATACTCGTTCCCGTTCATGCTCTTTGGTGTAACTGGCCCGAAGAGATCCATATGGATCAGCTGTAACACTCGGTCGGTTGAGGGAGTTGACTTCAACCGGAAGGAGGATCTAGCGAGCTTTCCCAGCTGGCATGCACTGCAGATGTGTGTTGTTGAAAACACTCGGTTTGGTATGCCTCTTGCATGTTCTTGTCTGGTGAGTCGGTTCATCGTCTTGAAGTTCAGATGGTTGAGCCTTCTGTGCCACATCCAGCTCACATCAGAACTGCTCTTTGATAACAGGCATGTGTCAGGGAGGCTGCTGTTCCAGTCAGCAAAGTAGACATTCCCTGTTGGTGATCGATTTCCCAACAATATCACCTGCTTTGATCCGACATCTTTAACCCTGCAACCCTGTGCATCAAACTTGACAGAGAAACCATTATCACAGAATTGGCTGATGGAGAGCAAGTTATGCTTCAATCCATCAACATATGAGACATTAGAAATTGAAACATGATTGGTTTCAAGGGTACCGTAACCTCTGGTGTAACCTTTTGAGTTATCACCAAAAGTAACTGATGGACCTTCTTTCTCCACAAAACTTCCAAGCAAATCCTTTAGATTCGTCATGTGTTTCGAGCATCCACTGTCCATTACCCATTTTGTTGCTGACGCTTTCTTCTTCCTCAGCTGTTTCTCCTGTACCTGCAAAGAGAAACTCGCTGAGGTCCCCAATTTCAGTTGGGTCCTTGAGGGTTAGAACCAGTTCCCCCTGGAACTGTGCGTCGCTTTTCCCTGTAAACTCGGATGGATTTATCATTCCAGATCACTTTTCCTTCATCATCAACTATAACAACACCTCGGTTATCCTTAGGCTTGTTGTTAATAGAGATGTTCTGTTTCTTGGGAGGAGTTGGATTTCTCCTAGTCTGAGCTTTCGGAGGAGAGGCTTTTCCCCTGTTTTGATGGCGATTCTTATCCTGTTGAATTTGTCTGTGAGGTCGGACGCCATGTTGGAATCTTTGTGGCTGATTCTGATTCCAACTTCTTGAGTGTTGTTGATAGGTGTTCATGCCCTGTTGATGATTCATGTTGTGGGCATGAGTATCTCCAACTGTTCGACCTGTTTCTTATCGGTTGACTCGGTTGGAACCTTTGGTTGAACTGGGGATGGAACCGCTGTTGATTCAGATGATTGAACCCTTGTCGGTTCTGAGGTCGGTTCCATTCTTTCTGTTGTTGACTCTGAGGTTGATGCAGAGGTCGGTTCTGATTCTGAGTTCGGTTGCGATTATGTCTTCAACGCCTCTGATTCCTCTTCTGACTTTTGGAACATTCCCTCTCGGTTGATGTCCCAACCGATGGAACTTTCTGTCCTACATCTACTACTCCTTTTCCCTTCTCAGTTGTGGTTGTATTGGTCGATTGAGCTTGCTGAGAAGCGGAGGTTGAAATATTTTGTGGTGACTCGGGTTCCACTGTGTTTGGTTCAACAACTTTAACCTCGACAACTTTGATGAAGGTTGCTGGAGGAATTCCACTATCTTTAATCACATTATAACCGAGTCCTGACACGTCATCCATCTGTCTGCTGTAACTGATAAGATTCTCTATGATCTTGGATGACTGATACAGCTTGATTAGATTGTCCTTCTCAGTTTGCAACTCCTTGAGGAGGACAGTTATCTGCTCGGTTTGTCCATCTGACTCTTTATCAGCTGCTCGATCTGAGCCTCTTAATTTTTCAACTGATCTTGTTGTTCTTTGATCTGCTTTGTCAACTCTTTATCAGTTGGAGCCTTAGCCTCGTTCAGTTGACTCTTGAGATTCTCAATCTCCTCGGTTCGGCTCTTGATCAGATCATCCTTTTCGGTTAAGGAATCTTCAAGTTTGGCGAACTGAGCTTGAAGACTCTTAAACTCAACCGATTGGTGATGCAGTTCCTCACTGAGTTCTTGAAAATCACTCCAGGAGGGTTCCAACTCTTCGTCCAGTGATTCCTGCATGTTAGAAATATTTGAAGAATTTAACTCAGCAGGATTAGAGTGTACCTCAGTATCATCCTGGTCAGTTCCAAGAGCCATGAGGCATTGATCCTGACCGGTAGTGTTGTTGGTGGAAGTCAGCTCATCCTCATCTTCAGTGTCAGTGAAGATGTCCATGTCATCAGCTACTTCTTCTGCAACCATGGCCTTGTTCTTTCCAGCTTGTTTGGCCCTTAACGCATCTCTCTCTTTCTTTGATAGATCTGGGTAGTCAGCCTTGAAGTGACCTTCCTTTCCGCATTCAAAGCAACCGTTGGTGACAGGCTTTGAACTGTCTCGAGTTCGGTTTGATTTGTAGAATCGTTTGTATTTCCCGAACCGAGTGTCCATGTTGGCTAGTTTCTTTGACAGGGCTGCAATGTTCTGTTGCAGTTTCTTTCTGCTTGGCTCCTTTGCAGTCGTGTCAGCCGATCTGGTTGGCCTCGATGTTCTCGATTTTGAGTAGTCAGCTCGGAGAGCAACTGACTTTGAGGCTGAACCAACATCCTCAAGTCGACTCGTCTGAACCGAGGACTAAGATCTTCTTCGGTTCACCTTATACTCATTTCCCTTTAAGATTGAGAACAATCTTTCAGTTCCCATTTCTCAAAGGTCAGCTCGGTGTTCAACCTAAATTAATCTAAGTCGCACGCAATTAAACGTGGTTGTTATAGATTAGATAAGTTATCCCGAATATCGTCTCACAAGGAAGGCTTAACAGGGTGATTATTGTATTACGAAAAGAACAGAAAATAAAAGAAAGCAATAAAGATTGATTGATTGGATAGTTTGTTTACTCTAAGAAATTAGAAAAACAATTAATCTAGACAGTAATATAAAACCCTAAGTCTAAGAACACAAATAAATTCGTAAACATAATTGAAAGACAAATATATAAATTAAACATAAATTAATCCTAAGCGTAAATAGAAATCTAATCTACGAAAGCAATAAGAACGACATTCAAAATCAAACATGAACTCAAGAATTAATCGCCCAAAGAAATTGGAATAACAAGAATAAATTAATGCATGAACTTAACTTAAATTGGAAGAAAACTGAAATTGAATAATCCGCGGTGGAGCTATCACAAATCCGTACACGAATTGAAAAGCAAATAATCTACCCTAGTGTTTAGATAATCAAAAGGACTGGACGAAGAAAAAGAAACGAAAATCTGTGCATAAAAGAAAAAGGAACGAAAATTGCGAAGAAAAACTGAGAAAATGAATAACGTGTACAAGGAAATAAATCGCTCTGCTATTTATAAGGAAAATATCGCCGCTTCAAAGTGAACGATCGCCCAACATGGACGATCGTCCATCACCACGAAGTCACGCCTGTATGAACGAGCGTCGAACGTGGGCGAGCGCTGGAGGCTACTCTCTGAAACTCTTCTCAACCAAGTGGACGATCGTTGAAGAAGAACGATCGCTAGGGTGTCCTCTCTGAAACTCGTCTCGACCAAGTGAACGATCGCTGAGGATGAACGATCGCTGAGGTGTCCTCTCTGAAGCTCACTCGCCAACTTGAAAATTTATTGAACGAGCGTCAACCTTGGACGATCGTCCAAGGTGATTCTCTGACACTTCACGTCGCCTGCTGGACGCTCGCCGAGAAATGAACGATTGCCCAAAACGCCTTCTATGCAACGATCATCGAAAATCAGTCCAGCGTTGAAAGATCGTTGAACATGCAACTTCTAAGCCATTTCTCTCGTGATCCAACACCTAAAACAAAAATCCTGCATTTTCCCAACAAAAACTCGACCCAAAGCATTAGAGCATTCCGAGTATAAAAACAAAACAAAACACAACGGCAATCGAACAAAATGCACTAAATAGACCCAACTAAAACAACCAAAAACAGGCGAAACAACCCCTCCACACACAAAACCTTGCTTGTCCTCAAGCAAATCCTATTAAAAATTAAAACGAAGAAAGTGAAACTTGAACTAAATAACGCATATCTCAATAAACTCTCAATCACAAGGCAATTTATCACTCATCAATCGAAAACAGTAATCGCAAAACCAATGAGTGGCCCTCCACACAAGACCACAATCCACCCAACATCCAAGCACAAGATCACAGAAAGGAAACAATGACATCAAAGAGTATCCCAACTCAAACCACTTATTAAACTATACTAACAAAAATGTAAAATCCGGGCAATCTTCACTAGTTGAAATCACGGAAAATCCGGCCTCCTAGCGTGGTTTCCCATACCCATTCCCCACCTTTAAGAACGAATTCAAGGCAATGAGAAAGAGGGGTAGAGCCCTTCACAACACAACAAACTTAAACAAACAAAATAAACAAATGCCAAGTCAAATTGGGTTATATGGCCATACTTCATGAGGTGTAGACATTTAGAGGTCATCTAAAGCATCCTCATGTGGTTTCCCATGCTCATGGTTCCCAGAAGAGCAGAGACCTCCCAAAGTGACTCAACTTATTAAACAAGATCTTTTTGATCCCTTAATGACTCTTTTTTTTTAACTCATTTTTTTTTAAACGAGTTTAAATTGGGATACAATTCGAAAGCACCATCTCCAAACCTTTCACCCATACTCAAGAGTTAAGTATCAATAATTCAATTGTGAATCACCCCACAAATGACATGCAACAACCGCACCAATCGATTCATACTAGAACTACCTTGATCAATAAAATCTATCAAGACATGAGTCATAAACTTCAACCCCAACTTCAACATCTTAATTCCAAATAAGAAAAACCCGAGGACTCACAAAATCATAATATCAACAAACACACCCCCCCCCCCCCCAATGAAAAAGCATGACAATGTCCCCATTGTCAACCAAAACGCAATAGAATAAGGAAGGGAGTAGCACAAGACAACCAAAGAAGGAATCGAAACAAAACAGAACACGAACGACCTAGCAGAAGAACCAACCAAACGCAAAAACTAACACAAAAACAAAAACAAAAAAAAAATCAAAAAGAAAAACATCACACACAAAAATAGAAGAAAACAAAGGAGAAAAGGATGGCGTACACAGCAACAACGAGAATCACTGCGGATCCAGCGGTGGATCAGAAGAACCACCTGGAGCGAAATGCCAACGAGCGAATTGTTGCTCCAACGAATCCAGCTGACGACCCTGAGAAGCCATTTGCTGCTGGTGCTGGGTCCAATACTGAGCATTTGTGGCCCAATTCTGTGCTTGCTCCGCCCAATGCGTGTTCTGAGTCGCCCAATACTGTTCCTGCGCCTCCCATCGCTGCTCATTAATTGCCCAACGCTGATCATTTCGCGCCCACCGTTGTTCATTCTGCTCCCACCGTTGATCTTGACGGAACAATTGGGCATTTTGTAGAATCATCTGCTGCTGCAAATGCCCAAACTGGGAACTCATCTCTCCACGAAATGAAGCAAAATCCTACTGAAATGCCGAAAAGTCAGAAGGCACAAAACCTGAGCTGTAATTACCAGAAGGATAAGAAGCGTGTTCAATCTGACGAATAAACCCATCCTGAGGAGGAACCTCATCATCACTCTCCACCGGTGTGGCATCATCATTGGCTCCGTCCAACTCGGCATCGGAAGAACCAGAGGCAGGAGGTGGGGGCACACTAGGGCCGACGATCTCGGCACCACGCTGGCGTTTAACTGCTGGTAGCGACTCATAGGGAGCAAAGGACACCAAATCATGGGCAATAAATCCATGTTTCAATTCAGTAAAGCCCAAATACTTGCATCTTAACAGCACTTGATTAGAAGGAGTGGAATTTGCCCGAATAACGTTGAAGTGATATGCTAAAGCAGTAGCAAGATGCGGCAAAGCAGCCTTATATGTTGAAGTTCGAACAATACTCTGCAAAGTGTCGAAGATAAACGGAGCCGGACAAACCTTCCGCTTCTTCACAGCACAATCCAACAAATATAACTCAACATTGTTTACCTTCAGGAAGCGAGAAAATGGGGAAAGGAGCAGCATATGTCGCTGAGATGTTCGGTGGCGCAGCCGCGTCGGTGTCCATAGCCTCGAGGGCAGTAGCACGGGAGGAAGAACTACCACCGACGTTCTTAGTGCGGGCCATAGAGAATTAGAAGTTGCCAGGTGTGAGTGCTCGGCCAATGTGAAACAACGAAGCTGACGGTCGCTGACTATGAGGAAGACGAACTGAGCGTTCGCCGGATAGGGGAAATCAGCGCTCGTCGATAGTGAACACTCGCTCGGCAAAGACGGCAAGGGAGCGAGAATGGACGCTCGTCGGAAGTCGACGCTCGACAGGTACGTGGCCGGTGAAAATAATAGACGCTCGCCGACGGGAATAACTGGGCGCTCGTTGGCTGTGGAGTTATCGAGTTCGCCGGCGGAGAAGACAAGACCGCCACAAGAAGTCGGTGACCGGAGTGGTAGAGACGGCGCCGGCCTGGAATGATGACGGAAAAAAAAACCAAAAGGGAGAAGCCTTCAACGAGCACACGCGAAGAGCGAATGAGAGGAATAGACAAAGGAGGCGGCTGTTCTGAAAATTAGGGCCGACATATTTATAGCCCAGGAAGTGGGTGCTCGTTGGCGATGAGCGATCGCCCAGAATTGGGCCTCAGAACAAATGGGCTGAGGAATGAGTTGTGTTGGACGATCGCCTAGATTGGACGATCGTCGCACCCCCCTCTCTGAAGTCCAGACGCCAAGTGCTGGACGCTCGCCCGGGGTGAACGATCGTCGCACCCCCTTCTCTGAAGTCGAAGCAACACGCGTTGGACGCTCGCCCAGGATGGGCGATCGTCGAGTCCTCCGCTCTGAAGTCCAGACGCCATGTGCTGGACGCTCGCCCGGGGTGAACGATCGTCGCACCCCCGTCTCTGAAGTCGAAGCAACACGCATTGGACGCTCGCCCAGGATGGGCGATCGTCGAATCCTCCTCTCTGAAGTGTAATCAAAACCCACTGAACGCTCGCCCAGGATGAGCGAGCGTCGAACCTGCGCCACAGTACCGGTTTTTTTTTTTTTTTTTTTTCAGTGGGTTGCCTCCCACGAAGCGCTTGTTTAACGTTGTTAGCTCGACATACAAGAACTAAACTTATTCAGAATCCACGAGCCAAATTGACTTGACTCCTTCTAGAACAGGTTCTCCTTCATAGTACGGTTTCACTCGATGTCTGTTGGCTTGGAAGGATTCGCGAGTCTGTTCGTTTAGCAACCGAACAGCTCCAAAAGGTAGAACTTCTTCAATGAGATACGGCCCACTCCATTGGGACTTCAACTTGCCTGGAAATAACTTCAACCTTGAGTTGAACAAAAGGACTTTCATCCCGGGCTTCAACTCCTTGGATAGAATCCGATTATCATGCAACCGCTTCACTCGATCTTTGTAGATCTTGGCATTGTCATAAGCCTCATTCCGTAGTTCATCCAACTCGGACATTTGCAACAGTCTTTGCTTCTCGGCGGTCTCAAGATCGAAATTTGTTGCTCGGATTGCCCGATACGCCTTATGCTCGACTTCAACAGGCAAGTGGCAATTCTTTCCATATACAAGCCGATATGGGCTCATCCCCAGAATGCTCTTGTACGCTGTCCGGTACGCCCAAAGGGCATCATTGAGCTTTGAAGACCAATCTTTACGAGATGGCTGCACCGTCTTCTCCAAAACTCCCTTGATTTGTCGGTTGCTCGTCTCTGCTTGGCCCGATGTTTGAGGGTGATAGGGGGTAGCCACCTTGTGTGTGATTCCATTCTTCTTCATAAGCTTCTCAAACAACTTATTGCAAAAATGCTTCCCTCCATCACTTATGATTGCCTTAGGAAATCCGAACCGACAAAGAATATTTTCCTGTACAAACTTGAGCACAACATGAGAGTCACAAGTCCTAGTGGGGATTGCCTCGACCCACTTGGAAACATAATCAACAGCTAAAAGAATGTACTCGTAACCAAAGGATTTGGGAAACGGTCCCATGAAATCGATACCCCACACATCGAAAATCTCAACCACAAGAATATTATTAAGAGGCATCTCATTCCTACGACCAATAGACCCTTCCCTTTGGCAACGATCACAGGCAAGATAAAAAGCATGTGCATCCTTAAATAATGAAGGCCAGAATAAACCGGATTGGAGCACCTTGTGAGCCGTTTTCTGACCTCCAAAGTGCCCTCCACAATGCGACTCATGGAAAAATTGGAGCACTTTAACTTGCTCATCATCCGGAACACACCTTCTGATCACATCATCCTTACCAATCTTAAATAGGTAAGGGTCTTCCCAAAAGTATTGCCTGCACACAGATAGAAAACGCTTCCTTTCTTGGGAAGTAAGGTCAGGCCTCAATTCATCACAGGCAAGAAAATTAACAATGTCAGCATACCAAGGGACCATGTCGGTACTTAAAGTTTGCTCAAAAGGGAACAACTCAAGAAAATTATCACAAATAACAGGAGAAGGAAGATTATCGAGACGGGATAAGTGGTCAGCTACAGCATTCTCACTACCTTTCCTATCCCGAATCTCTAAGTCGAATTCTTGGAGTAGGAGCACCCAACGAATAAGTCTTGGCTTAGCCTGAGACATGGTCAATAAATAACGCAATGCAGCATGATCACTATGAATGATGACCTTAGACCCTATGATGTATGCACGAAACTTATCTAATGCAAACACAACAGCAAACATCTCTTTTTTAGTAGTGGTGTAATTCACTTGAGCAGAAGTAAGAGTCAGACTCGCATAATAAATAACACGAAGCATTTTATCAATACGTTGACCCAAAATAGCACCCACTGCAGAATTAGACGCATCACACATAATCTCAAAAGGTTCTGACCAAATAGGACCAATCACTACAGGGGCAGTACTCAACTTCTCCTTAAGCAAGTTAAACGCATTAAGACAAGCATCATCGAAAATGAAGGGCACATCTTGAGAAAGCAAACGACATAGAGGTTGACTGATTTTTGAAAAGTCCTTAATGAAACGCCGATAAAAACCGGCATGACCCAGAAAGCTCCTAATTCCTTTGACATCACGAGGTGGAGGCAATCTTTCGATCACATCCACCTTCACTTTGTCGACCTCTACACCCCTCTTAGAGACGATGTGGCCTAACACGTTCCCCTTCCTTACCATAAAATGACTCTTTTCCCAACTAAGTGTCAAACCACTCTCGACACACCTCGCTAACACCCGTTCAATTTTTCTAAGACGATCATTAAAAGATGATCCAAACACAGAAAAGTCATCCATGAAGATCTCAACAAAATCATTAAGCATCTCAGAAAATATGGACATCATGCATCTTTGAAAGGTACCTGGTGCGTTGCAGAGTCCGAACGGCATCCTCTTGCAGGCATATGTGCCAAAGGGGCACGTGAAGGCTGTCTTAGCTTGATCCTCGGGCACGATCGCGATCTGGTAGTAGCCTGACAGTCCATCTAGAAAACAATAGAACTCATGGCCCGCCAATCTATCGAGCATCTGATCAATGAATGGCAATGGAAAATGATCCTTCTTGGTGGCTGCATTAAGTTTCCTGAAGTCTATGCACATCCGCCACCCTGTAACTGGTCTCATGGGCACCAACTCTTCATTATCATTCAAGACCACCGTGATTCCTCCTTTCTTCGAGACCACGTGCACGGGGCTGAGCCATTCACTGTCAGCAATGGGAAAGATGATCCCTTCGGCCAACTGCTTGTAAATCTCCTTCCTCACCACTTCCATTAGTACCGGATTCAATCGCCTTTGGCCATCTCTTTTTGGAGTAGCTCCATCCACCAAGTTTATCCGATGCATACATGTTGCAGGACTGATCCCTTTAATATCGGACAAACACCATTCGAAAGCAGCCTTGAATCTTGTGAGCACCTTGACCAATTCTTCTTCTTCGGCTGCCTTGAGCTCTGCAGAGATTATGACAGGCTTCCTTTTTCCTTTTTCAAGGAACACGTACTTCAAGTTAGCCGGAAGGTCCTTAAGTTCAAGCTCGATTTCCTTCTCTTCCTTAGGAACCTCTACTAGGACTGGCTCATCAACAGATAGGTTGGTTGGCAGCAAGGCTTCCATAGCTGCTTCCTCTCTAAGTCTCTCCTCCAAGTCGGCGGAGCCTTCAAAAACCTCCTCCAGCTGCTGCTCTTCCATAAAACAGGCCTCGGCAAGTGTGTCGATAGCATCAATGTAAGAGCAATTATCAACGCTATTGGCCGACGGAATCCCCTTGTTGGCTCTGACGTCGTAAGAAACTGACTTTCCCAAGACTGGCATCTTAATTATGTCGTTCTTTACATCAATGAGAGTATTGGTTGTAGCCATGAAAGGCCTCCCCAATAGTAGAGTGTGCTCTCGTCCATCTTCTTTGACGTCTCCAATCTCTAGCACGACAAAATCCACCGGCACAATAAGTTTCCCTACTCACACCAGGACATCTTCAATAACTCCACGAGGGTGGCGAACCAATCTGTCTGCCAATTGCAAGCACATCCTTGTCGGCTTCAACTTTCCCAATTCCAACTGCTTGAAAATGGAATAGGGCATCAGATTAATCCCGGCTCCTAAATCCAGCATTCCAGAAGCTTCCTTTCCATTCCCCATAGCTATTTTAATCACAAAGCTCCCAGGATCTCGTTGCTTTTGGGGTAGAGAGTGCTGCATAATGGAGTTGGCACTTTCTGATACTAGAACTTGTTCCGGTTCATCAAACTTTCTCTTCTTGGATGCTAACTCCTTGAAGAACTTCACATAAGCAGGCACGTTTCGGATCACATCGAGCAAAGGTAAATTCACATTCACCTTGGATAGCATCTTATAAAAGTCTGAAAACTGCTGGTCCTGCTTCTCATTCTGCAATCTGCTAGGAAAAGGTACTGGTGGACGATAAGGCTTTTCAGCCTTATGTAGTCGGATTTCTGCCTGCTCTTCCTCAACTCTAGGCTGTACAATCTCTGATGATGTGTCGCCCACCTTATTATCGACCGTCTTCCCATTTCTCAACACAGTGACGGCTGACGCTTGATGTGGCTGTTGACCTTGGCTCGGAATCTTTCTCGTCTGCTGCTGCTGCTGCATCTGGTTCACGGTACCAGACACTTGTCCCACCGCCGTCTCAAGGCGCTTGATGGTTGCATCTTGAGCTTCTCTTGCCTGCCTGCTTTCTTGCATGAATGCATTGAGATTATCTTCAAACGGGTTCTTCTGAGCAGGTGGTGGCGATGCGCGCTGAAATTGTGGCGGTCCTTGCTGGAACTGACTCTGCTGAGCTGGATTCTACCACTGAGAATTGAAATTCTGCTGCTGTTGCTGCGGGTACCACTGCTGCTGCTGTTGTGGGTACCACTGTTGCTGATTAGAAAACTGATTGAATTGCTGAGGAGGACACTGCGTGAACTGTTGTGGAGGATGGCGATTTTGAAAATTGCCTCCATATGCCTGGCCTTGGGTCTGATTCCGCCATCCAGTGGTAGACTGATTTTGCCATCCCGAGTTCTGTTGTTGCTGATTCGGATTAGACCCTTGGCCCTGGTCAAACTGCTATCGAGAAGGGAATCCCTGTGCCGCATACACTTCTGCGCCTCCTTCATAGGTCAACTCCCCCATTCTCTGGCACTCCTCAGAATGATGCCCCAATTCTCCACAAATACCACAGGGTTCAGGAGTAATCTCATGTCTAACAGGTGCTGACCGAGGGGGAGATGCCACAGACTTATTCATCTTCAATTCTTGCAACTCCCTCATCATCCCTGCGAGTTGTTTCTGCAGCTCATAATTTGGTGTTACCGCATTGGTATCAACTCTTCTCTCTCGGATCGACTTCTGTTGTGAACTGTCTGCCAAAGTCTGGAAGATCTGGTTGAGTTCCGTAGGGGTCTTCTTAGCGATGTTACCCCCTGCCGTGCTGTCCACCATGAACTGAGTAGTAGTAAGAAGTCCATCATAAAAGAACTGACTAATCATAATCGCGGATAACTGATGATGTGGGCATTGTCGGAGGAGCTCTTGAAATCTCTCCCAAGCCTCATGGAAAGGCTCGTCGGTTCCTTGCGTGAAATTCATAATCTGCGTACGAATCTCCTGTGTCTTGTGGTTTGGGTAGAACTTCAACATAAACTTCTCACAAGCATCCTTCCAAAAATTAATAGAATTTGACGGGAGTGATAGAAGCTACGCCCGAGCCCGATCCTTCAAGGTGTAAGGCAGACACTTGAGCCTTAATTGATCCTCTGTAAGGTCCGACAGAGGAAAAGTTTGCACTATAGAACAGAACTCTCGGATGAATTGGAGTGCATCTTCATTGGGCATCCCATGGAAAGCTGGAAGCATGCTAGAGTAGTTATGCTTCAAATCATAATTCCTGACCCCGGCAGGAAGAACAATGGCCGACGTCGTGGCCTCAATAACTGGTCGGGAGTATTCTCCCATGAGCTGGTTTTCCTCGGTAGTCATATTTCTTTGAAAATTCAACTGACACTTTCCCTCAGAATCACAAAACAAATTCCCAAACAAAGCTTCGTCTTCAACCTTGTCAGGAAGCGATTCGGTTACCTCCCTTACTTGCTCCAAAACTGCACTTCTCCTGTGTATATTGTCAATATACGGTGCAAACGGTTGTTTCTGACTTCTGCGACCTCGCATACACAACACTAGCACACAGATTAAACGCACCGGAGGGAGAAAAATAACCAAACAAAATTAAAAAATTGTAACACAAAAATCGCCTGAAGCCTTCCCCGGCAACGGCGCCAAATTTGTTCAACCTAAATTAATCTAAGTCGCACGCAATTAAACGTGGTTGTTATAGATTAGATAAGTTATCCCGAATATCGTCTCACAAGGAAGGCTTAACAGGGTGATTATTGTACTACGAAAAGAACAGAAAACAAAAGAAAGCAATAAAGATTGATTGATTGGATGGTTTGTTTACTCTAAGAAATTAGAAAGACAATTAATCTAGACAGTAATATAAAACCCTAAGTCTAAGAACACAAATAAATTCGTAAACATAATTGAAAGATAAATATATAAATTAAACATAAATTAATCTTAAGCGTAAATAGAAATCTAATCTACGAAAGTAATAAGAACGACATTCAAAATCAAACATGAACTCAAGAATTAATCGCCCAAAGAAATTGGAATAACAAGAATAAATTAATGCAGGAACTTAACTTAAATTGGAAGAAAACTGAAATTGAATAATCCGCGGTGGAGCTGTCACAAATCCGTACACGAATTGAAAAGCAAATAATCTACCCTAGTGTTTAGATAATCATAAGGACTGGACGAAGAAAAAGAAACGAAAATTTGTGCATAAAAGAAAAAGGAACGAAAATTGCGAAGAAAAACTGAGAAAAGGAATAACGTGTACAAGGAAATAAATCGCTCTGCTATTTATAGGGAAAATATCGCCGCCTCAAAGTGAACGATCGCCCAACATGGACGATCGTCCATCACCACGAAGTCACGCCCGTATGAACGAGCGTCGAACGTGGGCGAGCGCTGGAGGCTACTCTCTGAAACTCTTCTCAACCAAGTGGACGATCATTGAAGAAGAACGATCGCTGGGGTGTCCTCTCTGAAACTCGTCTCGACCAAGTGAACGATCGCTGAGGATGAACGATCGCTGAGGTGTCCTCTCTGAAGCTCACTCGCCAACTTGAAAATTTATTGAACGAGCGCCGACCTTGGACGATCGTCCAAGGTGATTCTCTGACACTTCACGTCGCCTGCTGGACGCTCGCCGAGAAATGAACGATCGCCCAAAATGCCTTCTATGCAACGATCGTCGAAAATCAGTCCAGCATTGAAAGATCGTTGAACATGCAACTTCTAAGCCATTTCTCTCGTGATCCAACACCTAAAACAAAAATCCTGCATTTTCCCAACAAAAACTCGACCCAAAGCATTAGAGCATTCCGAGTATAAAAATAAAACAAAACACAACGGCAATCGAACAAAATGCACTAAATAGACCCAACTAAAACAACCAAAAATAGGCGAAACACTCGACTCTCGTGGATATTAGTGAAAGTATCCCACTCAGCCGGTAGAGCTTGTAACACTTTGAGATTGATTTCTCTTAGTGTGTATTTTCCTCTTCGGATGGACTGGATTCTTCTGAGGATGTCCATAAACCGGAGCTCTAGCTGATCGATGGTCTCATCAGGTCTCAGACTGAAGTTGTCGAAATCTTGACATGCATGTGAGAATTTGTTCTCCTTCGTCTCATCGCTTCCTTCACTCAGCGATGCCAGGATATCCCACATCTCTTTTGCAGTCTCACACTCCTCTATCCAAGGCAGATAATCTTGTCCAACTGTGGACATTATTGTGCTCTAAGCCCAGATGTCTAATTGGCTCACCTTGGCTTCCACTGGAGTGTAGTCTTTCTTCTGCTTCTCCACAAACTCCACAACTGTATCCCCATCGTTGGGATTTGTAGGAGTCCGAGCTATTCTTTCTTTGATGATGATCGGTCCGGAGGAAAGAACTTGTTGCATCTTATGATGCTTCGATAGTAAAATCTTCTTCATCCGTGTCCTCCAGGATGTATAATTTACAACCGAGAACATTACCACGATCTTATCCTTGACGTCCATCTGCACACAACAACAGAGCAAATATGCAAGCAAATATGCACTAGCGTGAAAAGGATCTGTTCAGTTGAACTGAGTAAAGAAAGGCTTAGCTGAAATCACAACTGAGTAAGAGAACTCAGTTGTGAGAGTGGTGCTGTGAGGAATGTAGTGGAAATTATACTCGTAAAAACAACTCACGCTTTTATGCTCGGTTGGTCAAGAACCAAAACAGTTGAGAATGTAAATTATGCAGTTTGTATGCCGGTTAGTTTGGTCAGTTGAAAATGCAATAAGTAACTGAATAGAAATAAACACAGACACACAGAATTTAACGTGGTTCGGAGATAATTCTCCTACATCCACGGGGAGTTGTGAATCCACACAACTCTGTCCAAGTTCTTCTGGACAAACCACTCAGCTTACGCGGGCTGAGCAACCGTTATGGATAAGTTTGCGGGTACTTATCAACCTTACAGTTTAGTTTACGGGTACTAAACGACCTAACTACTCAGTTGCAGGAAGAGTAGAATCCTAAACCTTTTCAGGTGAAAGAAAAATGTGTTTCCAACTAAAAGCTCAAATGGAAAGTGAGCTGTGATCTAACTCTCTATGAACTCTCACTAAGTGATGTTCTCAAGGTTCGATCTAAAGACACAAAAACTAACTAACTCTAGAACTCTGAACAAGTGATGTTCTAAGAGATTAACTTCAGTTTAGCTCGTGAAGAATATTGTTCTTTCTTTTGCTATCGGGTTTCTTCTCGCGTGTGTGTCTTGTATCATCTTCGAATGAATGAGGGCCTCTATTTATAGACGGAGAGTATCAACTAGCCGTTGGAAGAGTTGTTCATCTCTGTTCTTTGAAAGCAATGGCTTGTCTCTGATCTCTGCAGACTTTCCCGATATGGCATCTGAGCTCTTCTGCTTTCCATCTGAGACAACCTTGTGTTGGGCCAAATGGGGTAATGACTGAACGGTCAAACCCTCATGTGACTTCCTTTTGAAATTTAAATCTTAACAACGGACTTCTAGCAAGGAGTGGTCGGTTAAGACTTTCGATCTTCAGCTAGCTTGTTCTTCAGCCGATGTTCTATTTGACAACTAACAGTTGAACTCTCAGCTGACTTCGTCTTCAAGCTGTTGATCTTCTTGGTTGAGTTCTACAACTGATGTTCTGAAACTGAACACTCAGTTGTCTTTCTTGTATCTGGTCAGTTGGGTTCGAACGCTCAGATGGCTTTCTTTCATCTGATGTTCTCTTCCTCTTTACTGCTTCTCATCTGATGAACGCTCAGTTGTTTTCCTTACAACTGATGTTCTATCTCTTGAATGTGACTTCCCCCTTGTTGCCATCTTCAGCCGGAGACCTGTAAAGATAAAATCTTAACTTTGCTCAAACAGCGAGCCTAACTTCTAACATTAGGTTCTGGCAACATCTACTCGGTTGGGGTCAGTCGGTTTTGGAATTCATCAAAACTTTTACTAATAAATTTCCCAACAATAATTAAATTCAAAAATTTACTCTACGATTCTCCGATCTTTATTTACAATTTGTTTGTTATTTTCAGTTCTATTATAAATCACATGGTTCCCTAAGATTAAATTTTTCATAGATGCATATTCAATACACGTATGTATATGTGCACATAAAGTAGCTGAATAAAATATTCAAAAGCCATTTCTAGTAGTGTATAGGATAATGGATATTAAATAAAATCAAAACTTATTATTTGACCAATATCAATTAATTAATTAGTCAAACTAAATTGATTGTGGAAATAAATGTGAGATGAAAAAATACATATTGAGTTTGAGTATTTATATAGATATTTAAGAGTAGAGTTTCATTGAAAAATAATGTGGGATACAAAATATCATATTATTAAATACTAATGAAGGATATCGAACTAATAATAATACAATATCCATGTTTTATTTATAAGATCTGTCAAATTAAAAAATATACATATTATATTGATGATTACCTTTGTACCTTAAAGTTGTATTATGTTCATAATGTCGTTCTTATTTATAATACTATAATAGCCATATTGATTAATGATGACACCAAATTAATGAAGGGTAATGATATTCGGTCACATGGTAGCCAGTCACACGCGTAAAAAAAAGGAAAGTTGATTGTAAAAATGAAAATAATCACATTTTTCTGTTAGTGTTTATGCTTCATAATTAGGGTATATTTCCATTTTCAAAACCAATATTACCATTTTTAGCTTGTTTGGTCGGCCACAGCGTGACCAAATACATAAAAGGTAATGATATTCGGTCACACATTAATAAATAGGAGTAGTATGCATATCTTTTTTTTAAACTGATAGATTTTCATCTCATACAAAGTTGGATAGAATATCTTGATACCATAATTAGTTTTTACATATGATCAAAATCGAGAACTATTATATATATTAATTAAAATTGCTTAAAATTATGATTTAAAATAAATAAGAATATTGAATTGTAATTGTGTGTAGGACCTAAATTCAAGGGGATGCCTCTGATGGTCCTGATACGAGTTACTGGTGTATGGGAGGGGGGGAATACACCAGTTAGGATTTTTCAACTTTGAAAGCTTAACCCCCGAAAAACTTCAACTGAGTAAAAAAAGTCTCAGCTGGATTCACAACTGAGTAAGAGACCTCAGCTGTGAGAGTGGTGCCGTGCGGAATGTGGTGGAAATTATACTCGTAAAATAACTCACGCTTTTGTGCAAGGTTGGTCAATAACCAAGACAATTGATATGTAAAGATGCAGTTTGTATGCCGGTTAGTTTGGTCAGTTGAATATGCAATAAGTAGCTGAACAGAAATAAACACAGACACACAGGATTTACGTGGTTCGGAGAGAACTCCTACGTCCACGGGGAGATGTGAGTCCACACACCTCAGTCCAAGTTCTTCTGGACAGTTCCACACAGCTTACGCGGGCTGTGCAACCGTTGCAATAAGTTTATTGGTACTTATCAACCTTTACAGTTAAGTTTACGGGTACTTAACAACCTATGTCAAGTTTGCGGGTACTTGACAACCTATGCTAAGTTTACGGGTACTCAGCAACCTATCTGCTCAGTTACAGGAAGAGTAGGATCCTAACAAACACTTTTTAGGGTGTGTGTGGGTGGGTTTTCCAACTACAGCTCGAACACGGATTGTGAGCTGGATCTATGGCTTGAACGAATGAACACTCAAACTAAGATCTAAGACAGATTATAATTCTATGAACCCTCAGCTACTAATGTTCTACCACTCGGAACTCTCAGTTGCTGATGCTCTTAGAATATGATTTTGCAGATTTTCTTTGCTCTTGTTTCTCTCGTGGATGCACTTCAAATTTTCTCTGTCTCCTGTATCTGTCGAATGAATGAATGCCTCTATTTATAGGCGGAGAGAATCAACTAGCCGTTGGAGGAGTCGTTGATCTCTGTTCTTTGATAGCGATGGCTTGTCTCTCATCTCTGCAGACTTTTCCGATATGGCATCTGTGCTCTTCTGCTTTTCATCTGAGACAACCTTGTGTTGGGCCAAATGGGGTAATGACTGAACGGTCAAACCCTCACGTGATTTCCTTTTTGAATTTCAAATTCAAACCTTTCTGACAGTCAACCTTGGTTAGTCGGTTGAATATCTTGATCTTTATCCGAGTGGTCTTCAGCTGATGTTCTATCTGACCGAACCGTTGAACTCTCAGCTGACTTTCAACTTCATCCTTTTTGTAACCACTCTGTTATACCTTCCCCCTTGGTCGGATGGCTTTCTGTAACTGATGCTGAACCGTTGGTTTGAACTCTCAGTTGTATATAAGTCTTCCTCCTTTTTGGCATAACTCTATCATCAGTCAGAGTCTTGTAACTGATGTTCCATCTGAACGGTTTGACTTGAACTCTCAGTTTCAACTGATGTTCCTCATCCGATCTTCCATCCTAGGTTGTATCCGAGTGTTGCTATGTTACCGTCTTCACCTGGAGACCTGTAAAGATAAAATCTTAACATTGCTCAAACAGCGAGCCTAACTGCTAATATTAAGAGCTAGCAACATCTACTCGGTTGGGGTCAATTGGTTTTGGAATTCATCAAAACTCTTACTAATAAATTTCTCAACAGCCTCGAATCCGCATCGGTATTAACACACACACACACACACACACACACACAAATATATATATATATATATATATATATATATATATATATATATATATATATATAGGAAGAGGATCAGGTGAGAATGCTTTGTTATGTGAGAAATGAGAATAAATCTCGGCCCTTGATCTTTGTTGATCAATGGTTCAGATTTAACGATGCATTATATTGTTGTAATTTAATTTAATACCTTAAAAAATGTTATTAAAATTATTAAAACAAAAAATTACATAAAAATCAATGCTCGATTTGTTGTTTTCCCCTTTAACTTCAAAGAAATGAATAAATAAACAAATCGAGCATTGATTTTTATGTTTGATTTAATGATTTTACTAATATTTTTTGGATATCGGGAGGTGAGTAGCATATCGGCTCTCTATATATAGATACATAAAATATATTTAATTAATTACTCTAAATCGATATAACAACATATGTTAAATTAGGTAATCTAAATCAACATAAGGAAACTTTAAATCCTAATAAATTATTCTAATTCCTTATATATTATATTACGTTATTATTCTCAAATTAAATAAATCTATAGTAGGGACATTATAGGCAAAACATATTTTGTAAAATAAGGCTCTTTTATATTAGTATAGATATAGATATAGATTTTTGCTCCCTGCTCTCTCACAAAATAGATGTTCGAGAAGAATGAAAATCACAAAATAGTTTACTAGATCAATTCTTATACTCTCTCCGTCCACGAAATGGTTGTCACATTGTGGACGACACGAGTTATAAGAAAATGGTAGTAGTGAATTATAGTGAATATTATTGTGAGTGGAGTAATGGTCCCACAATAAATGTGAGTGGAGTAGCAAAAGTGGCAACCATTTCGTGGACAAACTTAAGTAGCAAAAGTGACAACCATTTCGTGAACGGAGGGAGTAATATTTACCCTTAGAATAAAAATTCAAGATATATATGGATCATATATGATTAAATAAACTAACATTATATGAAAAACAAATGCTCTACTATTACGGATTACGACTGATTAGATGATTGAAATTCTTAGGAACGAGATCTCAAGTCATATTTCTATGTTACAAATATGATCTATAATTTCCTTATAAAAAAATGATACTACTATGTAATATGATTAAGGTATAAATAAAAGAAAAAACATTTGCTAAGCTATGCAAATGTTAAAAATGTTGGAAAATTTGGAAAGATAAGTTTGCCAAAAAAAAGTTCAAAACAAATCATAAGTCCAGCAAAATTTTAGCCATATAACTCTTCTCTAGAAACATATTTTACACGGTTTGCAACCGGGTTCCTTATGTGGATACCAGTATCTAGTATAGAACCATGTCTAATCCGCCACGTGGCTTCGTTGTCTTAGTTCCAATGCCACGTGTACAAGGTGTAGGTCCAGTTTTTCAGTTCAAAAATCGCATGCCCAAGCACGCCTCACGGAAGGCTGAGTAACTTGGCTGCGGCTCCGTGAAGCTGCATTTACATTGTCACGAATTATGTACAACCATAAACAGAGTAGGCCCTGACATTCTGGGAGCCCTAGGCGAACAAAAAAAAGGGCCCCTTTCATCACTTCTATTTTTGCATTCTTGCATGGCTGCATATCTACAATATTAATTATATAGTATAAAACATTACTAAGCATCAAATAATTTTGATCTTTTAAGCATTTTGAGAAGAAAAATTGTCAATAAAAATCAATTTTTTCTATCACCATATGTCAGAGATGGTGTGATTAAACAAATCAGATCGATCTCTATTGTATCATTGTTCAACATCTGATCGCCATGTATCAAAGAAATTTTTAAATCGAACTTCCAAATTTTGCATTTTGAGAAACCTAAAAAATCGTCCTTCGTCAATGGAAGATGTTACATATATACCGTGCGTTTCATAGGGGTGAACATGTCCTGCAAAAACAAGATCGACTTTGTATTAAATGAACCAAGAGTCGAGATGTTGCTTTTATATTGTACTATGGTGAGTGAACCAAAACGATCAGCCATGGAGTTTCCTCTCTCTTCAACTTCGGCAGTTCTTGTTCCAGCCAAGGGGTGTATTTACCTAGTTCAGAAATAATAATTATAAAAATATTAATCATTATATCATATATATAACGCGCACTAATTTCAAAAGAAGGGTGTGACATAAAATTTAAATTTGACCAATATATGTATTATGTTATACCAATAAGCCGAATAAGATATAGGCAGATGAACGATTAATGGAGTACCAAAGAGATGATGTAATCTTAATTAGATGCCTTGCATATATGCACGGTACATGATACCTATGCAAGTACGGTTTGAATGGAACTTTTTTAATCCATTAATCCTGCATGTAACGAAATTTAATTAATTTTTTTTAGTACTCAAAGAATAAATTAAATAGTGATTACTAAGGTTTCATCAACTATAAAAAGAAAAAAAAAAGAAAAAAAACCCAACCATGTTTACTAGTTTTTCTGAAGCAAGATTAATGTTATCTGGCATCCCAGGAAGTCTATCCACAAAAATCTCTGTTTCTCCTTTCTTCTATATCCTTCTCTCTAATACGTTGAAGTTTTTTGATTTTTTTTTTCTTTTTTTCTCCTTTTATTATTTTTTTCTTATTTTATCCTGTTTATGAATGTAATGTGAGTTTGATATTCTATTTTTATGAATCCTATTACGCTCTTTGGTTAAGGTCTCTATTGTTATGGGTTTGTAGGTGTTACTCTCTCTCTCTCTCTGTGTCATCCCATGGTAATAAATCTGTTTTAGCAGTTTTGGCTTCCATTTATTTTAGTATTTTCTTCGTTTTTGTTTAAAAAAAAAGAAGGTTAAATTGTTTGCTTAATTTATTAGTATTTGTTTTGTAGGTCCGTACGGAATAATTGTTGGAATGTTTCTTTGCGGGTTGTCTGATCTAACTTTGATTGATTAGCTAGGGTAAACTTAATTAATTAATTCATGTTGTAGAGCGATTCAATTTTTTTTAGGTATTTCTACTATATATTGAGTATTGATTTATCAAATACTCACGAGGATAAGTAATTTATACTCACCAAGCACAATGGAAGATGTCGACGGTGGTACATTGGTATGAATATGGTGTTCGTATCAAGCGTAGCTTGCCGTCGCCGTGGCGGTGGCGGTGGCGGATGGACGGTAGTACGGATATCCATATCATTACCAACTGTACCCTATCGTTGTGGCGATGGCGAACGGTGAAATGTTGGTACAAATTCAATTTGCTGACGATCGAAGATGATAGAAGAGAAAGAATATAAAGTTAGGTGGAAAAAGTCAAAATTAAAGGTAAAATGGTCCAAAAACACATAATATGCCATTACTTGTGTTTTTTCAAACTTGTCAAATATTGAGTTACAAATATGTGATTATGCCAAAGTGGCATTGGATAGTTCTATTTGAACATACTGTGGTTAGCCACACAAGCTAAAAAAAGAAAGTTAGATTTTCAAAAAAGAAAATATATCCTAATTGGGGAATCTAAACCCTAGGGGGAAATGTGAATATTTCTATTTTTACAATAAACTTTCATTTTTTCTCGCGTGGCCGGCTATAATGTGTTTGGATAGAATTATTGATTTGATTAGGGTAGTGCTATTTTGGGCATACTCTGGTGAGCCACACAAGCTAAAAAAAATAAATTAGGTTTTCAGTTTAAGAAATATACCCTAATTGGCAAATCTAAATCCTAAGAGAAAATATGATTATTTTTAATTTAAAAAAATAAAAACTTTTCTTTCTTAGTATAAAATAATATAGTAGTATATAGGCCGTCGGATTTTTTTAAGACGGTCCAATCATGATCCAGTGACCCAATAAGGGGACCAATTCGATAATTCAATCCAGTTTTCAAAACATTGATTTGGATTTCATTTCGCAAGTACTTTTGAAGGACAAACCCGCTCAAACAATCGAGAAACTACGATCTCTTTTTTTCTGATGAGTTTGAGTGAGAGGATGTCAATGAGGTGCTTATAATAAGTCACTTGAGTGAGTCGTCGTGATTTGAATGAAAATGAAATTCGAGATATATTTCAGAATGCACTAGAGTTCATGTATTTAAGGTCAAGCAGATATCCTTAGCATAGATATCATAAATAAAATACTCCATATTGTTTGTAGAATTTATGGAAGCTAGTCTTCCACCACCAAAGAACTCCACAAGAATGGATTGTTTAGATCGTGACAAGAGATCTACCTAAGCCTTTTCCTCTTGATCGTCGTCGTCGGGAATTCTGGGATGGGTGCAGGGAATTTTAGTGGGACGGGGAGAGTAGCGACCATCAATTGATTTTCGCACACAAACTTGCAGCCTAAATACTCGTAATGATCTCTCACGATCAGAGGGTGAATTCGGAGATCCTTGCTGATGTCTGTAGGGTCGATATTAAATTCGTCAGCAAAGAGGGTGAGCACCAGAACATAGCGTATTAGCAGATCCATTTTTACAGGAGAAATCCATTTATCAATCACCAGATTCAGTTTGTCAATGTGAATCAGTTTAGATCGAAAATCTGCAAACACGGAGGTGAACTTCGCGTAGATGATCCCGGGCAGTACGTGATGCATTGCAGATGACGCGTCATCAATAGAGCATTGCTCCTTGAAACGGATGAGATAAGTGATTGATAAACCCAAATGTGTGTTCATTTTTTCTTGTGTTTTTGCCTTGTGTTTTGAGTATTTTCAAGTCAATATGTGTTTAGGAGGACACAAAGTCGAGAAAGTATGTGCAGGGCATTACAGGATAGACGTTGGGAAAAAACCGGTAGAAAACTTGTTTATATGATGTTGGGCAAGAAACACATCACAGTGGACCATGGGCAAGATAGGCGTAGCAGGCACAGAGCGGAAGCTGTAGGGCAACATGCGTAACAACAGCAGATTTCTTCTTTTCCAAGAAAGAGAATAAGGATGGAAACTTTTCTTTCCTTGTCCTAATTGAACGTGATTTAGGAGATATCTACCATGAGAAGGAAATAAAATCGCAGCTGCATGGATAAGAAAGGAGGCGGATATGCATGGAAAGAGTCCTTTACCAACAATGAATCTAACCAAACCCTAATTCCATCGCCTATATATATGTGTGGATGACTTTGGACGACTTGGATACCACCACCACCACTTTCATATTGTCTATTATTAGTTCTTAGTTAGTTAGCATTTAAGTTTCTAGAATTCTTAGATTAGATTCGTTTTTGGTATTGTGATACCCCGAGTTTTTATATCTTTAGAAAGCGTCTAATTAACCGAGTAAGTTCAAAGATGAGAATTTAGGAGTAAAAATTTTCTTTTCCAATCGATAAGTTTTGAATAAAACGTTTAAATTGCCTTGTGAATCTTGTGTGAATTTATCTGTTCTAATTATCTGAGATGATGATGATGTGATATGTTTGTTGAGTCGTTTATATGAAAATGAGTATGAGATTAAATTCCAGAAAAATCCCGAGAAGTTTGTTTAATTAAGATAACATAACGTTAATCGCCGAGAAATATGTTTACGCCGATGAACCTAGAATAGAGTTAAATTAGAACCTTCGAACTTAGAATTTCTTTTAAGATCACTGAGATGGGGTAAGAACTTATCCGAGAATTGAGAAGAGAAATGAGGCATTAGTCTTGAAAAGGATTAATAAACGGATTAATAAGCCAATTAAATTCTTTTAAGAATTAAAGGACTAAAATAATCGAAGCCTTTAATCTTTTAATTTGAGACGTGAAATAGGATTGGGATGAGTTAGTGTCAAAAGTGAAACGAGAAGAGGTTAGACCCGTTAATAGAACAAAACGGAATTAATACGAATCGTTTTACCCGGAAAACCTTTACGACCGGATAATTAATACCCGTAACGACACGACGACGACACGTGTCAACCACCTCTCTCCCTCTCTCACCACCTCACACCTCCTCTCCCATCATCCCTCAATTTCCAAGACTAACACACCATGATGATGTCTTATGCATGGATTACTTAAAGTGTGCATGCAAGTTAAGTTCACATCACCTATCAAGTCTTGTCTTTTACAATTTCCAACAAGTATACCTTTTTCTCTTTGTTGGTTTTGAATCTTATTCATCTAAGACAAGTAGGAAGACCACAATTCATTTATCAAACTCCATCTCTCTCTCTCTCCATTCGATCTCTCTCTCTAGCAAGAAAAGAAAAACAATCTCTCAAACTCTCCCAAGCTCTCTCTCCCTCACGGCATTCTCCCTCTCTCCCTCATACTTGATTTTTCTTCACATGCAACCATGGATTCAAACTCTCCATCCATGAAAATGAAATAGAAGTTATCAATCTCCATCCATTTCATCCATATTTTTCAAAGAAAGGTAAGAATCTTCCAAGTTCTTGAAGTTGAATTCAAGAATCATCCAACACTTTTCTTTATTTTGATTCCTAAAACCTATGGATGATTAATCCCATATTATTTCTTTTCCTTTGAGGATTCAAGAAGACATCCTTCTTCCTTTCAAGTTCAAGCTTTGAAGCTACCATTTCCATCCATTTCAATCCCAAGAGCCAAGAGAAGAATTCCCATTTAATTAAGTATGAATTCATTTGATTAGTTGTAAAAATGTATGTCTATAAGTCCTAAAGGAAAGATCTATGTATGCATGTTATTTAATTTATGTTTAGGCAAACTTAGGATATGCATGTGCTAATCGAGTGAGAAGAATTCGTTAGGAGAATCGAGCACTAGATATTAATCGATGAATTAAGAGAAGAAAAAGAAATTAAAACCCTAAAAATTTAATAAGTGCCGAAAATTTAGTAAAAATAGGAAAAATATAAATTCTTTGAGTTATTGTTATTTTGATGCTTGATTTGTTATTTTTATCATGTTAGTAATGAGATTATTTGCATGAAAAATTGAGAAATAAAATGCACAAAATGTGTATGTGTGTGCCGTGATTTTTGAGGAAAAATAGAAGTTTTATTTTGTTAATTTTGTTGATGATTTGAGTGTTGTTTTGATCAATGGAATGATTGTATGTTATGTTAAGATGATTATACATGTGTGTAAATTAAGAAAATAAGTTTGCATGTTGAAGTTTTGAAAGAAATTAATTGTAGAAATAATAAAAAAGGATTGGATGTTTAAGTATGTATTAGTGATTATTTTGAATATGGAATAAAAATAGAAGTTTTGGTAAAAAGACTTAAAATTGAAAAGCTTTTAATTAAATAAAAGATGAAAAGATGGATAAAAAGATTTATTAATTAAATGTCTTACATTAAAATTTAAAGACATGAAATTTTACTAAAAACTACAGCAAAAGATCTTTTATATTGTGACTAATAAAATGAGCTAATTCATAAAAATGTTTATCAAAAGATAAAGAAATTATTAAGTAAGAAATAGCTTAAAGGTTTAAAACAAATAAAAGAAGAAATTATTAAAGAAATAAACAAAAATAGAGAAAACCGAGTTTAAGAAGAATTAATCGATAAGAAATAAAAAGGAAGTTAATTTGAGTAAAGAAAAGATGCTAGACGAGTTAAGATAGATACTCATATAAGTTAACCGAGAAAACGAGAATAAAATAAGATGTCAAGAATTAAATGGAAAGAAGATTAATTGAATAATTAATTGAATACGTTGTTTCTAACCAAGCGAATAAAAAGATAAACCGAGATAATAATTAGAGAAACAATAGTCGAGATAAGAAGTAAGGATCAAATTAAAGATGAATAAGAAAATCCTAATTTTATAAGAGTTAATAATGATTAAGGAGAAATTTTGTTAATTAAATAAAAGTTATAAAATACCTTATAAGACAACGGATGTAAAACAAGCATTGTCTATATAAGTAAGAAAAATAGAATGAATAGTTTGAGCCTTCATAAAAAGAAATGCATAATCGAGTTAGATTTTAAGGTTCAAATGGAATGCATGTTAATGTGTCTTGAAGTATGTTTGATTTATTTGAATTCATTATATGTTTGAATAAGTGTTTAAATGCATGATAGTATTATAAGGTGAAAGATGATTGAACTTATATGCAAGATGATTGATTGTTAAATTGAGAATGAACTAAAGTCCTTGAAAGAAAGCTCAAGTAATAGAATGATAACAATGAAGTTATTAATTAGAACGAGAAAAGTATACGATGTTAAGTAGTAAAGTTAACCAATTCGAATAGAGTTAATAAAACAAAGACGAGAACGTGAGATCTTTTAGAAAAGTTAGAACGAAGAGAGCGACGACTCAAATAGAAGTCCGTCAGTTAAAGTCCAACGCCTTTATGTCCGTCTTTCATATATCTTATCTATCGATATCGAACTGTGAAGGATCGAGCCGGACGGATCGTTAAGCGAGGACAAATAGCCCTAGACCACCTAGCTAGTTCTTCGGAAGTCAGGTGGGCTTTTCTGAACCAAAACTATCGATGAAAATTAGTATGCTATTGAATATTATGATATGATTTTTCAAATGTGATTGACTTGCCATTTTATTGAAGTTAGTATGTGTTATCATCTATTTATATGAAGATGTGATTATCTTGTGAAAGCAGGAACCCACGTGTGGTATATGTTGAGGTGACTGTGAGCCTTGCCTCGGTTGGGCCGGTCACAGTGTTTGAGAAGGAGGCCTACTTCTCGGCACAGTGAAGTTATTGGTGATAGATGATACATGCTGTTATATTATATGATATTTGACTGCGCAGTCTGTTTTAAATAAAAATGTTTTGACATGCACAAGTAAAACCGTTTTTAAAACTGCTTGTATACTTGTGATGTTTGGCAAGGCAAGTTCAATTAATATAGCTTTAAAAAACATCTTTATTCAAATGTTTTGGCTTGTGTTCACTGAGTACGAAGTACTCAGCCCTGCGTGTGTTTCTAAACATGCAGGTTGACTGGATGGCGATGGCGTGGATACTTGGTGGTGTGGTTTGGTTTTGTTGGTTTAGTAGAATTTCGGAGTGGCATTTGTACGTCTTCATACGTGCAAGTGTTGGGAGTTGATGCTAATTTCCGCTGCAATCTTTTTGATGATGTCTGTTGATGCCAGTACTCTAATATTCATGTTTTTGATTCCGAGTGTTGTGCTCGAAGACTTTGAATGCTTGTTGAATTCGTAAACCCTTTAACTTGTAATCCCGAGCGATGGGCTCGTAACTTGATTTGTTGTTGAACATGATCCCTTATCTTGATGTATATAATCGTATGCTTCCTCTTTTTGTTGGAATTCCTTTCCCATCAGCATGATTTACTTGTTTGAATTCCTGTTAAAAGTGAAGTCAAGATGCTCGGTTATTATTTCATTATGCTTTTGAAAACCAAATTCGATTGCCTTATATTTCATCTTTGTTTTCCCCGAGCATGTTCCCTTTATTTGAGTTAGTTGTTAGTTGTTTAGGTTTGTTGTTGTTCGTAAGTCACACCTCGAGAGTCGGGGCGTGACAAGTATTTTACTTTAGATTTCTGCTGTTAGCTGTTGACCAAGACCTACGTTGTTGACCTCGATGTTGATCAGTTTTCTTTTCAGAATTTATTCAAGTATGTTTACTTTAATTTCCTTTGTGCTTTCTTTTATTGTTATGTCTAGCTAAATTCCTTTGCTTGGATTGGAGTAGATGATTTGAATCTAATTACTTTGTTTGAACTCGTGAGGTCTAATCGGTTTAGTTCGTTGCATGACTTTTATTCCCGAAACACTTAGGTCTAATAATTAGTTCTTGATTAAAATTGATAATTGCTTGTACACCAATTAGATATTGAGATTAAGGCAATAACATGAATTGGGATAAAACTCGAGAGTGTCTTTCGTGTCCAAAAAGGTAATTAGTGTTGGATAGCAGTCGGTATTGACTTACCTCTTGGCTGTCTTGGGTCTGATTTGATTAATGCATGTTGGGCAATACAGTTGCTGAAGTGTCTTCGTGACTGTATTGATCAACAGAAGGGATCTTGCCTTCTGGTCGAGATCTATTTAATCTGTTAGATAAAGGCTTAGAGTATTCATGTTGTGACTTCGTGACCATTAGGGCATGAATTAATCTTTGCTTAAAACCAAGTGATAAAATATTGTAATTGAATATTCTTGCACCGATGAACGAGTGAAGTAATTAGGATCAATGATTCAAATCCAATCCAAGTACTTTTGTTATTTGATAAGTTTCTTGTTTAGATTTCAGTTTTGAATTACAGTTGTTGAGTTAGTTCGTGAGCAAAATAACCCCCTACTTTAGTGACACCGAAGAGAAGACTACACCAGTTCCTGGGGATCGACCTCTACTTGCTACTGGCTACTTGCCTCTTGGGAAAAAGGAGAAAATAAATATTATTTGCACGAGGCTAAACGACGGCTTCGTCAAATTGGCGCCGTTGCTGGGGAATTGGTTCCAAGATAGTTTGCTCTTCAAGAAGAGAGATTTGAGCGAGACGATCCTTACTCTGACTTAGAGAGTGAAGGATCCCGAGAAGAATGGCTGAGAAGACCATTCGTGAGTTGATGTTCTCGGGCAACAACATGGGCATCAGGACTTCGAGTATCAAGTTGCCAAAGATCACTGGAAATTGAGAACTAAAGTACTTATTGATCCAGATCTTGCCCAAGTTCAGCAATCATCCCAGGGAGGATCCGTTACGGCATCTTCAAGACTTTGAGATGACATGTAGCACTGTTCGAAATCAGGGTGAAAATAATAATGCCCAAGACCGATTTCCAGACTATGTGAGGTTGCTCAAGTTCCCTTTCTCTCTACATGATGGGGCACGTGAGTGGCTATATACCATGCCCGAGGAGAGCATCGAAATCTGGGAGCAATTACAAAAGAAATTCCTCTACAAGTACCTCCCTGTTGCCCGACTCCAAAGTGTAAGGAAGGCCATCGCCACGATCAAGATGAGAGCTAATGAGTCGCTCTACGACTATCATGAGAGGTTTAAGGAGATGATCGTGAGGTGTCCTCAACACCGTATTATGGATATTGACCTCATTAATTATTTCATGATAGGTTTATGACCTTTCGAAAGAAGATGGATTAATGCGGCATGTGGAGGAGAAATCATTGATATGTTTCCCATGGAAGCATTTAAAAATATAGCTGCTATGGCTGAGGAGTCGAGAGATGATTGATGTCCCGAGGAGTGCTTCATATGGAGGAGATGGAAATTCAGACTTGTTGGTTAACACCATGAAGGTGTTCATGACCAAGATGGATGCCAAAATGCAGTTGTTGAGCAAGAAGGTTGATGACGAGAGAGAAGTCAAGAAGGCTGTCAAGAAGTGCGAGGTATGCCATGCCACGACCCATGCTACTGACCAATGCTCAAATTGGTTTAAACAAGAGGAAGTCAAAGCTCTTGAGCTACTGCAAGGTGGTAATGGGCAACACAGGTTTGCACCCAATCTGAGCAACAATTATGGATTTGGGCAGAATAGGAACTTGAGCAACAACTGTCCAGTACCTGCTCAACACCAGCGATCTCAGCAGACTACTCAACACCGACAACCTCCACAACTTGCTCAACATCAACAACCATATGTACCCCCACATCGTGACCAAAACAGAGGATATTATGTGAAGGAGACCATTGACAGTATTGCCCAAGAGAATCAGAAGTTGCGTAAGGACTTTGAGGATTTCCAGACTGAGACCAAGGGCAACACGACCAACATCATGGCTCAGCTATCACATATCTCTCAAGCATTAGCAAAGTTGGTGGAGTACAAAAGTGAGAGACTTCTTGCCCAAGAAGAGACCAATCGGGAGCCGACGAAAGAAGTTGTGGAGATTTACTGAAGTAAGCATGGAGTCAGCTGATGTGGAGGAATTAAATGATGAACTCAACGCCGAAAGAGAAGAAGTATTGAGCAAGAGGACTACTGCCTCGACCTATAGGCAACATACTTCATATCCTCTTAGACTTGCCCAAGATAAGGAGCATCAGAAGATGCCCAACATGTTGCAGAGCTTGAAGAAGGTGGAAATTAATCGACCTCTGCCGACTACATTTCAGTCACCAAACATCTCGGCAATAATGAACCAGTTCTTGCTCATGAAATGTCGAGATCCGGGTATGTTCTCTATACCGTGCACAATTGGAACAACCAATATTCAAAAAGTCATGTTTGACTTGGGCGCATCCATTAACGTCATGCCCAAGTCAATGTACGATGAGATGATGATAGGACTGTTGATTCCTACTCGAGTTGCGATTCAATTGGCGGACTTGTCAATGGTGTGGCCCGATGGACTCATGGAAGATGTCTTGGTCAAGATAGAGAATCTCATGTTCCCTGCAGATTTTTATGTTTTGGACATGAGAAGGTTGTCGGGCAAGAGCCCAATGATGATGTTAGGGAGACCATTCTTGAAGACGGCCAAGACCAAGATCGATTGTGAGACGGGAAGATTATCATGTGAGTTTGCGGGAGAAGTTGTCACTTTCGATGCCTACAACACACGAAGGCAACACCATGATATTGAGATGGTCAGGTGCATTAACATTATTGAGCCAATTGGGGAGGATCTTGAGCAACAGACTGGTATTGATGATCTTGATCAAGAGAGCGGAACCAAGGATTTTGCCTAAAAGGAGTCTATTCAAGATAATGAATTGAAGATCAGTCGCAAGGCCAAGAGATCTTTAGGTGTGGAGCAACCCGACCATGCTATGAAGAAGTTGGATATGCAAGCATGGCCTCAAAAGAAGAGGATGAAGAAAGCTCGTGACCGGATCATCAAGAAAAATGATGGGAACAATGTTGGTCAAAAGGAGGCTCTAGATCTCCTTGACTTTGAGGAACACTAAATGAGTCCCACGTCGTGCCCACGACGTTAACCAAGACGCTGACCAGGAGGTAACCTGGTATTATCTTTCCTTTTTATTTATTTTATTTTAATTTTTTATTATTTATTTAATTCTTAGATTAGATAGTATTTTTGTAGAAGGTATAGTTTGTTCATGATGTGCAGGAGTTTGGGCAACAGAGCAAGATTGGAAAGACAATCAAAAGCGAAGGCAATACCACCAGCACGGCCTTCATGCCCAGAATCATTGATAAGGAGCAAGAGAAAGGTTGCTACCTCTGAACTATAAGGGATCAAGGTCAGCAGCCTGGGCTAATTGAAGGGGCCTTCTTGCCCAGAATCATTGTCAAGGGCAAGAGAAAGTCTGTTGTCTCTGGACGACATCTAAGGCAGTAGCCTGGGCTAACTGAAGAGGATTGTTGTCGCACACAAGGAGTTCATACTTGCTCAACGTGTCACCAAAAGAAGGAAAAACAGGCATGCAACACTTCTTTTCAAAGAACTATGAGTGTTGGGGCAGGATGTACACCTGCTTTGCCCAAGAAATAAGGAGTTGTGAACCTTGGGATCTTGACCAGAATGGAAGAAGTGAGTCCAAGCTACTCATTTTGCTCGCAACACGTATTTTATCCACGACACATCCAGGTGTTTTGTCATACTTTTTTCTTGATTCTTGTTTCCTCCCTTGTGTTTTAGTTTAGGTTTTGTTTTTTATTTTGTTTTGTTGTGTCTTTTGATTTTATTGAGTTTTTTTGGTCAAAATCCTACCCACTTTGTTGAAATCAAAGTGTGTGGGTGGGGTCGTTGTTGGTTTATTGAGTCAAAATGATTTTAGTGTCTGTTTTGCCCTACATTTTACCACTTTGCCGAAGGCAAAGAGTGTGGGTGTTGGGATGTCGGTCTGTTAAAATGTATTTTTTTTAAAGTTGTTGATCAGCATGTTGATATGGTAGGTCAAGATAGGTATATTGATATGTATGTCGAGATTGTCGTATGTAGATAGGTATGACGGAATGAGTTTTTGAGCAAAAACCGTGAGGATTTGAGCTGTTGACTGCTATATACATGTGCAACATTTATTTCTTTCTTGTGTGATAATAACCAATTGAGACTTGTTGATCTAGAACTTGTCTGCATCTCTTATTGAAACTTCATGTAACTTAGTCGGATTGCTTAGATGAATTAGGCGTTTTTGTTCGAAATAACTCATAGCCAAAATTTCCTACCTTGACATTTATCCTTTGCTACCCCCTTTGAGCTTGTTGATAATTCTTTCAATTCACTTATAGTAGCCTGAATTTATAAGTCTTCCCGGTCAAGAACTCAGGTCTAGAAGAAGAAGGGATGAAAGGAAAATGTTGGGTAGCACTTGCTGGACAATATCACCTATTCAGAGGTATTGGGTTAAGGACTTAAAAAAAAAGAAAAAAAAAAGAAAAGAAAAAAAATAAAGAAAGAAAAACAAAAAAAAGAAGAAAGAAAAAAATAACAAAATAAAAGTCCTGAAAGAATAAGTGTGCTAGGGCCGATGTTGTATTTGAGGGGAGTAAGTAATCTAGGGCATTCTTGTTGCCCAAGAACTGAGTTCTTGACATAGCCAAATTCCAAATTATCCTATCTTTTGCCTTAAGCCACGTTACAATCCAATAAAGTCCTAAGGATAAGTAATTTCAATTTTGTTCAAAAGAAGTAGAGATGTAGAGGGCAGGCAAGCCTATGGAAAAATATTATTGATATTGGTCAAGAGTGTATACACTTAACCCTATACACTTGAGAGATGAGTGCTGGTGAGGATTCCCTTGTTGCTCAATAACTCTATCTTGACTTATCTGATGGCAATATCTCTTTGCATATTTTGTACACTGTTTTGACTAACTTGTTGACTTGTGTTTTGAGTCTGTGTTCTTGATTTGTCTTTTTCGTGTCTGAGACTTGGCAAAATCATTGCAATTGCACACTTGAGGGCAAGTGTGATTCAAGTGTGTGGGTGTGATAAACCCAAATGTGTGTTCATTTTTTCTTGTGTTTTTGCCTTGTGTTTTGAGTCTTTTCAAGTCAATATGTGTTTGGGAGGACACAAAGTCGAGAAAGTATGTGCAGGGCATTACATTATAGATGTTGGGAAAAAACCGGCAGAAAACTTATTTATATGATGTTGGGTAAGAAACACATCACAGTGGATCGTGGGCAAGATAGGCTTAGCAGGCACAGAGCGGAAGCTTTTGGGCAACATGCGTAACAGCAGCAGATTTCTTCTTTTCCAAGAAAGAGAATAAGGATGGAAACATTTCTTTCTTTGTCCTAATTGAACGTGATTTAGGAGATATCTACCATGAGAAGGAAATAAAATAGCAGCTGGATGGATAAGGAAGGAGGTGGATATGCATGGAAAGAGTCCTTTACCAACAAGGAATCTAACCAAACCCTAATTCCATCGCCTATATATATGTGTGGACGACTTTGGATGACTTGGATACCACCACCACCACTTTCATATTATCTTTTATTAGTTCTTAGTTAGTTTGCATTTAAGTTTCTAGAATTCTTAGATTAGATTCGTTTTTAGTATTTTACTTTAGATTTCTGCTGTTGGCTGTTGACCAAGACCTACGTTGTTGACCTCGATGTTGATCAGTTTTCTTTTCAGAATTTATTCAAGTATGTTTACTTTAATTTCCTTTGTACTTTCTTTTATTGTTATGTCTAGCTAAATTCCTTTGCTTGGATTGGAGTAGATGATTTGAATCTAATTACTTTGTTTGAACTCGTGAGGTCTAATCGGTTTAGTTCGTTACATGACTTTTATTCCCAAAAGACTTAGGTCTAATAATTAGTTCTTGATTAAAATTGATAATTGCTTGTACACCAATTAGATATTGAGATTAAGGCAATAACATGAATTGGGATAAAACTCGAGAGTGTCTTTCGTGCCCAAAAAGGTAATTAGTGTTGGAGAGCAGTTGGTATTGACTTACCTCTTGGCTGTCTTGGGTCTGATTTGTTTAATGCATATTGGGCAATACAGTTGCTGAAGTGTCTTCGTGACTGTGTTGATCAACAGAAAGGATCTTGCCTTCTGGTCGAGATCTATTTAATCTGTTAGATAAAGGCTTAGAGTATTCATGTTGTGACTTCGTGACCATTAGGGCATGAATTAATCTTTGCTTAAAACCAAGTGATAAAATATTATAATTGAATATTCTTGCACCGATGAACGAGTGAAGTAATTAGGATCAATGATTCAAATCCAATCCAAGTACTTTTGTTATTTGATAAGTTTCTTGCTTAGATTTCAGTTTTGAGTTACAGTTGTTGAGTTAGTTCGTGAGTAAAATAACTCCCTACTTTAGTGACACCGAAGAGAAGACTACACCAGTTCCTCGTGGGATCGACCTCTACTTGCTACTGGCTACTTGCCTGTTGGGCAAAAGAAGAAAACAAATATTATTGCACGAGGCTAAATGACGGCTTCGTTAGTGATGTACGACAATATGCCGGCTATCCTTCTAATACTCGACTCATCCTACAAATTTTCAAATAGCTCAGAGTCAATCCTCGCACCCAAAGATCAGGTAAACAAAATGGTCCAAGTTTTGAAAGTAATAGATAAATTTACATAAAAACATATTTACTGGTGATAATACAAAAGACATACACAAGGAACTAATCTCAAAACCAATGCAATTATTTAGGTGCAATGATACGATTTTCTTGATTTATTTGTGTTCAATTAGCAGTGTTTTTCATATAATTGACATCTCGTTCTCATTTATATGGAATACCAGCCGTCATTAAACAAATTTGTAGAAAGATTAATTGCAGCACCAACTTTAATAATCTTACAAATTCTAACCTTGGCATTTTGCAGTTCATAAACTCGGTTGCACACAAATCTTAGGTAAACATCGAGGGACAATGCTGATCCGCCTTGCACAATCTCAAAAATGTCTTGAAGGAAATACCACTCCACGTCTCGAATTATCTTGTTGAGTGGATAAACCATCACCGCCTCATGAGCTTCCATATTATATGGTGGGATATTGCGAGAAATACCAGTCGAAGTGATTGTTTTAGGTACCTCCTCGATTCCCTTTATATTTTTTTGCAGTTCTAGATCTATGAATCCCTTTATACCTTTCCACAATGGTGGATATTCACGTTTCTCATACTGAAATTAGAAAAAAGTACTACTGATTAGCATGAAACATAAATAGAAGAGTTACTTAATCCAAGACTCCACCCCCTCCTTCACTTTTTGCATTTTCTAGTTGTTATTTATTATCCCTGGAAAATGATACAGAGATTGATACAGATCTATAAGTTGAAAACTTCCAAATTATTATACAAATATTGATACAAATTTATAAGTTGAAAACTTCCAATCATAATACAAAGATTGATACAAATTTATAAGTCGAAAACTGAAAACATAACACTTATATACAGAGGTTGATTCAGAATTATAAGCTGAAAGGAACATAATCAAACTTCCACCTTGAATATATTGATTCGAGAAACAAATCTTCATTATTCAATTATCATTTAAAGACAAAATCCACATCATATAACAACTTTTGGTTCCAATCTGAATATCTGCAGTCATACAAGTAAGTAAATACATCATTGATTCGAGAAACGAATCTTCATAAACCAGTAATCAATTAAAGACAAAATCCTGCACATTAAAAAATAAGTCGAGTAATTCAACACAAATTCAATATTAAATTATAAATTACAATAACAAGAGCAATCAAAACTGTGAAAAATTCAATCTCTCACCGATAAGCCACAAGCTGAAAAACACCAAATTCAGTAAGGAATCAGCTATATATCCCACTACCGATAGCATTCAAAATTGTTAAAAGCTTATCTTTCAATCTAAGAAACAACAAACTGGAACCATACATTATGATAAAATGGCAACCAAAGCTGCATTGATTTCAATCTTTCATATAAAATCCTAGCAACTACGCACAAATTAACACTATACCTTATTAGCAGCAATAGAAGACCCCTTTTGCCTCCATTCTAAGCTTTTTGGGGTTTCGAGAATTCGGATTTTTGCAACCCTTAATGGGTGGATTTCGAGTCCAAATCCTTCATATCAGGCTTTTTTGAACATCTAGGGTTTCCAATTGCTTCCCCATTGTTTGTTGCATCTGCAATTCTTCTTTTCTTTTGATTTCCACCGCACTTGTTCGTGGTTTCAGAGGTCATGCATGGTGTTTCAAGGGTTACATGTCAGTTTTCAATGAATTTGATTTCGAGCATGGACCAAAAATTAGGTTCATATGAGGCCCGTTTCAATGGTCGGCCCAGGACCAGCTGTAGGGAAATTTTAAAATTTCAATAAAATTTTAAACCCAATATTACTCCACATAACCAGCCCTCCATAAAAAATAATAACAAAAATGTACTATTGTACCCTTATAGCCTAATTATAAATTAAATAAAAATATTAATCCTATTACTCTACAGCCACTGAACATATTAATCCTATTTTTCTACAGCCACCATCATCACTTCTTGCTTATCAAAATCTTGAAGATGGAGGCTTCTAAATCTCTCACTATCTCTCCAATCTAATCAAACCGTTAAATTTAGAGTGAGGTGAAAGCTTTACTTGCAAAATCAAAGATGGTACTAATTTCTTTTACTTAATTTCTCGGCCCTTTGTGAACTTTGGCAAAGGAATTAGCCGCGACTCAGAGGCCTTGGATTTAGCTTCCTGAATAACTGTAATTTCTTGTCAAAACTAAGAAGTTGCGTAAACTTACTTCCATTACCCCCAATTATTGATAGAAAACGAACAATTATGCATTGGTAGCAAAAGTAAAATGAAAAGTTTGAACTTATGTTTCTATGAAATTCTTGGGTTGCAATATTATTTAATTTGTAATATGATACTCGGAGGATATGTTATGTAAATGAATAAACTCAAACCAATTAAGCAATTCAAATTTTGATTGTCAATTTGCGTGACATCATTTACTATTATTTTTGTTGTATAGTATTAATGACATGTGCCCTTGATGAAAATAATAGAATATCTCTACTTAAAACTTTTTCACATTATTAATCCTGAAACGCTTCTATAATGGTGTTATCGTGAAAGATAGAAACGTTTACTTCATAGGAGGAAAAATCTTGCACGGCAGAGAGAATGCTTTAAGGTATCTGGCATCAAATGAGGAGGCCTTGGATGATACTATTAAAACCTTAAGGTGTTATTTGTTTGACAGGTAAATCGCCTGAGGATATCACTGATTCGAAAAATCTCTCATGTAATGCAAATATTTCATTGCTGCTTCTGTAAATATATTCTTGACTTGCATCCAAATTGCTGAGATTAAATTATTTTATGTAATGGGAATTTACGAATTGAAGAAAAAGAGAGAGGTTAGGGCGGCTGGGACCGAAAATGCGATCAGAGGAGAGGAGAAGAAAGGGGAAAATGTGGTATGCGAAGAAGAAAGGAAAGTGGAGGAGGAGTTGACTCAAAAGAAGGTGGAGGAGATTGAGACACGTGGCTGAAGGATTGGGTAGCAGCTGGCAAGTGAGAGCGTGTGGAGATATAACTGTTGCTGATTATATAAGACACGAACTATCCTTTATTTCCTTTTTAGTTTTATTTAATTACCAGAAAAGAAAATGCTTTTGGCAGTTGTACTACGTTGGGGACCATCTATATAGTCTTTGCATGTATTGATCGTAGACCTAAGTAATGAAATATCATTTTCCCAACCTCAATTCTCTCTTCCTCGCCTTCTTTCTTATCTTCTCTAAATCTGTATCTTATTTCAAAATCCTTGCAATTTATTTACAAGTTTCACCTGAAAAAACAACAAAAATAGATTATAATACATAGATCCATCACAACTGGTATATCAGAGCCTGGTTTTTTGCTTTCATTTAGCAAAGATCCAGTATAAATGGCAGAGGGCACGCGTGTTAATGAAGTTCAAGAGTAGCTGAAGAAGTTAGATGAGCAGCTGAAGAAGTTAGGATTGATGTTACTACATAGCAGTAGCAGAAAGACTATATCAACATAAAAGTTGAAAAACTGAGATGTGATCATACACACCAAAAACTGAACACAAAGTATGTCAAACCATATTCGAATCATTCATTCAGCAAAAATAAAGTGCGCTCAACGCAATTAAAATGCTAAAGTATTCCACCTGACATTAGCAACATCAACATGACAACAACATAGAGTAACAACAGCAATATAACTGAGTAACAGTAACAAATAGCAACAATATTAAACTAATTAGCATAATTGAAACACTTACTAACCAAAACACCTACTACTCCCCCTTTTTTTGTTGAAGGAATGAATTGTCACAACTCAAGGCTATCGTAAGGAATGAAATTGTGCCAATTACATAAATTTCCATCCAAAGTACAGAGATATTTTTTTTAAGAAGAAATTATTGAAAACACTTCTTCTAACAGAAAAACAGAGAAGTTCTAAACATATAAAATCTCCCCCTAAATCAAAGAACTGTTCTCAAATACTATTTAAGAGAGATCATTGAAAACTCCCTAAAAAAATAATAATAAAGTAGTGAAATGTTGTTGTAAATAAAGTTACTAACATCAAATGAACTACTTCAAACATATAGTTAACATATATTAAAACAATACAAATGATAGATTGAAGGTCTTGGCCTTCGGCCGACTGTCAATCAAAATAGAAACAACAGGAAAAAAAACTAAAAAAAAAAAATTTAATTAGATTAAGTTCAAATGATCAGAAGATATTACAATAAGAAAGTAGAATGACTAACATAGACATTACTAACTATCAAATATCTTCAAAGAAATACATACAATAAGAACTAAAAACCTAATCTAGGAATAGAAAAAACAACTAGACTACTGAACAAAAACAAGAGAAATGACTACAAAGGAAATAGACCAACTAAATACTACTACTAACAAGACCAATCCAAAAACATAATGGATTATCACGAACCAACACTGGTTCGACAAGTCTCATGACATCAAAATGGTAAAGCCAAAACACACTTAATCGAAAATCAAGAAACCAACATTAGTTTCAACATACCTTTCAACATTCTTAAAGAGAGCAAATTCCAAGAGATTTTCTGAGAGAAGAAAACCTCTCAAAGTCTAAGGCTTTGGTGAATATGTCAGCAATCTGTTTCTCTGTAGGAATAAAGTTCAAGGTGACAATCTTCTTTTCAACAAGTTCTCTAATGAAATGATGCCTTATGTCAATATGCTTAGTGCGAGAGTGTTGGACTGGGTTCTTTGAGATCTCGATTGCACTTTTGTTATCACACATAATAGCAAGAGTATCAGTTTCCACATCATAATCTTTGAGCATCTGTTTCATCCAGAGAAGTTGAGCACAACAATTCCCTGCAGCAACGTATTCCGATTCTGCTGTTGATAGAGTAACACAATTCTGTTTCTTACTTGACCATGAAATCATGTTGTTTCCAACAAAATAACAACTTCCACTAGTGCTCTTTCTGTCAGTAACATCACCTGCCCAGTCAGCATCGCTGTAACCAACAAGATTTGAGGTAGAGTCTTTCGTGTAAGCTATACCAAGATCAACAGTCCCAGCAACATATTGGATTATTCTCTTGACAGCTTTTAGGTGTGACTCCTTAGGTTTAACTGATACCTAGCACAAACACCAACACTAAACATTATATTAGGATGGCTTGCAGTAAGATAAAGTAAACTACCAATCATTCCTCGATAGAGTGTTGGATCCACATCGTTTCCTGCATCATCTGTGTCGAGCTTGTCACTTGAACCCATAGGAGTGCGCATGTGTTTTGCAGATTCAAGACCAAATCTTTTGACAAGATTCCTGGCGTACTTGCTTTGTGAGAAAAATATGCCTTAATTAGTTTGCTTCACTTGAAGTCCTAGAAAGAAATTGAGCCTCCGACCATGCTCATTTCAAAATTTGCTTTCATAGCATGAACAAAGTCATTCACAAGTTCAAGACTTGTAGCACCAAAAACAATGTCATCGACATAAATCTGTGCAACACAAAAATAATTGTTGGTCTTTCGAATAAATAAGGTCCTATCCACTAGACCTCTAGAAAAGCCATATTGCAACAGAAAATCAGTTAAACATGGATACCAAGCCCGCAGAGCTTGTTTCAAACTATATAAAGCCTTTTTTAGTTTAAACACATGATCAGGAAAATGAGGATCTTGAAATCCTTTGGGTTGTGCAACATAAACTTCTTCATTTAACACGCCATTTAAAAATGCACTTTTAACATCCATTTGACGAAAGTAATGCCAGTTTGACATGCAATAGCAAATAACAAACAGATAGATTCAAGACGTGCAACAGGTGCAATGGTTTCATCAAAGTCAATTCCTTCAATTTGAGTGTATCCTTGAGCAACAAGTCTTGTCTTATTTCTAACTATGTTACCAGTTTCGTCAGATTTATTCTTAAAAATCCATTTTGTGCCAATAACATTCTTATTTGCAGGTTTAGGAACTAATTCCCACACATCATTTCTAACAAATTCATTCAACTCCTCATGCATAGCATTCACCCATCATTCATCATTCAAGGCCTCATCAACATTCTTAGGCTCAATAGATGAAAGAAAACATGTATGACAGATTTTATCATATAAAGCAAACATGTAAGCAAGACGTACCATATCCTTGTAGTTTACTGGTCCTTTCTTTCTAGTCTGTATTTGTTGAGAAGATTCACCAATGATCAATGAAGGAGGATGGTTTTTACGAATTCTGCCTGGAGGATCTCTTCTGCCTGATTGTTGAAGAGTGATGTCACCAACATGAGTGGAGTTGTCAGTCTCTGTGTTGCCAACATTATCATCATCGGATGACGAAGAATTTGTTTCTGGTGTTAGTTCTATTGACACTTCTGATGTTGGTTGAGAGATATTTCCTCCATCATTTTCTGCAATTTGAGATGTACCTTCACCACTGTTAGCATTCTCAAGAATGAGTGATCCTCCATCATCACGAATATCACCATCGAGAGTAGAAGAATCATCAAAAACAACATTAATAGACTCTTGAATCATTCTGGATCTCAAATTAAAAACACGATAAGCTCTACTGTTAGGAGAATAACCCAAGAACAAACATTTGTCACTTTTAGCATCAAGCTTGTTCAAGTACTGCCTGTCATTTGGAATGTAACAAATACATCCAAACGTATGAAAGTATTTGAGATTTGGCTTCTTTCCTTTCAACAATTCATAAGGAGTCTTGTTACAGCCAGGTCTCATGTAAACCCTATTAATGATATGACAAGCCGTATTAACAGCTTCAGCCCAAAGTCTTTTGGAGAGATTCTTACCATGTAACATGGCTCTTACCATCTCTTGGAGAGTTCGGTTTTTCCTTTCAACAACACCATTTTGCTGAGGAGTCCTTGGAGCTGAAAATTCATGAGTAATCCCTTTCTTCTCACAAAAATTAGAGAATTGAGAATTCTCAAATTCCTTTCCATGGTCAGTCCTAATCTTTGCAACATTTAAGTTATAAAAGTTTTGAAAGCTTTTGTATAACTTCTTAAACATTGCAAACATATCAGATTTTTCACGAAGAAATTCAACCTATGTGAATCGTGAATAATCATCAGCACAAACTAAAACATACCTCTTTCCTCCAATACTTTCAACTTCAATAGGACCCATGAGATCCATATGGATTAGTTCGAGACATCTGTTAGTATTGCATGCTGCCAACATGGGATGTGACATTCTGGTCTGCTTGCCCTTCTGACATGGTCCACATATAAACTCTCTTTTGATATTTAAGCGAGGAAGTCCAGTAACAGCGTCACTTGCGATCAGTTTCTGCTTGTTAGTCATACTGACATGTCCCAAGCGTTGATGCCATAACTCAGTTTCATCAATCAGAATCGACTGATATGAGCTTTCACTTCCTGCTGACTAGCAATCGTCAGCAGATCTGCATCCTATCATAACCGAGTTGTTAAAACAATCAAAAACCTCACAAAACTCACTGTCAAATTGTACAATCATATCATCATCGCATAATTGGCTTATGCTTATCAGATTTGCTTTTAGTCATTTGACATGAAGAACATTTCTCAGTCTAGGAAAATCTGGAACATTCAATGTTCCTCTACCAATTATGTTGCCTTTTGCTCCGCCACCAAAGGTTACTTTACCTCTATTGATCGACATATAGTCATCTAAATAGTCTGTAACACTTGTCATATGCCTTGAGCATCCATTATCAAAGTACCAAATGGCTGCAGCATTTGCAATCAATGAGGTATAAACAACACGACATGTCTCATTTAGGTGAGATCTTTTCTTCTTCACTTGTGGAGACGATGATGATCCACAAGTATCAATGTCAGTTAAATCTTTTCTAACAATTGAGAATACTTTTCCAAATTTAGACAACAACTTTCCAGGAACCTTACCCTTAGAGATATCTTCAATATATTGATTGCAGTAGGGTTTGATATGACCGGGAGTAACAGATATAGACTTTAGATTTTCCTTTGTTAGTGACAACAGTATCACTAACATCGTTGCTGACATAACCAGGAGCCTTTTTTTTTAACAAATTTCACATCATGAGACTAACTTTCAGACACGTCAGAATCATTACGATCAAAACCCAAACCATGTCTGTTAGTTTGTCCCAAAGAGAGAGCTTGTTTAAGAGCAAGAGTATCTTTGTTCAATCTGTCGAAAGTCGATTTGTCATCTTCATTTTTCTTCTTCAAAATATGAAGCTCATAATCTTTCCTGGTGAGAAGAACTTCAAGTTTCTTGACTTGACTTTTGAGAGTTTGATTCTCATCAATCAGCAACAAATGATCATTTCTTTGACCAGCACATTGTGCATCAAGAGCATCATACAAACTCCTTACTTCTTCTAGAGCTTGAACTGGATCAAATGTATTTCCTTGATTGTCAAGAATGGCAGTGTTAGCACATTCTTCCTCTTGAACTGTCATATCATACCATGAAAGGTGCGATGTCGGTTCACTGATGTTGCCAACATTAGGAATAACACTATCATTAGTGTAAACAGAAAGATTTACAATCTGCATATCGAGTTTGTCAGAAGAGACTAACTCTCCCATGATAGCATCATTGCTATTGAGACAGTCTTCAAAATTCATGTCAATTACTGACTAATCAACACAGTTTTCTGTGCAAATGTTTTCAATTGTGTTATTGACGACACATTCATTACCTGACAAATTAATAACATAAGTGTTACTAATCAAATTAGATGTTGAAACATCAAAGAAAACACTAGGAGTATTCTGAAAAATGTTACCTTCAAAGTTCGATGCAGAGGTAAGTTGATCATCCAACTCTTCCTCAAAATCATGAAATAATGAGTCATCTTCAATGTCATTCAGAGCCTCTATCATTTCTTCTTCAGAAAGATCGTTTTTATCAACCGATGCAACGAGAACTACATGTGGAGGTTCAATCTTGTCTGTATTTTCAACTTCTTCACTCTTTGAGTTATCACTCAAAGTAGTGTTAAAGTTCTTTTGCATCCTTCTACGAACAGTGGGGCATTCGTTTGCATAATGACCCATTCCAGAACAACCTCTACATTGAATTGTGTCAATGATAGAAGGCTTGTTTCTAACATTCTCTTTGAGAGTGGTTTTGACAGGAGACACAGTGGATGATGATCGATCTCTTCCCTTTCTAGGCTTGAACTTGTCATTTCCTTTTCTCATTCATTTGAGAACAGAATTGAACTTCTTAGTAAGCATAGCAATACTTGAACTTTCTTCATGAAGAGGTTCCAAATCAGATGACTCAGATTCTTCTTCCTTATTCAAAGCTTTGACAGAATCAACATGAAAAACAACACTCTTTCCTTCTAGCCTTTTGTTGATTCAAATTCATCTAAAAAATGAGTAAAATGCTGAACAATTCACTAACACGAAGTCTCCAAATATATCTAGCTTCCTCAATTGCTGAGATTTTCATGTTAAATCTTTCAGGTAAGAATCTCATGACCTTACTAACCAAACGATCATTGCTAATGGACTCACCAAGAGCAACATACTCATTAGCAATTTCAGTGATCTTGTCAGAGTATGTTGAGATTGATTTATCTTCTAACATTCTCAAATTTTCGAACTTAGTTGTGAGCATTCTCAAATTTTCGAACTTAGTTCTTTTCACACTTTCAGACCCTTCATATTGTACCTGCAAAATGTTCCAAGCTTTATGAGCCTCAACACAATTCGAAATCAACCGAAAAGACGGTACATCAACAGAAACAAAAATAGCATTCAAAGTACGAGAATTGTAGTTAGAAACAATTCTCTCGTCAGCAGTCCATTGTCCCTCAGGGGTCAATGTCAGAACACCATCAACATCAGTGCGTGGTGCAACCCAACCATTAACAACAGAAAGCCATGCTCGTTCATCAATAGATTTGATGAACATTCTCATGCATGACATCCACAAAGATAATTCATTCCATTGCTATCCAAAATAGGGGGTTTTCTCGTAACATCCATGTCGTAATCTGCACACAAATTCAAAACTTAATATATCAAGTTGAGGCTCTGATACCACTTGTTAGAAACGAGTGCCCGAGATTACAACAAAAACAACAATTTGTGTTCAAAACAGAGAATGTTAAATCATATGTTAACAACATTAAATTTAACATGCAGTGGAAATTAAATTAAAGAACACAAACATATAACTTTGTGCAGGTTGTTTAGACTTGCGAATTCACTATATTGAAACCAACGATTACAATACAGAAATGATAAAATAACATTCAAACTTCTCAGCCAACAAGACTTCAAGTATTGAATGATTTAGAAGATTAAATCTAAACCTAGACTAATCTACTAACACAACATGTTCAAAACTTTACAACCTATGAATTTGCCTAAGTATAAGAACATTAGAAAGATTAATCTAGAAGAATCTGAATAAGACTACCTACTTTCATGATTTGCTCCTCCACAAACCAAACTTTCACACTTAGCAAATTCCACAATCTGCTACAGTGACCGTGCCGGTTGGCGATGTTACTAACACAAGAGTAGGCAGAAATGCGCAACCTTCTAAAGTGAATTCCTTGCTGTATTTATAGCCCTCCTTATGCTGAGCAGTTTATTTTCACCCTCTCATCATTTGGACGTCAATAACTCCTGCCATTCACTTTATTTCAGTCGGTTAACATAGAGGTAGATGAGGTGGTTACTTGGCGGTTACATCGCATGAACTCCTATCATGTCTAGGGTTGAATCCTCCTTATACTTTGCTCGAATCCCACTCTTTCTTTCCAATAACAGTCGTCCAGTTATTGTTTTATCTACACAAATTTCGTGTATAAAGGAAAAGAAAATAATATACAATTAAATGAATAATTCGATTTATAACTGACTGATAACTGTCAGACATGTTAGTAACACATGTTACCAACAGTCTTATTAACATAGCTCGTTAGCTTAAAATCTAACTGACGAGAAGATGATTGATTATCGTTTCCGATCGAGCAAAACTGAGCAAAAGTAGTTTTGAACTCCGCAACAAAATTCTGAAAACACAAATTCAAACAATAAAGGTTCTCTAATCCAACCAACTCTCTTTTCGTTGAATAATCTTATCTCATGAAATACTAGCTATCATTAATTTTAAAACCTTATAAGCTGACAAATCATCTAATTCATATGCTTAACTACACGTAACTATACAATTAAGTAAATCAGAAACTAAGAACAACTCATCAAGCATGCAGTCATAACAAACTATGAAAAAAAAAACAATCTAAGATTGATATAACATAAGGATTAGAAATTTGAAAATTTTCACGATTTGGCTACAACCGTTTTTCACTCAACGGCGTGAATAGGGTGTTAAGAACGAGTGCCCGAGATTACAACAAAAATAACAATTTGTGTTCAAAACAGAGAACGTTAAATAATATGTTAACAACATTAAATTTAACATGCAGCGGAAATTAAATTAAAGAACACAAACATATAACTTTGTGCAAGTTGTTTAGACCTGCGAATTCACTATATTGAAACCAACGATTACAATACAGAAATGATAAAATAACATTCGAACTTCTCAGCCAACAAGACTTCTGTTGGGAAATTTAAGTAAAAGTTTTGATTGATTCCAAAACCAACTGACCCCAACCGAGTAGATAATGCCAGATCCTAATGTTAGTAGTTAGGCTCGCTGTTTGAGCATTGTTAAGATTTTATCTTTACAGGACTCCAGCTGAAGACGGCAACAAGGCTTCACTCGGATAGAACATCAATTGTGAGGAAGACAACTGAGCGTTCATCAGATGAAGCATTGAGAAAGGGGGAAGTTACACTCAAGAGATAGAACATCAGTTGTGAGGAAAACAACTAAGCGTTCATTACATGAGAATTCAAAAAGGGAGAAGATACAAGGAAGACAATTGAGCGTTCAGTTTTAGAACATCAGTTGTAGAACTCAACCCAGAAGGTCAACAGCATGAAGTTGAAGTCAGCTGAGAGTTCAACTGTCAGCACTCAGATAGAACATCAGCTGAAGATCAAGTTAGTTGAAGATCGAAAATCTTAACCGACCACTCCTTGTTGGAAGTCTTATGTTAAGATTTTAATTTCAAATAAGGAAGTCACGTGAAGGTTTGACTCTCTGTCATTACCTCATTTGGCCCAACACAAGGCTGTCTCAGATGGAAAGCAGAAGCATGCAGTTGTCAAATCCGGAAAGTCTGCAGAGATGAGAGACAAGCCATCGCTATCAAAGAACAGAGATCAACAGCTCTTCCAACGGCTAGTTGATTCTCTCCACCTATAAATAGAGGCCTTCATTCACAGAGAAGAAGATAAGACACACACGAGACGAACAAGTGCGAGAAGAAATATTCAAGCAAAGAACAACTTCATTCTGCATTCAAGATTAACTAGTTATCCTCTTAGAACATCACTTGTTGAGAGTTCTAGAGTGTTAGAATTAGTTTATGTGTCTTTAGATCCAACCTTGAGAACATCACTTTGTGAGAGTTCGTAGAGTGTTAGATCATAGCTCACTTCTTGTTCGAGCTATTTAGTTGGAATCCTATCCTTTCTTTCACCTGAAAAGGTTTTAGGACCCTACTCTTCCCGTAACTGAGTAGATAGGTTGTTTAGTACCCAAAAACTAAACTGTAAGGTTGATAAGTACCCGCAAACTTATCCTTAACAGTTGCAAAGCCCGCGTAAGCTTTGTGGTTTGTCCAGAAGAACTTGGACTGAGTTGTGTGGACTCACAACGCCCCGTGGACTTAGGAGTTCTCTCCGAACCACGTTAAATCTTTGTGTGTTGTGTTTATTTTCAGTTATCTTATTGCATATTCAACTGACTATCTAACTTGCATACAAACTGCACTCTTTCTCAACTGTCTTGGTTCTTGACCAACTGTGCATAAAAGCATGAGTTAATTTTTACGAGTTTATTTCCACCACATTCCGCACAGCACATCACTTCCAGCAGAGTGTTTCTTACTCGGTTGTGATTCCAACTGAGTTGCTTTACTCGGTTGAGATTTTTTTTAGAGGGTTGTTTGAAAAAGTTTTATCTGGTGTATTCCCCCTCCCCCCCATACACCAGAACTCGTTTCGGGACCATCAAGTGGTATCAGAGCAGTGGTTCAAAAGACTACTGACTCTGTTTCACAAGGTGTGAATTCGAGGTGCTTTTTTCAGTGGTCAACTGAACAGATCTTTTTATCACGTTAGTGCATATTTGCTCGCATATTTGTTCTGTTGTTGTGTGCAGATGGATGTCAAGGACAAGATCGTGGTCATGTTCTTGGTAGTAAATTATACATCCTGAAGGACACGGATGAAGAAGATCTTACTGTTGAAGCATCATAGGATGCAACAAGTACTGACATCCGGACCGATCATCATCAGAGAAAGAATCACTCGCACTCCTACAAATCCCAACGATAGGGATGCAACAGTGGAGTTAGTGGAGAAAAATCCAGAAGACTACACTCCAGAGGAAGCCAAAGTGAGCCAGTTGGACATCTGGGCTCAGAGCACGATCATGTCCACAGTTGGACAAGATTATCTGCCTTGGATAGAGGAGTGTGAAACCGCCAAAGAGATGTGGGATATCTTGGCGTCGCTGAGTGAAGGAAGCGACGAGACAAAGGAGAACAAGTTCTCACATGCCTGCCAAGACTTCGACAACTTTTGTCTGAAAGCTGATGAAACCATCGATCAGCTAGAGCTCCGGTTTATGGACATCATCAGAAGGATCCAGTCCATCCGAAGAGGAAAATACACTTTGAGAGAAATCAATCTCAAAGTGTTACAAGCTTTACCGGCTGAGTGGGATACCTTCACTAATATCCACGAGAGCCGAGCTGACCTTGGTGAGATGGGAACTGAAAGATTGTTCTCAATTCTAAAGGGAAATGAGTACAAGGTGAACCGACAAAAATCTCAGTCCTCAGTTCAGACGAGTAGACATGAGGATGTTGGTTCAGCCACCAAGTCAGTAGCGCTTCGAGCTGACTACTCCAAATCAAGAACATCGAGGCCAACAAGATCTGCGGACACAGCTGCAAAGGAGCCAAGCAGAGAGGAACTGCAACAGAACATTACCGCCCTGTCAAAGAAACTAGCCGACATGGACACTCGGTTTGGAAAATACAAGAGATTCTACAAGTCCAACCGAACTCGAGATAATTCAAAGCCTGTGAACAACGGTTGCTTTGAATGCGGCAAGGAATGACATTTCAAAGCAGACTGTCCAGACCTCTCGAAGAAAGAGAGAGAAGCGTTGAGGGCCAAGCAAGCTGGAAAGAACAAGGCCATGGTTGCAGAAGAAGCAGCTGACGACATGGACATATTCACTGACACTGAAGATGAGGATGAGCTGACTTCCACCAACAATGCTATCAATCAGGATCAATGCCTCATGGCACTTGGAACCGATCAAGATGATACTGAGGTACACTCTAATCCTGCTAAGTTAAATTCTTCCAATATTTCTAACATGCAGGAATCACTGGATGAAGAGTTGGAACCCTCCTGGAGTGACTTTCAAGAACTCAGTGAGGAACTACATCAGCAATCGGTTGAGTTTAAGAGTCTTCAAGAACAGTTCACAAAACTTGAAGAATCCTTAACCGAGAAGGACGATCTGATAAAGAGTCAAACTGAGGAGATTGAGAATCTCAAAAGTCAACTGAATGCAGTCAACCGAACTAATGCTCCAACCAATGAGGAGTTGACGAAGCAGATCAAGGAGCAACGAGATCAGTTGAAAAACCAAGAGGATCAGATCGACCAGCTGATAAAGAAGTCAGACGGACAAACCGAGCATATAGTTGTCCTCCTCAAGGAGTTACAAACTGAGAAGGACAACTTAATCAAGCTATATCAGTCATCCAAGATCATCGAGAATCTTATCAGTTACAGCCGACAGATCGATGACGTGTCAGGACTCGGTTATGATGTGATAAAGGATACTGGAATCCCTCCAGCAACCTTCATCAAAGCTGTGGAAGCCAAGGTTGTCGAACCTAACACAGTTGAAGCTGAGTCTCCCCAATGTAATCCAGCCTCCACTTCTCAGCAAGCTCAACCGACCAAGGGAACCACAACTGAGAAGGGAAAAGGAGCAGTAGATGGAGGACAGAATGTTCCATCGGTTGGGACATCAACTGAGGGTGAATGTTCCAAAAGTCAGAAGAGGAATCAGAGGCGTCGAAGACATAATCGCAACCGAACTCAGAATCAGAACGGGCCTCTGCATCAACCTCAGAGTCAATATCAGAAAGAATGGAACCGACCGCAGAACCGACAAGGGTTCAATCATCTGAATCAAAAGCAGTTCCATCATCAGATCAACCAAAGGTTCCAACCGAGTCAACCGATAAGGAACAGGTCGAACAGCTGGAGATACACATGCCACAACATGAACCACCAACAGCGCATGAACAGCTACAGACAACATTCAGGGAGTTGGAATCAGAATCAGCCACAAAGATTCCAACATGGCGTCCGACCTCACAGACAAATTCAACAGGATAAGAATCGCCATCAAAACAGGGGGAAAGTCTCTCCTCCGAAAGCTCAGAATGGAAGAAATCCAACTCCTCCCAAGAAACAGAACATCACTACTAACAACAAGCCTAAGGATAACCGAGGTGTTGTTATAGTGGATGATGAAGGAAAAGTGATCTGGAATGATAAATCCATCCGAGTATACAGGGAAAAGCGATGCACAGTTTCAGGGGGAACTGGTTCTAACCCTCCAGGACCCAACTGAAATTGGGGACCTAAGCGGGTTTCTCTTTGCAGGTACAGGAGAAACAGCTGAGGAAGAATAAAGCGTCGACAACAATGTGGGTGATGGATAGTGGATGCTCGAAACACATGACAAATCTGAAGGATTTGCTTGGAAGCTTCGTGGAGAAAGAAGGTCCATCAGTTACTTTTGGTGACAACTCAAAAGGTTACACCAGAGGTTACGGTACCCTTGAAACCAATCACGTTTCGATTTCTAATGTTTCATATGTTGATGGATTGAAGCATAACTTGCTCTCCATTAGCCAATTCTGTGATAATGGTTTCTCTGTGAAGTTTGATGCACATGGTTGTAGGGTTAAAAATGTCGGATCAAAGCAGGTCATATTGTTGGGAAATCGATCGCCAACCGGAAATGTCTACTATGCTGACTGGAACAGTAGTCTTCCCGACACCTGCTTGTTATCAAAGAGCAGTTCAGATGTGAGCTGGCTGTGGTACAAAAGGCTCAACCATCTAAATTTCAAGACTATGAACCGACTTGCCAGACAAGAACATGCAAGAGGCATACCAAACCAAGTGTTTTCAACAACACATATATGCAGTGCATGCCAGTTGGGAAAGCTCGCTAGATCCTCCTTTTGGTTGAAGACAACTCCCTCAACCGACCGAGTGTTACAGCTGATCCACATAGATCTCTTTGGGCCAGTCAGACCAAAAAGCATGAATGGCAACGAGTATACCCTTGTTGTAACTGATGATTTCTCCAGATATACGTGGACCATTTTCATGCGGCACAAGAGTGAAACCCGAGATGAGCTACCCAAGTTGATGGATCAGATATCAAACCAACAAGAGATGAAAATTATTTCCATCCGATCAGATCGTGGAACCGAGTTTCTAAATGAAACCATCATCGAGTACTACGAGAAGCATGGAATTACTCATCAGACATCAGCTGCGCGTACTCCGCAACAGAATGAAGTAGCTGAGTGAAGAAACCGAACACTGAAAGATGCAGCTACATCCATGCTGACAAGCTTAGCTCTGCCAAAGAGATTTTGGGCTGAGACCATCAACACAACATGCTTCACCCAGAACCGGTCTCTTCTAACCAAGCGGTTGGGAAAGACACCATACGAGCTATGGAGACACAGGAAGCCAGATATTTCATATTTTCGCGTTTTTGGTTCTAAGTGTTATATTCACAACAATGGGAAGACTCAGTTGAAAACTTTTGATGCCAAGGCTTCGAAAGGCATATTTCTTAAATATGCTGCTCGGATCAAGGCCTATAGAGTTTTCAACAATAGCTCTCGTGTTGTGGAGATAACACCTCATGTTAGTTTTGATGAATCTACTTTTGAGTGCAGGGAACAGGCTAAAGGACAACAGGTTGATCCACAAGTTCCACCTGCTCTCACCAGATCGCAAGCCCTAAGGGAAAAAAATTTAGCTGAACCACTGGTATGGGCAACTGAGGATGATGATCCATATTCCTCTGAAGATGAATGTGAAGACCCCAGCTCATCTCAAGGGGGAACCACAGCTGATGCCTCTCCAATTGCATCAGCATCCGAAGCCCAACCAAGCCCGGTTCAAAATGTTATCAATGTTGAGGATCCAGACTCAACAGCTGATCAATCACCAGTTCTGAAGACTCCAGCTCAGATCACGGAACAGCCACAGTTGGAAGAAGAAGGAAGACGCAACAAAAGATGGTATGAAGATCATTCCACTGACAACATCATCGGAGATCCAACCGAAGGTATGCGTACAAGGAGCAGAGTTGTGATTCCAGATTCAACTGAGGAAGACTCCAACACTTATGCCCAATATGCTGAGGAGTTGGCAGTTCTTGAGGAATTCGAGCAAGCTGGAGATGTTGCCATGATTTCTTGCTTCGTAGCTGATGTACCCGAACCAAAGAATGTTGTGGAAGCTCTCAACTGTGTTCACTGGACAACAACCATGCAAGAGGAACTGAATGAATTTCTACGCAACTGTGTATGGGAGTTGGTAGAAAGACCAAATGGTGTCAAAGTCATTGGATTAAAATGGATTTTCAAGAACAAGAGAGACGCCATTGGATTCATCGTGAGGAATAAGGCAAGGTTGGTAGCTCAAGGATATTGCCAACAAGAAGGAATCGATTTTGAGGACTCCTTCGCGCCGGTTGCAAGGCTGGAAGCCATCCGAATCTTTCTAGCCTATGCTGCATTTCACAAGTTCAAGGTCTATCAGATGGATGTGAAGTGTGCATTCCTCAACGGAGATATCAAGGAAGATGTATATGTTGAACAGCCTCCCGGTTTTAAAACTGGAGATGGAAGAGTGTACAAGTTAAAGAAAGCAATCTATGGATTAAAGCAAGCACCCAGGGCTTGGTATGACACTCTTTGTGATTTTCTTCTGAACTCGGGATTCAAACGAGGGTCAGTTGGCAAAACCCTGTTCACCATCAAAGTTGGAGAAGATATACTTGTTGTGCAAATCTACGTCGACGACATCATATTCGGTTCTAAGTCGGAGGAACTGTGTGAAAAATTTTCAAATCTCATGAAGGAGAAGTTCGAGATGTCGATGATGGGGGAGATGAACTATTTTCTTGGACTTCAAATGAAGCAGTCTCCAGAAGGGATATTCATCAATCAGTCCAAGTATACAAAGGAACTCATCACCAAGTTCGGATTGCAAACAAGTAAGACAACAAGGATCCCGATGAATACTAACTGGAAGATTGAACCTGGAACTGAGGGAAAGCTCGTGGATGCCAGTAAGTATAGAGGGATCATCGGTTCTTTGCTCTATCTAACCGCCAGTCGGCCAGACATATCTTACGCGGTTGGAGTGTGTGCCCGGTTCCAAGTTCAACCGAGGGAAGCTCACATGTTGGCAGCAAAGAACATCATCAAATATCTGAAGGGAACTGTAAATGTTGGGTTATGGTATCCAACCGACGACAACATCCAACTGACTGGATACTCAGATTCACATCTAGCCGGAGATCGGTTGGACAGGAAGTCCACATCTGGACACTGTCAGTTCATGGGAAGCAAGCTAGTTTCGTGGTTCTCCAAGAAACAAGCATGTGTTGCCACTTCTACAACCAAGTTAGAGTATATGGCTGCCGGTAGCTGCTGCATGCAAATATTGTGGCTCAAGCAACAGCTGAGAGACTATGAAGTTGCAACTGGACAGGTTCCCATTCATTGCGATAGCTCCAGTGCCATTGCTATCTCTTTGAATCCTGTTCACCACTCTCGGACCAAGCACATCGACATCCGACATCATTTCATCCGAGACCATATTGAGAAGAAGGACGTATCCATGGAGAAGATTCCAACTGAGATTCAGAGAGCAGATATCTTCACCAAACCTCTAGCCGAAGCGCGGTTCAAGATGTTATGTGATTTACTCGGATTGCTGGATCCATCAGATGAGGAACCAGCTGAGGTGAAGAGATAGATATCCATCTGAGGGGGAAGCTCAGATGAAGGGGGAATCTCAGATACGAATTGCCAACCGAAGACATCAGACGTCAGCTGAACAGACGAACTCGAGTCAGCTGATGGTATGCCGCGACATTGGAACACAGCTGATTCCGACATCAGCTGGCAGGTAACATTTAAGGCTGAAGGTGTTATGTTCTTAAATGATAATGTTTGAAATAAATTCAAACATTCCTGAGCAACTCAGTTACATTAAAATAGCCATCATGTCGCATTAAATGTAAAGTACGGCTGAACATCTATAGCCTACTTTATAGTGCGACTGGGCTGACAAGAAAAACTGTACACCTTCTCACGCGCGGGTTGGAACTCGGTGCATGACGTCAAGTCAAAGATAGTCAACAGTCGCGTGATCTCAGCCGTTGATGGATTCGCGCCATTTAACCCCAGCCGTCGATCTCTACCGAGTCAAAAACCTATAAATAGCGGAAAATCAGGAAGTGATCTCTTACCTTCCTCATTCGTATCTATCTGCCATAACTGTTCATCGTCTTCCCAGAATTTGTCTAACTATTTTCTGCAAAAGATTTCCCTTACTTCTTATATATATATATATCCTTTCAGAGATCTTAAATGGCTCCAAAAAGCAAGAAAATGGCGTCTTCCGGACCATCTCTAGTCCCCACCTCTTACGAAGAATCGTTCGACATGCTGGTGTCGAAGATCCACTTCGAACAGATCTTCTCCGACGAGGAATTGGAGTCGCCGGTGTTGGCTTCCCTTGCCAATACTCTTAGAGAGAATGGCCTCCTAGAATGGGCTAAGCTATGCCCTTCCCACCTGCTCAGGCGCCAGGTCGGCGAATTCTACGTCAACCTGAATGCCTCCCTCGACAGCACAGAAGGAGTTTCAACGGAAGTCTCCTGTCGGCAACGAGACGTTCCGACTAGGACCATTCGCCTTTTCACCTTCCCAATCGATGTTTTCGATGCCCTTCGCTCATCATCCCTGTAAACCACACAGCTACAGAACTCCTTGAAAGCATAACCGACGAGCACGTCGATGAGTTTCTGGAGAGTGCTCTGATCACTCCGGAGAAGTTAAGGAGCAATATGCAGAGGACGAAGCTGAAGCCAGAACATCGCCTGATGTTCGATATTGTTTCTAAGGTGGTGTTCGGTTACAGTGGTGCCTTCGGCGACATCAGCCGACCCAAGTTGAAGCAGTTGGTGGCTTTGGAGCACCGACACCAGATCAACTGGTTCCAATATTTTTTGAACCAGCTGATGGTGGAGAAGTCGAAGATCTCCGAGACAACAACAGACTCAGGAGAAAAGTTGTTGAGTGTCAAGGGGACGCTCAACTTCGGCTGCAAGATCTCAGCCCTGATCTTGCTCGCGACCAAGGATCGCAACATGGTCTGGAATGACTGTGAGGAGACGCCGGTCAAGAAGTTGCTGCTGTTCCCAACAGCTAAGAAAGCACAGGAGGTGCTCAGGAGTGTGTACACTCCAAAGGAGAAGAAGGAGACTGGGAAGTCTGCTGAGGCTACAGCTGAGGGGGAACCAGCTGTCGTTCGCCCAACAAAGTCCAAAGCTGCACGCCGACGAGCTGAGTCGGAGAAGGAAACAGCTGAGGAGCCTGCCCAGAAAAAGCTGAGGGTACGGTTCAAGATGTCGGTTAAGAAACCAACTAAGGTGCCAGCTGGAGAGCCAGCTGAGGAGCCAGTTGAGGTACCAGCTGAGGAGCTAGCTCCAGCTGAGGAGGAGGCACCAGTTGAGTCGGCAACTGCTGAGGAGCTATCTGAGTCGAGCTGCTCAGTTGAGGCTGCCACTTTCGAGATCGTTCCTCGAGCCACCGGAGCTGACAAGGCTGCCGGAATGGAGACGGATTTGACGTCAGATGCTTCTTTCTCATCTGAGGACGTTGAAGACATTCCCACCTCCCCCACGGCAGGAGCTGATGCCGTACCGCCTAAAGAGCCTCTTGCTCTCTCAACCGAACAAACAGAGCCAAATGTTCCGAGCACCTTGCTCGATGCCAACATTGTGACCGCTCCTCCGGCCAATGTTGAGAAAACAATTGAATCCCCCCTCCCAACAGAATCCAATATTCTGAGCTCCCAGCTCGATGCCTATGTTGCGACCGACTCTTTGGCCAACATTGATGAACCTTTTGAACCTTTGCCATATGATCTTTCCCCCTCCCCAACAAATGAAGAAGATGACCTTCAGGCAGTTGCACTGGAGCACGAAGGCAAGGTGGCCTACTGCTTCCAGAAGCTGTTAGGCATGTTCCCTGAAGCTCGCAACATGCCGGTCTTCGCCACTCTGGGAATCAAGCTATTGTACCAGTTCCACCTGATCTTCAGTCATTGGTACGTAAAGGAAGACACGATCAGGGTGCAGAGCTAGGACAGGCTGAAGTCAGACGAGTCTCGCATCCGAGCCTACTTCAACTACTCCAACCTGGAGGTGGCTTACAACAACAGGATTGCGCTGCTCACTCGTCGGCTGGACTAGAGCAGAGCTGAAGGGACAGACACCAAGGAGGCAGCTGGACAGGATTGCATTGACTTTCTTGACAGCATGCTGATCAAGTCAGCTGACTTCCTTGAGGATCTGGACGCAGCCGCCGCAGCAGCTAAGGATGAAGAACAAGTGCTGCAACTGTACCTGGCCAACCGCCAAGCCATGGTGACAGTTGAGCAACCAGCACCGATTGACCAAGCCCCTCCAGCTGATCACCATGCTCCCACATCTGAAGAAATATGTGAGCTGGTAGCTGAGAGGGTGAACCAGTTGAGAACCGAGTTGCTTGCCAACCTCCAACAACACAAAGAAGATCAATTGAGGGTGTTGGAAGCACAAGAAGTGAAGAACCAGCAACTGGTGGAGGAGAATGTTGCGATGAAGACCAAACTGGAAGAATTCTCCTCCTCCACCAGCCAAGATATGTCGGAGCTGAAGTCCACTCTTATAGGAATGAAGTCTGAGATAAACGTCTTCAAATCCTTAGCCGACTCCAATCTCGCCAAGTCCCAACAAACACAAGATGCTGAATGGGAGTCTCGCTTCGAGTCGTGATGGGCTGAGTTCGTGGCTTTTCAAACTAAGGTCATCGAGAATCTCTCTGCCTTGAAGAAGGCCGAACAAGAGCGCCAGGACTCTGCATTGGCGAAGAAGGTGGAGCTCGAGTGCGCGGTCGATGAACTCTTCAACCGCATTCAACTAGCCGAGCAACAACTCACCTCTCTGGATGGTTCAGTAGCAAGCCTTGTTGTTGATGCCAAAAAGGGGGAAGAGAAGGAGGTGGATGTTGAGTCGTAGGGAGAAGAAGAGACCCAAGCCGAGGAAGAGATGCCAGCTGCAGGAAAATCTCAGCTGAGGAAGAAGTCTGGTCAGAGGAAGTCTGCTGCTCCCAAGTCAACCGAAGTCGGTGGAGCTGAAATGTCTAAAGACTTGGAGCAGGCAGAAAAGTTTGGAGTTTCCTACAGCTCCATAGCCGAGATTGCAGCCGAGCTGGATTCAGAACTCGACAGTATCACAACCGAAGAGTGCATTGCAGCTGCTAAGGCTATGGATGTTGAGGAGAAAGACTACATGAACCCAAGTTGGATCAAGAAGTTCGCCGCCAGCCAGGCAAGGAGGGTGAACCAGTTCGAAGAAGAGCTAAAGAATGTGACCCAGAACTTGGACCACAACGTTGCCTCCCACAGCCGACGCCGCATCAACAAACATCAATCAAAGGCTGAAGCTCAGTTGAAGCAACAAAGGTTGCCTGGGAAGTCCAAGGTCCAGAGCCGGTTTAGGCATGTTGACAAGTGGATGCCGACCGAGTGGAATGAAGAATGGGAGCTGTTCAAGCAGGAGTTCGTGAACGACTTCTACTATAGGAAGGTTTACGCAACCGACGACCCGAGGAAAGCGTTCAAGGAAGCGCTGACCGAGTTGCACTCAGGGGATCCAGGCATGTTCAGCCAGTTCAGGCGGGCTATGATTGAAGCCAAACTGGACTTGAACACAGTTCCAGTTCCCCAGAAGGTTACTTATCGGCCTCCCCTCCTCCCAGACTCTCGCAACCCGAACCGCACGAAGATTGCAGCCGAGGCAAGGCAGGTTTGCAAGGAGCATGGGGTCGACATTTCCAAGGAGTCAGCTGCGAAGAGGGAAATTTTTGTTAGGATTTTTAGTAAGTATGGGCTACAATTTTAGCTCAGTTAGTTTTTGAACAACTGTTGTAATTTTTGGCTTTTGTGCTTATCTCTGTAATCTTCAGTTGTAATGAAAACTACTCAGTTATACGATTCAACTTGACGTACAATCCCTCATTGTCCAAGCTCTGAATGGCAAAGTTATTTCAATACCATGTTATAACTATGCTAACCCTTTGATGTTTCAATCTTATAGACTGTCTAGAATTTCAGCTGAGATTTTGGATATGTAAGAATTGTATAAGGGTTTTAAAGTTTTAGAGTCTTGATCTGTAAGAGAGTAAGGGTTTTGGCATCATCAAAAAGGGAAAAATTGTTGGGAACTTTAAGTAAAAGTTTTGATTGATTCCAAAACCAACTGACCCCAACCGAGTAGATGTTGCCAGATCCTAATGTTAGTAGTTAAGCTCGCTGTTTGAGCATTGTTAAGATTTTATCTTTACAGGACTCCAGCTGAAGACGGCAACAAGGCTTCACTCGGATAGAACATCAGTTGTGAGGAAGACAACTGAGCGTTCATCAGATGAAGCATTGAGAAAGGGGGAAGTTACACTCAAGAGATAGAACATCAGTTGTGAGGAAAATAACTGAGCGTTCATTACATGAGAATTCAAAAAGGGAGAAGATACAAGGAAGACAACTGAGCGTTCAGTTTCAGAACATCAGTTGTAGAACTCAACCCAGAAGGTCAACAGCATGAAGTTGAAGTCAGCTGAGAGTTCAACTGTCAGCACTCAGATAGAACATCAGCTGAAGATCAAGTTAGTTGAAGATCGAAAATCTTAACCGACCACTCCTTGTTGGAAGTCTGATGTTAAAATTTGAATTTCAAATAAGGAAGTCACGTGAAGGTTTGACTCTCTGTCATTACCTCATTTGGCCCAACACAAGGCTGTCTCATATGGAAAGCAGAAGCATGCAGTTGTCAAATTCGGAAAGTCTGCAGAGATGAGAGACAAGCCATCGCTATCAAAGAACAGAGATCAACAGCTCTTCCAACGGCTAGTTGATTCTCTCCGCCTATAAATGGAGGCCTTCATTGACAAAGAAGAAGATAAGACACACACGAGACGAACAAGTGCGAGAAGAAATATTCAAGCAAAGAACAACTTCATTCTGCATTCAAGCTTAACTAGTTATCTTCTTAGAACATCACTTGTTAAGAGTTCTAGAGTGTTAGAATTAGTTTATGTGTCTTTAGATCCAACCTTGAGAACATCACTTTGTGAGAGTTCGTAGAGTGTTAGATCATAGCTCACTTCTTGTTCGAGCTATTTAGTTGGAATCCCATCCTTTCTTTCACCTGAAAAGGTTTTAGGACCCTACTCTTCCCGTAACTGAGTAGATAGGTTGTTTAGTACCCGAAAACTAAACTGTAAGGTTGATAAGTACCCGCAAACTTATCCTTAACGGTTGCAAAGCCCGCGTAAGCTTTGTGGTTTGTCCAGAAGAACTTGGACTGAGTTGTGTGGACTCACAACTCCCCGTGGACGTAGGAGTTCTCTTCAAACCACGTTAAATCTTTGTGTGTTGTGTTTATTTTCAGTTATCTTATTGCATATTCAACTGACTATCTAACCTGCATACAAACTGCACTCTTTCTCAACTGTCTTGGTTCTTGACCAACCGTGCATAAAAGCGTGAGTGAATTTTTACAAGTTTATTTCCACCACATTCCGCACAGCACATCACTTCCAACCGAGTGTTTCTTACTCGGTTGTGATTCCAACTGAGTTGCTTTACTCGGTTGAGATTTTTTTTAGAGGGTTGTTTGAAAAAGTTTTATCTGGTATTCCCCCCCCCCCATACACCAGAACTCGTTTTGGGACCATCAACTTCAAATATCGAATGATTTAGAAGATTAAATCTAAATATAGACTAATCTAATAACACAACACGTTCAAAACTTTACAACCTATGAATTTGCCTAAGTATAAGAACATGAAAGAAAGATTAATCTAGAAGAAGACTAATCTAAATAAGACTACCTACTTTCGTGATTTGCTCCTCCACAAATCAAACTTGCACACTTGGTAGATTCCACAATCTGCTGCAGTGACCGTGCCGGTTTGTGATGTTACTAACACAAGAGTAGGCAGAATGGTGAATGCTGAAACTAAAATTTGCAGAGTATTTTTCAGACGAAATGCGCAACCTTGTAAAGTGAATTCCTTGCAGTATTTATAGCCCTCTTTATGCTGAGCAGTTTATCCCCACCCTCTCATCATTTGGACGTCAATAACTCCCGCCATTCACTTCATTTTAGTCAGTTAACATAGAGGTGGATGGAGGTGGTTACTTGGCGGTTACATCCCATGAACTCCTATCATGTCTAGGGTTAAAACATCCTTGTACTTTGCTCGAATCCCACTCTTTCTTTCCAATAACCGTCGTCCAGCTATTCTTTTATCTACACAAAATTCGTGTATAAAGGAAAAGTAAATAATATACAATTAAATAAATAATTCGATTTATAATTGACTGATAACTGTCAGACATGTTAGTAACACATGTTACTAACAGTCATATAACATAGCTCGTCAGCTTAAAATCTAACAAACTCCCCCTTAATTGTATATCGTTTTTCCTGCAAAAACAGTAAACTAACACAAAGGAAAAAACACATAAAAAACTGAAATGAGAGCAAAAAGAAACTCTCACATTATTTGAAACAAAACTAAAACGAGATGAAGAGCGAAAGGAAACTCTTCACTTTATTGAAGAAAAAGTAAAGACATTGAAGAGCAAAAGGAAACTCTCCAATTTATTTAAAAACATAAAACTTTGAAGAGCAAAAGGAAACTCTTCAAATAAAGAATAATGAATAAAAGAATTATGGAGGACTAACGGAAACCCTCCCCAAAAATAAAGATAATTTACAAAATAAAGAATAAAGAATAAAAGAAGTGGGAATGTATTTTTAAATACCTTTTTATAAAACATATAAGTTTTTTGCACTCATTCATAAGACTATAAGTTTTCTATACCAAAATCATTTAAAAGACTAAAATACCCTTACTTGTGATAAATAAATAAAAAAGACAAAAATTGACTTGTTTGTTTTTTCTTGTTTTTTTATTTTCACAGGTTTCTCTATCTCTTTCTCTTTCTATTTCTTCTTCCTCTAATAAACCCTAAACCAAAATAATATCACCAACCAACTTTGATGACATTAAATTTTGAACAATGCTCATTTATGTTTTGGAAGAGAGGTTGTTTGCTCTCATTAAACACACAACAACTAATGTAATTGTATAGTGCAAAATTCTCAAACTCATGAACTTGAAACTAACGACATAGAGAAAGAGAGAAGTGGGTCTCTAAGAAAAAAAATCACGATAGTTAAAAAGAAAAAGGAGGTAAAGCTCAAACGGAAGGCTTTCGTGTTTCTGGAATAGAAAGAAGGTATGCAACTATATTCACCACGTAAAATATGATTTTTTTCAATGAGTTTTTATACCCACGATGGCAACCCACGATGGACTCATTTTTGCACACGATGGTAGAAAATTTTCATGTACATGAATTATATGTTGATATTTAGTTATAAGAGAGTATATATGCATGTTTAGGAACGTTTTTAGAAGTAAAATAGCCGTAAAAATATATCCCTGTCGTGTGCATGAGAATTCTGCATTTTTTGGGCCCGTTTTTTGCAACCCACGATGGGGATACCCACGATGGCCATCATAGGTTGCCACCGTGTGTTGCCACCATGGACACTCACGATGGATATACACGATTGCAACCTACGATGGTCCATCGTGTATTATCCCATTGTGGGTTACCCCACCGTGGGTTGCGAAAAGGTGCCCACGGTGGCAACACACGGTGGTTACCATCGTGGCAACCAACGATTGTGTGTGTATCCATCGTGGGTAGGCAGTAGATGCATTAGAAACGTGTTCGATCGGATTTTTTTATAATTTGTTGGCTATTTTGTATTTTTCAGATGTCGTGGCAACGTGTTTTTTTTATACATCACAGCGTTCGTTGGGATCGATCGAGATTCTTTTTTTGTCTTCATCGATAGTGCCACAGTGAACCGTGCAAGCCTTATTGAACTTATTGGAGAAGGATTGAGAAATATAAATCCGACCGACTACACGTTGTGGTACTTGACACGCATGAGCAACAGAAACAAAGTAAAAGTTTTATTGCGGAGTGATATCGAGTTACTGCGTATGTTAATTGAACAGAAAGACGATCCGGAGGTTTACGTTGATTACGACGGCCCATCCACCCCGGGGTTAACTTTGGTGGTAACAACTCCGGATTTGAGCACCACGACATTGACAACCGCATGCCCTACTCACATGAGCAATATGAAAAAGATGAGGAAGATGAGGATGAAGATGATGACTACGACGAAAATGAAGAAGATGAGGCGAGTTCGTCCGAAGACGAAGAAGATGATCGTCGTAAAGAATTGCTTGATTCACTATCTATTGATTTTATTGCTTGGATGCGACAACCAGTACAAATGGACAAGGTTTTTGGTCATCGGAACATCACATCGGACCATCAGTCCGAACGCGAGACTGAGCATTTGCGCGCAATGCGCAATTGGATCATTCCATTCCCCGATCCTGACAGCGCATGGAGATTAGGGTGGGTCGAGCAACCACCACCAGTGCATGGGGAACTCGAAGTGGGGGCCTTATTTAGGTCCAAGAAAGACTTGAGGATCACTATTGAAATATATCATCTGGAGAACTTTTTGGAGTGTAGATCAAAACGTTCGGTTGGCAATTGTACGACGTTCCTATGCAAGACTGGCAGAAAGAATTGCAGCTTTAGGATTTGTGCTATTGAGGGCGGCACCATTTGGAGAATTACTAAGTTATCCCTGAATCATAGCTGTCACCACGATTTGAATCGTGCTGCTGCACGGTCGGTATCTTCTGATGTTGCTGCATTTTATTTTGCCAAGAGATTGAAGCAGCATAATTCGGGAATTATTTATGACTTGGAGATGACCGTCGAGGGCTCGCTATGTCACTTATTTGTGGCGCTCGGACAGAGTATTCGAGCATTTGATAAGTGTCTACAGCCGATGCTTGTAGTGGACGGGACCTACCTTAAGGGAAAGAACCGAAGAATTTTATTTGTAGTCGTCACGCTGGAGGGGAACAACCATGTCTTCCCCTTACAATTGGTCTCGATCCGTAGGAGAATGATGAGTCGTGGGTATATTTTCTCTCCAACCTGCGCAGATGCTACAACCCTCCAGATGATTTACTGATTGTGAGTGACTAGCATTTGAGTATTAGGAATGCAGTTCGAGCCGTCTACCCGAATGCATTCCACGGGTTGTGCTACCAACACCTTCAGAAAAATCTCTCGCCCTACGGAAAGCACGTAGCCACTATCTTCCAAGCCGCAGCATATTGTAATCGTCACGAAGAGTTCGACGATTTGTTCTCAAAACTGCATCAAGTGAGCCCCAACAGAGCTCACAGATGGCTTTCTGACATTGGACTAGAAAGGTGGGCTAAGTGTAAGTGTCCGGTCCGATACTATGACTTCTTGACCTCCAACTATGCCGAATGTTTGAACTCTCGTATGCTATGGGCGAGGCGTCTTTCGGTGATGATTGAGATGTACTGTTTCATTGCAGATAAATGGACCGATGAGCATTGAGAAGAAGCTACATCGAGAGATCATGAGTTGACAGAGAATGCATTGGAAAAACTTTCTTTATCCATGCAACACGGTACCCGCCTTGCAGCTCGAGGTAACACCACCACACATGTTTACAGGGTTGATGAAAGAAATATTTCTTATAACGTTGATCTAAGAACCTGGACATATACGTGCCGAGCGTGGGATTTAAATTTGATTCCATGTCGCCATGCTATTGCCGCTATAAGATAACATGTTCAATTACTAAATATTGTTTGGTTGCACGAACTTTCATTTAGCTTAGCCTTTCCATATGTTGAAATTGTCGTCATTTTCTTATTTAACAGGCGTGTAGGTAATAGTTTGTCTGTGTACGATTTTGTAAGTCATTATTTCAAAGAGGAGACATTTAGAGAGACTTATATGGAGCATATTAACCTAATACCGCATTCATATGAGTGGGTTGTGCCTCCGGAGATCTCCGCAATCGTTTTTCTTCCTATAGACGAGGTACGTCAGGCTGGGCGGCCAAAAGATAGTCGTGCACGATCCGCAGTAGAAAATTTGGTGAGACGTCCCCAAGTATGCAGTAGGTGTCATGGAAGGGGCCACAACAAAAAGACTTGCACAACATCCATCCCGTTTAGTGGTGTTGACTGGAATAACCCCCCTGAAGATATAGAAGAGGCCGATGGAGAACAGGTAAGGCAAAGGTATCGGCGGAAGAAAAAGTGTAGCATTTGTCGTCTTGATGATAATGATGCGAGGAAATGTCCCTATCGTGAAACGTAAATATGTTATTTTTTTTGTTGTTTAAGATGAATTTATGATTTGTATTGGGAGAGAAAACATAACTAAATTCTCATTTTTGTTAATATTTGAACTTATTTTATATGTTATTTGAATTTGTTTAAGATGTGAGTGAGTATACTTGAATGAGGTTGAAAATAGCAGGTGAAAAACACATCACTCCCTAGATACCCACAATGGGCAGCCCACGATGGCAGCCTACTATGGTGGCCATCGTGGGCAGCCCACGATGGGGAGCCCACTATAGGCAGCCCACGATGGGCAGCACACGATGGTAGCCATCGTGGGCAGCCCACGATGGTAGCCAAAGATGGGCAGCCCATGATGGTAGCCATCGTGGGCACGGTGGTGAGCAGCCACCGTGGGCACAAGAACATGTGTGAGTTTCATTTTTTGTTCGATTTCTTCTTCGATTTTGTTGTTTAGTGCTTCTATAATAGCTTATTTTTCAATTTAAAACTACTTAACAACATAATCCAAACACCCATACATGACCTTCATCTAATTCATTAGTAAATCAGGTAGTTCGTACAAACGTTGAAGTTAGTGATACATAACCATTATCAAGAGAATCCCATCCTTATACCTATATTATATGATACATTTTGTTAATTCAATGATTAGTATTTCAATTATGTTACATTTCGTGCAAAATATAACTTATACTATACGTACAATGTTGGGATTCTCTTGATAATAGTTATGTATCACTAACTTCAACGTTCGTACGAAGTACTTGATTTACTAATGAAATTAGATGAAGGTCACGTGTGGGTGTTAGGATTATGTTGTTAAGTAGTTTTAAAATGAAAAATAAGCTATTATAGAAGCATTAAACAACAAAATCGAAGAAGAAATCGAACAAAAAATGAAATTTACACATGTTCTTGTGCCCACGGTGGCTGCTCACCACCGTGCCCACGATGGCTACCATAGTGGGCTACCATCGTGGGCACCCATCGTGGGTTTGGCCATCGTGGGTATCCAGGGAGTTCAAATATCATATAAAATAAGTTCAAATATTTACAAAAATGAGAATTTAATTATGCCTTTTCTCCCATAACGAACCCTCTATTCCTAACCAAAATATTCTAGTTGCAACAAATAACCTATACCTCTTAATATATCTATCATCAATTGACACATTACGATGTGTCGATGTTAAATTGATGAGATGATCAACATACATAAGGGCGTATGGGCCACAATTTGTCCCGTCGGTCTGGATGAATTGCTTCTCCTCATGCATCTTAATCAGGAACGGAGGGTTTTTGAGCCTTTGCCTGTGGGAATTTTGCTCCCAGTAACTTGATGCGAGCAACAATCGAGGTAAGAGATCGGTCACACACTGTAATTGCTCCTCGCACACGTTCGTGTCCCTATGATGGATCATGGTTGAGTCATACAGCTTGACAGTGCAATCCTTCAGACAAATGCGTATCGTAACCCAATGATTCCCCCCGACATTGCACACTGTTATGACCTGTACACGACAAGGAATAATTTAACTATATAAAAAAAAATTATAGTAAACTACAAATAAGAAATTATTTTAAAATATAATAACTTACATGATTAACTTGCCACCAAGCCGTTGCTAATTCACTTTCTGTGCCATCAACCATTTGTATAAGACCATCAGGTACGCGCCAATTAGTATGTACTCCAAGCACTACTGTGGAGGGCTCCTAGATCGTCTGTGTCTCGGACTGAAATACTCCTTCACCTGAGCAAAGAGCTTCCGGGAAAAGGTAGTAAAGAAGTCCTTGTCAAACTCGTCCATCAAGACCGCCCTCAGCCGGCGATCGAAGTAGTCGTCTGTGTCGTCCTTCGCATGGTCAGGACAAGGACGTCCGTAGACACAACACACTCTGTCTTTGGGTCTCTCCTGATAGACCGGCTCTGTTGTCTTAGCTGTATGTACTGGTGGTGGTGGGGTGCTCTGTCGGCGTCGTTTTAGGATTTTCTGTGCCGATGAGGTCGGTTTAATTATCTTCCCCACCACCTCCGCAGCCTTCGTCCCTTCTTTTTCACCTTTTATGTATTTTTCTCTGTTATTTTTTTCGGAGGTTCCCAGTGTACATGATACACCGAGTCAAGACTGAACCAATACAGCTCGTCCATGTCTTTCGCGAGAATAGGCATCGTGTTATGTATGACAAGACCCTAAACAAGTTATGTAAAATTATTATTAGATCACAAATCAAAAATAAAGGCAAGACACGTACCTCTCTCACGAAGAAGGTGCTGAAATCGGGTTTAAGACATCTCGTAGTCCACATAAAATATCGAAGAACTCTAACGGTGGATGATCGGGTTCCACAGTTCCGTCACAACAGTAGAATACACTCGTAAGACCAAATTTGTAAAATCCAAATCGGGCCGTAAAAATGATAAGTTCCAATGTCACATTGGTTGAGATTCTTGGCGGTGTTGTTGATGTAGTAAGTCAATGCCTGATATGTGTAATCACCCCACGGAAACTGTTCCCAACTTTCCAGATCCTCAACTAATGCCCATGCCCATTCCACGATATCCATATTATGGTCCCGACACAGGAGAAATCGGTAGTAAAGTAAGAACTTAGCTACCTTCACATAGTCTTCGAGGTTGTCTCCCAACTCTAAATCTTTAAACATATTATGCATTTCTATGACTTTAGTTTTGCGGCCTTTGAATACTCTATGGAAAAGACTGTCAGGCCGGAGGAGATGTCTTGCATTTGGGTCGAAATTTGTCCTTCTGAAATTCAATCCAGTAATGCACGCATAGTCGCATGCTGTGAAACGGAGGGTTCGCCCGGAAATTTAGAACCACGTCTTATTCGCGGGGATCTCACTACCCCTCAACTGACGGGCCAATAAGTAATGCATGGCACTGTTTGTACTTCCAAGCCTCTTATGTTTAATGAGACGGCCAACAATTCTCGCCGTAAATTCATCATACACTTCTTGATACCGTACTGGATTGCACGTGAAGTGCCGAAATACCGTACTGGATTGCACGTTATTTCTTTAAATAGGATCTCATGACAATATATATTTATTAATTTGTTATGATGACGCAATTCAGGTCTCATCCAATTACAACCGGGCTGCAATATAAACACATAAACTATAAGGAAAGAAGTTCGATCGCTTAAACTAACAAAATCACAAAACTCAAAGCCTATAAAACAGTCCATGGACACTCACGATGGGGCAACCCACGACGGGGCTGCCCACGACGGGATGCCCACGACGGGATGCCCACGACGGGGTGCCCACAACGGAGTGCCCATGATGGGGCTTCCCACGATGGGTGCCATCGTAGGTACATAAACACCCATCGTGGGCAGCCCGTTTTTCACATTCAAACCCCAATTGTTATCAACAAATCTTAGATATAACACTTCTAATGCTCATAAAATCAAGTACATTGTTCTCATATTCAATAAATCGAACATAAACACACACTTAGAAGCATATATTTTGCAAACCCACAATTGAATTTCGTGTGGAAATTTAGCACTAACCGGTGGTTCGTTGACGAGTCGTACTTTCTCCTCGCCAGAGGTAGATGTCGACACTCTTGACTCCCCATCGTGGTCGGATTGATCACTCATTGTCGTCGTGTGTGTGTGTGTGGGGCCGTCATCGTGTGTGTGTATCATGGTTGAGGGAGAGAGAGAGAGAGAGAGAGAGAGAGAGAGAGAGAGAGAGAGATAAAAAGTGATGTGTGGTGGGGTGGGAAAGTGGGGGACCGCATGATAGGGTTTTTTAATTCTTTTTTTTTGTCTTTTCTTATTTGTTTATTAAAAGTAAGGGTATTTTAGTCTTTTAACTGATTTTGGTATAGAAAACTTATATTCTTATAAAAGAGTGTAAAAAACTTCTACCTTTTATTAAAAGGTATTTATAAAGAAAATAAAATATGTCAATATGTTAATTTTCTGTAAATTTGCATGAGCATGCCTGTGTTGTCCTTAGATTTCCAGCGCTTTTGCGTGTTACCAGTGAGCACAGACATTAAATCCTTCTCTAAAACCTTTTTGTCGTCAACGTCAACATCATCACAGCCAAATAACTTATTGATGGCAACAAGAGAACTAAAAAAACGTTTTTTTTTTAAATATATATATAATTAGGAAAACAAAGAAATATAAATTTCTTAAAAAAAAAAACTGGTTAGAAAAAAAATATAAGGCTGATGTAAGCTATGATACTAACATCAAAACGTTAACACATATTTAACCAAAACACATGATAGATTCAAGGTCTTGGCCTTTGGCCGACATTCAATCAAAATAGAGACAACAAAATAAAAGAAAACTTAGTTAGATTAAGATTAGAAGATATTACAATATAAAAGTAGAATGACTAAAATAGACATTACTAACTATCAAATATCTTCAAAGAAAAACTTACAATAGGAACTAAAAACATAATCTAGGAATACAAAAACAACTAGACTACTGAACAAAACATGAGAAATGACAACAAAGAAATAGAACAACTAAATACTACTACTAACAAGACAAATCCAAAAACATAATGGATTATCATGAACCAACACTAGTTCGACAAGTTTCATGACATCAAAATGGTAACGTCAAAACATACTTAATCGAAAATTAAGAAACCAACATTGGTTTCAACATACCTTTCAACATTCTTAAAGAGAGCAAATTCCAAGAGATTTTCTGAGAGAAGAAAACCTCTCAAAGTCTAAGGCTTTGGTGAAGATGTCAGCAATCTGTTTCTCTGTAGGGATAAAGTTCAAGGTGACAATCTTCTTTTCTACAAGTTCTCTAATGAAATGATGCCTTATGTCAATATGCTTAGTGCGAGAGTGTTGGACTGGATTCTTTGAGATCTCGATTGCACTTTTGTTATCACACATAACAACAAGAGTATCAGTTTCCACATCATAGTCTTTGAGCATCTGTTTCATCCAGAGAAGTTGAGCACAACAATTCCCTGCAGCAACGTATTCTGATTCTGTTGTTGAGAGAGTAACACAATTTTGTTTCTTACTTGACCATGAAATCATGTTGTTTCCAACAAAATAACAACTTCCACTAGTGCTCTTTCTGTTAGTAACATCACCTGCCCAGTCAGCATCGCTGTAACCAACAAGATTTGAGGTAGGGTCTTTTGTGTAAGCTATACCAAGATCAACAGTCCCAACAACATATCGGATGATTCTCTTGACAGATTTTAGGTGTGACTCCTTAGGTTTAGACTGATACCTAGCACAAACACCAACACTAAACATTATATCAGGACCACTTGCAGTAAGATAAAGTAAACTACCAATCATTCCTCGATAGAGTGTTGGATCCACGTCGTTTCCTGCATCATCTGTGCCGAGCTTGTCACTTGAACCCATAGGAGTGTGCATGTGTTTTGCAGATTCAAGACCAAATCTTTTGACAAGATTCCTGGCATACTTGCTTTGTGAGAAAAATATGCCTTCATTAGTTTGCTTCACTTGCAGTCCTAGAAAGAAATTGAGCTCTCCGACCATGCTCATTTCAAAATTTTCTTTCATAGCATGAACAAAGTCATTCATAAGTTCAAGGCTTGTAGCACCAAAAACAATGTCATCGACATAAATCTGTGCAATACAAAAATGATTGTTGGTCTTTAGAATAAATAAGGTCATATCCACTAGACCTCTAGAAAAACCATATGAAGAGTGATGTCACCAACATGAGTGGAGCTGTCAGTCTCTGTGATGTCAACATCATCAACATCGGATGATGAAGAATTTGTTTCTGGTGTTAGTTCTATTGAGACTTCTGATGTTGGTTGAGTATTATTTCCTCCATCATTTTCTGCAATTTGAGATGTACCTTCACCACTGTTAGCATTCTCAAGAATGAGTGATCCTCCATCATCACGAATATCACCATTGAGAGTAGATGAATCATCAAAAACAACATTAATAGACTCTTGAATCATTCTGGATCTCAAATTAAAAACACGATAAGCTCTATTGTTAGGAGAATAACCCAAGAACAAACATTTGTCACTTTTAGCATCAAGCTTGTTCAAGTACTGCCTGCCATTTAGAATGTAACAAACACATCCAAACGTATGAAAGTATTTGAGATATGGCTTCTTTCCTTTCAACAATTCATAAGGAGTCTTGTTAGAGCCAGGTCTCAAGTAAACCCTATTAATGATATGACAAGTCGTATTAACAGCTTCAGCCCAAAGTCTTTTGGAGAGATTCTTACCATGTAACATGGCTCTTACCATTTCTTGGAGAGTTCAGTTTTTTCTTTCAGCAACACCATTTTGCCGGGGAGTCTTTGGAGCTGAAAATTAATGAGTAACTCATTTCTTCTCACAAAACTCAGAGAATTGAGAATTCTCAAATTCGTTTCCATGGTCAGTCTGAATATTTGCAACATTCAAGTTATAAAGATTTTGAAGGCTTTTGTATAACTTCTTAAACATTGCAAAAGTATCAGATTTTTCACGTAGAAATTCAACCCATGTGAATCGTGAATAATCATCAGCATAGACTAACACGTACATCTTTCCTCCAATGCTTTCAACTTCAATAGGACCCATGAGATCCATATGGATCAGTTCGAGACATCTGTTAGTATTGCATGCTGCCAACATGGGATGTGACATTCTGGTTTGCTTGCCTTTCTGACATGGTCCACATATAAACTCTCTTTTGATGTTTAAGCGAGGAAGTCCAGTAACAACGTCACTTGCGATCAGTTTCTGCATGTTAGTCATACTGACATGTCCCATGCGTTGATGCCATAGCTCAGTTTCATCAATCAGAACCGACTGATATGAGCTTTCACTTTCTGCTAAATAGCAATCGTCAGCAGATCGCACAATTGGCTTATGCTTATCAGATTTGATTTTAGTCCTTTAACATGAAGAACATTTCTCAATCTAGGAAAATCTGGAACATTCAATGTTCCTCTTCCAATTATGTTGCCTTTTGCTCCGCCACCAAAAGTTACTTTACCTCCATTGATTGACACATAGTCATTTAAATAGGCTTTGTCATTTGTCATATGTCTTGAACATCCACTATCAAAGTACCAATTGCCTGGAACATTTGCAACCAAAGAGGTATAAACAACACGGCATGTCTCATTTGGGTGAGATCTTTTCTTTTTCACTGATGGAGAAGATGATGATCCAGAAGTATCAATGTCAGTTAAATCTTTTCTGACAATTGAGAATACTTTTCCAGATTTAGACAACAACTTTCCAGGAACCTTTTCCCTTAGAGACATCTTCAATATATTGATTGCAGTAGGGTTTGATATGACCGGGAGTAGAACAATAGTGACAGACATAGACTTTAGATTTTTCTTTGTTAGTGACAATAGTATCACCAACATCGTTGCTGTCATGACCAAGAGCCTTTTTTTAACAAATTTCATATCATGAGACTTACTTTCAGACAGGTCAGAATCATTACGATCAAAATCCAAACCATGTCTGTTAGTTTGTCCCAAAGAGAGAGCTTGTTTAAGAGCAAGAGTACCTTTGTTCAATCTGTCGAAAGTTGATTTGTCATCTTCATTCTTCTTCTTCAAAATATGAAGCTCATAATCTTTCCTGGTGAGAAGAACTTCAAGTTTCTTGACTTGGCTTTTGAGAGTTTGATTCTCATCAATCAACAACAAAAGATCATTTCTTTGACCAGCACATTGTGCATCAAGAGCATCATACAAACTCCTTACTTCTTCTAGAGCTTGAACTGGATCAAATGTATTTCCTTGATTGTCAAGAATGGCAGTGTTAGCACATTCTTCCTCTTGAACTGTCATATCATACCATGAAGGGTGCGATGTTGGTTCACTGATGTTGCCAACATTAGGAATAACACTATCATTAGTGTAAACAGGATGATTTACAATCTGCATATCGAGTTTGTCAGAAGAGACTAACTCTCCCATGTAGCATCATTGCTATTGAGACAGTCTTCAAGATTTATGTCAATTACTGACTCATCAACACAGTTTTCTGTGCAAATATTTTCTGTGTGTTATTGACGACACATTCATTACCTGACAAATTAATAACAGAAGTGTTACTAATCAAATTAGATGTTGGAGCATCAAAGAAAACACTATGAGTGTTTTGAAAAATGTTACCTTCAAAGTTCGATGCAGAGGTAAGTTGATCATCCAACTCTTCCTCAAAATTATCAAATAAGGAGTCATCTTCAATGTCATTCAAAGCCTCTATCATTTCTTCTTCAGAAAAATCATTTTCATCAATCGATGCAAAGAGAACTATATGTGGAGGTTCAATCATGTCAGCATTCTCAACTTCTTCACTCTCCGAGTTATCACTCAAAGTAGCATTAAAATTCTTTTTCATCCTTCTACGAACAGTGGGGCATTCGTTTGCATAATGACCCATTCCAGAACAACCTCTACATTGAATTGTGTCAATGTTAGAAGACTTGTTTCTAACATTCTCTTTAACAGAGGTTTTGACAGGAGACACAGTGGATGATGATCGATCTCTTCCCTTTTCTGGCTTTGAACTTGTCATTTCCTTTCCTCATTCGTTTGAGAACAGAGTTGAACTTCTTAGTAAGCATAGCAACACTTGAACTTTCTTCATCAAGAGGTTCCAAATCTGATGACTCAGATTCTTCTTCCTTATTCAAATCTTTGACAGAATCAACATGAAAGCAACACTCTTTCCTTTAGTTCATGCCTTTTGTTGATTCAAATTCATCTCAAAAGTGAGTAAAATGTTGAACAGTTCACTAACACGAAGTGATGAGATCGGGAATGATGAGATCGGGTCTAGCACTGAAGAATTAAACCCGGAGTTGCAGCTTAGAGGTCTAGTGACGAGATTAAGAGCCAAGAAGCTGCAAGGCTATTTCCAGTGTTATGTTCAGAAGAAGTTGGAGAACGATGGAACTGAATCCCGACAGTACAAGTTGGTGAATTTGATGAGCATCGAGGAAGACACCTAGGTCGTGGCTACGCCATGTTTGGGACGTGTGCTATTTAATTATTTATCCATTAGTATAGTTTGTTTTATTTAATTTTAATTAGAGCCCAATTACTACAATTTGTGATTAGTCGTATTGGGCCAATGGATTTATTTAATTTTATTCTAGTTTAGCCTAGTTCGAAAATTATCAAGCCCAAGGCCTTGTAATTTTCGAATCATAGTCTAGTATTTATGTTATTTTCGACATTATTGTTAGCAGACGAGTTTAAATCAAAAAGTGTTTTTCAACTTTGTCTCATGTGTTCTTCAAGTACACAAACCCTAGCTCTTGGTAGGATTCGAATTAGCACCTTTGAATCTGAAATCTATAGTTCGTTCATGATCTTGTGTGGGTCTAGGGTTAACTACGCCACCGGAGAATTGCTTCCGTGATACGTGTTTCAATCGTTCGTCGATTCGGGGCCCGTATTGAGGTAAATCTCCAAACCTGTTTCGTTTTCTCGTTCTGTGTTTTTTGTCCAGCCATCCACGCCTTCTTATCACCATCATACTTCGACCATATTCATCCATTTCTTCGCCAACTCCAGATTCCATCAAATTCAATCCCATCGCTTTTGCTAAAAACCCTAAACCGAATCAAAATTGAGCACCGAGCGTTTTTTAGTTCTACTTGTGCGTTTTGGCTGAATTTTGGATATGTTCTTTCTGTATTCAATTTATAAGTTGTGTTAAAATTTCAGCTCAATCGGAGTTGATTTGCTGTAGTTTCTGATCGGGTAGTCTTCTAGGGTTTTATTCGATAGTTTTGGGGGTAATTTTCGTATTCTGTTCTTTTCTGGTTCAATTCTCGTTTGAGATCAGTGGATTAGGTGTATAGTCTCTATTGATTCCTTTTGTATTTTGGGTTGAATCATCCTTTCTATTGACGTGGGTTCAAGTCCTTGTTTCCGCATATTGATTAGTCGTATCACAAAGTCTCGAAATATCTCTAGCTTCCTCAATTGCTGAGATTTTCATATTAAATCTTTCAGGTAAGGATCTCATGACCTTACTAACCAAACGATCATTGCTAATGGATTCACCAAGAGCAACAGACTCATTACCAATTTTAGTGATCTTGTCAGAGTATGTTGAGATTGATTCATCTTCTAACATACTCAAATTTTCAACTTAGTTGTGAGCATTCTCAACTTAGTTCTTTTCACACTTTCAGACCCTTCACATTGTTCCTACAAAATGTTCCAAGCTTCACGAGCCTCAACACAATTCGAAATCGGTCGAAAAGACGGTACATCAACAGAAAGAAAAATTGCATTCAAAGCACAAGAATTGTAGTTAGAAACAATTCTCTCGTTAGCAGTCCATTGTCCCTCAGGGGTCAATGTCAGAACACCATCAACATTAGTGCGTGGTGCAACCCAACCATTAACAACAGAAAGCCATGCTCGTTCATCAATAGATTTGATGAACATTCTCATGCGCGACTTCCACAAAGGATAATTCATTCCATTACTATCCAAAATAGGGGGTCTTCCAATAGGATCCATGTTGTAACCTGCACATAGAATCAAAACTTAGTATATCAAGTTGAGGCTCTGATACCACTTGTTAAGAACGAGTGCCCGAGATTACAACAAAAACAACAATTTGTGTTCAAAATAGATAATATTAAATAATATGTTAACAACATTAAATTTAACATGCAACGGAAATTAAATTAAAGAACACAAACATACAACTTTGTGCAGGTTGTTTAGACCTGCGAGTTCACTATATTGAAACCAACGATTACAATACAGAAATGATAAAATAACATTCGAACTTCTCAGCCAACAAGACTTCAAGTATCGAATGATTTAGAAGATTAAATCTAAACCTAGACTAATCTACTAACACAACACGTTCAAAACTTTACAACCTATGAATTTGCCTAAGTATAAGAACATGAAAGAAAGATTAATCTAGAAGAAGACTAATCTAAATAAGACTACCTACTTTCGTGATTTGCTCCTCCACAAACCAAACTTTCACACTTGGCAGATTCCACAATCTGCTGCAGTGATCGTGTCGGTTGGTGATGTTACTAACACAAGAGTAGGCAGAATGGCGAATGCTGAAACTGAAATTTGCAGAGTATTTTCTTGACCAAATGTGCAACCTTGTAAAGTGAATTCCTTGCAGTATTTATAGCCCTCCTTATACTGAGCAGTTTATTTCCACCCTCTCATCATTTGGACGTGCCATTCACTTCATTTCAGTCGGTCAACATAGAGGTGGATGGAGGTGGTTACTTGGCGGTTACATCCTATGAACTCCTATCATGTCTAGGGATGAAACCTCCTTGTAGTTTGCTCGAATCCCGCTCTTTCTTTCCAATAACCGTCGTCCAGCTATTCTTTTATCTACACAAAATTCGTGTATAAAGAAAAAGTAAATAATATACGATTAAATAAATAATTTGATTTATAACTGACTGATAACTATCAGACATGTTAGTAACACATGTTACCAACAGTCTTACTAACATAGCTCGTCAGCTTAAAATCTAACATAGGGATTTCTAGAGAGAGGAGCATAGGTCGTCGCCGAAATTTAACTTGCCGATATCGATGAGTATAGGGTTCCATCGAGCACATGCATGCGTGCAATCTTCTTCACTAACTCCTTAATTATCACGAACGTTCGATGTTGTCATAGACACTAATAGCATAGAATATTGCAGGGCCTCTCTTCATTTGCTTCTCTCCAGGATTCGATCGGTTAAGCCGCCCGCGCCGTTCATATACATGATCGCTATTAGTTTATCGAATTTCCATCTTGTTTTTACGCTCATCTCCCGGATTCTAATACATTTGGATTATGGTGGAGGTAATTCAGATTTCGATAAGAAAATTTCTGGTGGAAGGCTTGGAAGCTTTTAAGATAATTTACAATGTAGTTGCATAGACAAATGAAAATGGGAGAAGGCGCGTGGTGGTTTGTTTCTGAAAATTCGGTTGCATTTTTATTTTAATTGTACTACATAAAATTTTGTAACAAATGTGACTTTGAAGCTTTTATTTTACAAAATTGCCACTTAAAAATTTAAAATTGGTTTGAAATTAATTTCTGATTTGAAACTGCCCTTTTAACTGATATATAATATAATTTATAGATAGTTTATGATTTGAAATTTGGTTTTCATTCATTTTATAGTTTGAAATAAAAAATATTAAAGTTTATTTGAATTTTGATCCGTTATTCATTTTGTGGCACAATATTATAATTTTCAACCTACAGAAAACTAATGTGGATCAACATTGTCATTTGTTATTCCTGGTTGTTGATGTGGATTAACATGCAATTTTACATATAAACGATAATCCACATTAATTTTCCATGACCGAAAATTTGCTTAAATGTTATGAAATGAACAACGAATCAAAATATCTGATTATTGTTGAAATAGTTAGATCATAACATGAACTACATACCAAATTAAATTAAGACGAAATCTATAACTAACCCAAATATAAAATTCACTAGTTGAAAAATGTTATGCCAAAAAACAGAAAATATTTCTAAGGTTCAACGAAAGAGTATTGATATTTGGACAACAGTTGTCTTGAAAACTATTGTCCAAATATATTTGTTCTTAACGAAAATCTAAATTTAAGTCCACAGATAACAGAATTATTAAAGCAATTCAATGCCATTTAAATCTAGGTAGAAAAAAAAAGTCCAGCAAAATTTGAGCCATAACTCTGTCTCTAAACAGTATGGCAAATACTCATATGCGGCAGGTCGCACCTCATGTGACCGCGCGTAGGGTGCACACGCGGCGCGTGGGGTACACGCGCCTGCCTTTTTTTCTGACTTATTAGGACACTTTTCAGAAGTGTCCTAATAAGTGTTTTTTAACTTTTTATTTGTGTCACAATATCTAATTATTTTTTTAATTATTTTTTCAATTTTTTTTCTAGATTTTTAGTTCCTCTTTTTTTTTGCCTCTTCGTTTTTTTGTTTGTCATTTCTTCTTAGGTCAAGATTCGAGCGAGGGGAGCCAAAGGTCTCGGAGCGAGCCCAAAAAGTCTAAATTGTTGCCCGATGATTATCCTTATATTAGTAATCGGAGCGAAGGAGGAGCTGTAAAATCGGAGCCGAAAAAAAAAATTTAAAAAAATTGAAATTAAAAAAAAATTGAGAAAAAAAAAATTATTTTGCAAGGTAGTGTTGCTCAGGTAGTGTTGCTCAAACAATATTTACCTGATTGATCAAAAGAAGGGTGGTGTGACATAAAATTTAAAGGGTTAATTGCCTATAAAGGCATAACCTTTTCATAAATTTACAATTTTAGCATGACTTTTTTTATTGGAATTCAAGGCATGACCTTTTAACTCATTGCAAGTTAGAGCATATTTTCAAGTTCCGGTGATGGGAAAGATGACGTGTAATTTTTTAGTGACGTGACATTTACTTATTTTCTATGTGGCATATAAATTGAGTTTAAATTTGGATTATTGAGAAAAGGGTATAATATAAGAAGAAACAAAATTATTTAGTAAAAATAAATATAAATGCCACATCACTAATGAGTCAAATGCCACATCATTAAAACATAAACATCATCTCTCCGATCACCGTAAGTTAGAAATATGCTTTGAATTGCAATGAGTTGAAAGATCATGCCTTGAATTGCCATTGAAAAAAGGCCATGCTAAAATTACAAATTTGTGAAAAGATTGTACCTTTATAGGCAATTAACCCAAATTTAAATAGACCTATATATATTTTGCTATAGCAATAAGCCAAAAAAGATGATAGGACAATGGTATAGGCAGATGCACGCTTAATCGAGTACCAAGGAGGAGATGTACACTTAGATGCCTTGTACGTTGCATGATACCTATGCATGTACAGTTTGAATGGAACATACATATTTATTCCTTCTGCATTTCATTTAGATGCACTAGTAATTCCTTCATTGAATACATGTGCGACATTTTATTTAAAAATTCTACCAAATGACGAAGAGGGCTTTAGAAATAGGACCGGTTTGTTATGGGTTAATTGCTACAATTATTCGGACAACCACCTAAATCAAAGTTTCAAATCAAACCCAAATGTAATGACGTCTTACAAATAGATAATCGAACTTGATAATTTTCTAATCCGCGAGCTGTAATTTTCCAACAAAGTCATTGTAGGGACTTCCAAAGTAGAGATGACCTTCAAATTCTACAGCAGAAGTTACAAACTTCATCACCTTCCCTGTGGGATCGTCGAAGACTCTGATAATGTTACCATCACTTCCTACATTCACAATCATTGCCGTTTCATATATATTTATCACCAAATTGCCAATCATTTCAAAAAATGCCTCTGCTATATACTTGAAAGCAGGCAATCTGTATACGAATAATGGCCACATAGGCTTACCCTGCAATTCAAAGATAAAAATATTTGGAGAAAATAATGTAAAAGTTAATTTAGTGATTACTAAGGTAAAAATTAATTATTTTTGTTTTTCTAATTTTTATTTTCTTTTTGAAAAAAAAAAACAACCCTAGAAAAAACTATACAACAACCAAAAATAACCACTAAGGGTGCGTTTACTTTGATGGAAAATGATGGAAAATAAATATTTCACCCTTTTACCATCATTTTCACACGTTTACTACGGTTGTTAATTTTTCCGGCCTGGATGGATAATTTTCCTGGGCAGCTCTTTTCCCATCATTTTCTTTTCAATTGTGGAAAATATTAACATGGGGGAGGGGTGTGATAATATTTTCCATATGATAAAAGTCATAAAAATGGGGAGAGGGTGAGGGACCATGTGATATATTTCATCCGTCCCGTTCAACATGTTTCATTTCCTTTTAAGGAAATAATTAAGAAATCGTTTTATTCACTTTATATCACTTCAAAACCACTTTATCTCATTTTATGTCAATTCAAAAACACTTTATATCACTTTATCAATTAAAAAATACTTTATATTACTTTATTCAATACACTGAACACCTAATTTATATCTAATCCTTAGTGAGACATGTTGAACGTGAAGGAGGGAGTAATTTTTTTTCCATTGTAGTAAACATGTGAAAAAAGGTGTGGGAAATGTATTTTCTCATCTTTTCGGATGAAAATTTTACAACTAAAGTAAACATAACCTAAGTTTAGTAGTTTTACCTGTAACAATGTGATCCAATAGGAGCCATCTGGAGCAAGATTAATGTTATCTGGCCTGCCAGGATTAATGTTTCGCCTTTGTTTTCTCCTTCCAACCAATCTTTGAGACACCTAAATCTGCTCCAATTTCAAAAATCACCAAATGGAACCCATTAAAGATAAATATAAGAAAAAGATTTATTTAAACACCATTTGTAACGACTTCACATTCTGGTTTGTAGCAAAATAGACACGCCCAATAAAATCGAACTACTGAAAATATGACTGCTTTAAGCATGGAATAACATAATGCCACTGTACTTTTTTATTTCTAAAGTCAAAATCACATAAAAGTTAATTATTTAATTTACAAATTGATAAAGTTTAAGTAAAATTAAACATACCTCCATGTTTCATAGACAACCAGGTAATCTTGGTTTGCGGATAGAGCGACGCCATTTGGAAACGCAAGACCATCAAGAACAAGAGATGTAATGTTTGATAAATGATCGTATTTGAGGAGGCGCCCGTGTAGCTCGGACTCTAGTATATCGAGTTGCCATCTACGAAAGTCGAATTTTGTGGTAGCATCGCTGAAGTACAATGTGTCGTCCGCTTATGCGATCACATCATCTGCAAATCTTGTGGAAAATTAAGGATACCTCACATTAGCTACTATCATTTGTGTGAGAAATGACAATACTATCCAAAATGATAAGGGGAAAAAAAGGTTAGTTTACCCTAGCAAGTTCTAATTTTTATACCATTTGAATAAAGAGATTTATAATTGTTACTAAAATTACAAACTCTGATGCAAAATAATAACTTCGACCTGATTTTAAAACATAGCAAACAAATACTTAACGTACTATACTTTTTATTTATTTTTACAATTTAAACTCTCCCAAAAATTTAATAGATACAAACTTTCAAAATCATGTCACTCGAGACCTTAATTCGATTAGTATCTAAACATGACTCACCTTATTTTGGAACCATCAACATGGGATGAAAGAACCTTGACACCATCTTCACTAACCTTAAGCAAACCCTGTCCATCATCATGATTAACCCAAATGTTCAAGTATAATAATACTTATAACATAAACACCACAATCAAATGGGTAATTCTAAACATATTTGGCCTCCAAATTACTCTTTATACAGTAATTGTACAATTTGGAGGAATTTTCTGATTTTGAATATCAATTTTCTCCATTTTTGGAAATTCGATGACATCAAGACACATTAGATTCACGCATAAATTCATGATATCTCAAATTGACCTGAAGTCACAACATCATATGTTAAAAGATTTAAGATTAATATTGTTGTCGGACCAATATCTTGCAGCTTTTCAGTTTGGCTATGGGAGGATAGGAGCTGCGTGACAATGATTATAAGCTCAAAAGATTTGAATATGATGAGAAGATGACTGATTAAATTAGTTTGTTGTTTGGTGATGTGATGTTTGTATCTAGCAGGTTATGATAGACTATTTTGTCACGGCTATTTCTATGATTTATGTGTTGAGTTGGAGTTTGGTGTCTACGATAATTGTTACTAGTTTAGGGTTTATTTTAATTATTAGTTGATTATATTTTATGAGGCTATCTATAGGGATAGAGGGTAGGGATCTGATGAGTATGAATTTTATATGAAGATATGAGAATGATACATTTTAATGCATTTTTATTATATTGATAGTGCATATACTGCAGAAATATAATGCATGCACATTCTGATGCATAAACTGAAACCTAATGTATAAATATTGTTATGCATAAGTACAACAAAATGCATCGTTAAATTTGAGTCATTGATCTATAAAAATTAAGGGTCCAAATTTATTCTCATTCCTCATGTAAGATAGCATTTGCACATAATCATCTCCCGAAGATAGAATTGTAAAATTTATATTAACTTTTTTATAGTGTATACGAACAAATAGAGCGGCAAAGTACATCCAAGCCCAAACCTACCGGATCAAACTGCAAGAGTTCCAACATGGGTTAGTTTTGGTTGGGCTTGATTTTCCAGTCTCCAAAGAATCGGGCTAAAAATTTGATGGCCCAACCCAAATCGTCAGATTAGACTATTCTTGCCAGCTCCATGTATGAAATTAATTTAAGGAGTGAAAAGTTAAAATACCCTTTCTTTAAAAATAAAAATAAATAATACCTTTAAATATATAAAAGATAAATAATATTTTATACATAAATATTATACATGATTATTATATATGACTGGTATACATGACGAATAATATACATGCGGATCATACATGATTATCATATATGATGACAATCGCAGCATACATGCGTTCATCATACTAACATGAGTGGTCATATCATATATACATGAGCAACATATACGAAAATATCATATATGCTTTTTTATGTATGTTAATCATGTAGATATTATTTATCTTTTATAAATTATAGGGTATAATTTTCAAAAAGGGTACTTTTTCACACATAGTAATGATATTCGGACACATCGTCACCAGCCACACGCGCTAAAAATGGTAAAATATGTTTTGAAAATGGAAATATACCCTAATTGGGAAGCATAGACTCTAAGGGAGAAATGCAATTATTTCCATTTTTACAGTCAACTTTTCTTTTTTTTCACGCATTTGGCTGGCCACAGTGTGTCCGAATATCATTACTCTTTCACATATTAACTCTTACTCTTAATTTAAATATTATTAACGTCAAATTTTGATTACCTACATGATGAGCATCTGATAGATCTGGGGTTTGCAAGGGTGACAGAAAATAATAACAACACGATGACACAAGGATTTACGTGGTTCGATCAATGTGATCTACGTCCACGGGAGAGAATATCTAGCTTTTATTACTTTAGAGTACAATGAGTATTTGAACGTATTTACACCTCTAATCTAGCATCTATATATAGGCCTTGAATCGAGCCCTAATCCTACTAGGATTCCTCGTACATATCCGAATCTCCTTCATAATAGAATTCCTTCTTCTCCAAGGTAAGGTTTCGTTGCTTGGTCTTCAAGGCAATTGGTAATTCGTCTGGGCCGAGCTCTTTGGGTCGAGCTCAACGTACAGGCCCAATTAGGTTGGGTCTCGGATCAGGCCCAAGAAGAGGCCGGTACCATCACATCCCCCCCCCCCCCCCCAAAAAAAAAAAAGAGGAAAGAAGACACGAGAGGTACAGCCAGGTCGAAGTTTCGATCTGGACAATCGCGCACATCAGCTTTGTCCCGGCCTGATTCAGAGGGTTCATCATCCGAGCTCGAGCTGGAGGTGGCTAAATCCCAAATGTTAAGCTATTTGAGTGCTCACGCGGATCCGGGTCACGATGTAGTCGGGTTGATCCGGGTCCCGCTGCAGTTGGATTCGAAAGGAGGGAAAGTTTGGGGACTTTTTGAAAATATTTTTTCGAGCGGCGGTTCACATTCCGAAAAAGCTGCCACGTTACACGTGTGTGACGTTCAGCGGCGGGATTCAAGTAGTCATTACGGGACTCCCCACGACCCTTCACTCTAATTCACCATTACAGCAAAAGATTTATTTTCCAGAAAATCCGCTTCTTCCCCAATTTCCACTCCAAAGATTTCCGACGAGCCATACTGCCGTGCCGCCGGTTCCACATCTGTTCCTTTCTTACATCTGTGAACTTTTGTCCGACCGGCTATCTTAATTAACAAGTAAGTATGGCTTCCCATTCTCGCGACTCTCTTTCTAGTAGCGATAGCGAATGTCCTCCGGCCGATTCCACCGACGGAAGGGTTAATTTTAGAATTTTTTTCGTTAGGATCCCTTACCCCAACTGTAGAGGCTTTAGTTGTGCCCCACTGCGTAGAGGGGAAGTAGCCGAATATTCTTCCATCCTAGACGAGTCTAGGATAAAATTTCTTGCCAAATCTTATAATTTCCCCCTAGACGTTGACCTCATAGAGCCTCGTCCGAAGGATAGGGCGTGCTCGCCACCTATGGGGTTTTGCACGATTTACGAGGACAGCCTGCACTCTGGCCTTCGTCTACCTCTTCCGACGCCTTTTGCCGAACTTCAAAGGAAGCTCGGATTAGCCTTGGGTGACAAACGAGGTGGATGAGGGCTTGGAGAGTGTCGCGAGGGCGATAGCGAGTTGTGGCCCGTTCGAGGAGAGCTACAACGAAGACTCGCTAGCTGAAGCGGGGTTAAGCCCGTTTGAGCCCCAAAATATGGTGGATCCAGCAACGGGTGAGGCCCCGCTAGTGCTGTTAGGATTGTTTCGTTTGTTAATCCGTCGTCTAACCCCAACCCCTTTACTTTCCTTGCCTTTGCAGTGAAGTTTGGGAAGCAGGGAACTGATGCCAAGGCCGCAGCTCGCGGGGGAAAGAGGCCTAGGTCGTCAGGATGATCTGCGTCGTCCGACCAAGTCCAGCTCGGAAGATCTTCCGACTTGGGTCGGCGACCCGAGGTGGTGGTGCCTGCTGCGACGGGCGCTCTCTCTCCTACCGGCAGTCCATTCTCCAAAAAGTCTAGAGTCGACTTGGAGATTGTCGACGTTTCGGGCAGCGACGCGAGCCCGTCTGCTCCCGTCCAGCTGGGGAATTTGCCTTTTCCCGAGGTGAAGATTTGCTACTTAATTTTCTGTAATTCTTGCCTGTGTGTAACTAACTGTATTCCTTCTTGCAGGGCATTGATATGTTCACGGCCTGGTTGAAGAGTGGCGTCGGGGAGATGTCAGCGAAGCACGAGGAAGAAAAAAGTCAGTACTCGGAGAAGCTGATGTCGACCGTGGCCAAGTTGAAGAAGGCTGAGGGGGAGTTGGCCAAGTCCCGGAAGGAAGCAAAGGCCATCAAATCCGAGCTGGCTGAAGAAGCTCGGAAAAGGTTTGAGGCCGAGCTGGGTGCCGAGGAGGCTCGGAAGAGGTTCGAGGCCGAGCTGAGTGCGGCCAAGGAGAGGGAGTCCAAGCTGGCAGCTTGTCAAGGCGGAGTCCTGCGGGCTTACACGAAGAGGCTTCTTTTGTCGGATAGTTTCTCCGGCCTGGCCAATGACTTGGCTGGGCTTATCAATGGAAGCCACGCATTGAGTGCTTTGGAGGCCGCCGCCAGGGATTTCCCCGACCTAGACGTCTCCAAGTATGGCTACGAGCGCCTGGAGGATGAGGCTCTCTTCTCCGAGTACGCCAGAGTGATCCGACGTCACCACGGCCAACTGTCTGTTTTGGACGCCCTTGCCAGCTCGTCTGTGCTCCTATCTGCCGAGCAGATTGCTGCCTGCTCAGCAGATCGGGACCCCACCCTCGACGCAGCCTTCGATGCTCTTCCCGACGAGGAAGGAGAGGACAAGGAGGAAGAGGAGCGCGAGGCTTCGGCTGATGAAGAGGATCCCAAGGATGCAGGCGCTGATGGCTCTTCTCAGGGCCCCCCCTCCGGGCAGCCACCTCTTCAAGACAAGGAGGTGGACGCTCCTTAGATTTTTTTTTTTTTTTTTGTAACTATGTACTCAGACCTTTTTGAATAAACGAATTTCGCACTTTTTTCTATGTGTAGATTTCTGATTTCCCTGGTATAGCTTCTCTACACAAGCAAATAAGTCTTCTCTCTCAAGATCTATCCGAACAACGATCTCTAGCTCGGTTATGGATGGAGAAATATCGCCGAGCTGAGGCACTTTTTGATGAAAAGTGTGCTCTGTTGAGGTTCAAAGAATCCGAGCTGGAGGAATGGCAGGTTAAGTTTGAGTCGCTCTGCGCGGAGGCTGAGGTCAAGCAGGTCGCTTGTCAAGAGCGCGCCGATTTACTTCAGGCCAAGCTGCTTCAGGCGGAGGAAGAGTTGGAAGTAGCCCGAGGTAGGGCTGGGCGTGTGCTGGAGGACCATGAGAAGATCGTCGAGGAGCATGCCGAGTATGAGGATATCATCCGTCGCAATGGCGGTATTACCATCTCCGAGGCGGAACTGAAGACGAAGGAGCTGCTGGAACAGTACCTCGATTTGAAAACAGCATGCGGTCCCGAGTCTTTTGAGCTTCAAGGGGCTTTTGAGATGCTCAAGGAAAGCGCGAACTTGTATAAATGCGTGCTATCCCGTCGTCCAAAACTTCGTGCATTCCTGTCCAATAGTGCGGATGGGTCTGCTCCGTCGTCTTCTTGGACTACGCCTGCTCGCGAGGCGAGAGCTGTTTCTCGGGGACGTCAGGCCGGACCGAGCCGAGGTGGCCGGGCTGCGGGGCGGAGTTCAGCTACGTCGCGAGGTCGGGGTTTTTCTTCTGGAAGGAATCGAGGTCGGGGACGAGGTCGAATTTCCATCGACGACCTTCTGGGATCTACTTCCTTCGAAGAGCGATGGCTCAACTTCAGTAGGCCAAACCCCCCTCCGTAGAGTAGCTCGCTTCTTCCTGTAATTTATGTACATACAATGTTGTAATTAGTCAAATACGAAGTAATATATATTGTCTATTATGAACTTCATGTTTTTCGGGAAGAATGCTTCCTTGCGTTCGTGCTTTGCTCTATTTTTTTTTTTAGAGGGAGTCTAACTCGGACCTCTTTGTGTGACAAGGGAACCTTGGTTCAGACCTCGTGTTATGATTCTCTCGGGGTAACTTGGTTCTGACCCCGGCTGAGAAAAATTTATCCTTTGGAGGGAGTTTAACTTGGACCTTGTCGGATCTTCTCTTTTGAGGGAGACGAGCTCGGACCTTAAAAAGGGTTTCCTTTGCGCATTTCTTAGGATATAATTACCCCATGTCGGATCATTATTGACCTCGGAAGGGAATTTTAGTTCGTCCTTATGAGGGGATTTGTTTTAGGATACTTCGTATAAGCAAACTAAAAGACACAAAAATATGCAAAAAGAAGAGAAATTTCATTTAAAGAAAGATCAAAACAAATAAAGGTTTTGACGAGCTCGTCAAAAACAAAACATTAGGACTCGAAAAGAAAGAAAAAAGAACAGGAAAAAAAAAAACTTAAGACTCTATATGCAAGACTCGATGCTCATACGAAGAATCTCTTTAAGTGGGCGATGTGGCACGTTCTGGGTATCAGCTCGCCCGAAAGGTAGGCGATTTTGTAGGCTCATTTGCCGAGAACTTCGTGCACTCTATAGGGCCCTTTCCATGTGGCTTCAAGTTTGCCGAGCTTCTCCGAATGGCTTACTTCATTGTTTCTAAGCACAAGATCACCGACCTGGAATTGTTGGGGCTTGACCCTTCGATTGTAATATCGGGTCATCTGTTGCTTATACCGAGCTTCTTTTATGTTGGCTAGTTCCCGCTTTTCTTCGGTTAAATCCAGGTCGGTTCGGCGTTGCTCGTCATTTTCTTCAGCTGAGAAGTTAATGGTGCGGGGGCTTGGTGCCCCGATCTCTACGGGTATGACCGCTTCTGACCCGTATACTAAACGGTACGGGGTTTCTCCCGTTGGAGTTCTGGGTGTAGTCCTGTATGACCACAGGACGTTTTGGAGGTTGTAGATCCATTCCATTTTGTCCTTCTCTAGGCGGGCCTTGCGTCCGTTCACTATTGTTCTGTTGGTGACCTCGGTCTGGCCATTAGTTTGAGGTCGGTTGACCGAGGTGAAATTTTGCTGGATATTGAGTCCTTCACAAAATTCTTGGAATGCTCTGCTCTTGAATTGCGTCCCGTTGTCCGAGATGAGGACTCTTGGAACTCCAAACCGGCACACGATATTTTTCCAAACAAAGTCGACGGCTTTCTCACTTGTGACCTTTGTGGAAGGTTCGGCTTCGACCCACTTGGTAAAGTAGTTGACTGCAACTATTAGGAACCGTTTTTGTTTAGGGGCCGGGTAGAAGGGTCCCACGATGTCAATGCCCCATTCCACAAATGGCCACGGGCTCTGTATAGTAGAGAGGTCGGTCTGGGGTACCCTTGTCACCTTGGCATGCAGCTGGCATTTCAGGCACTTTTTCACGAACTCTTCCGCATCTTTTGCCATTGTTGGCCAATAGTACCCCCACCGCATGATTTTCTGTGCTAGCATTCGAGCTCCAATGTGACTGCCGCACGATCTAGTGTGTACTTCATTTAGTACGTAGTCCGCTTCCCTTGGTCCCACACACTTTAGCAGAGGCCGTAAATATGACTTCCGATATAGGACTCCTCCTTCGAGTATGTACTGCGTGGATCTAGCTAGGATTTTTCTGGCTTCCGCTTTGTCCTCAGGAATTTCCCCGCTCTCCAAATATCTTTTTAGGGGTGTCATCCAATTCGGGTCGTCCTCTTCGATTGCATTGACTTCCTCCTCTTCTATACTTCGATTCCGTACTTCTTCTATTAGAGTTGAGCCGGTTGAGTTCACCAGCTTACTTAGCTCGTCAGCTCGGGTATTTTAGCTTCGGGGAATGCGAACTATTCTGAAGAACTGGAAGGATTGTTCTAGGAGCTTGACTTTCTCCAGGTATTTCTTCAGCTTCTCACTCCTCGCTACATACTTTCCTAGCACGTGGTTGACCACTACTTGGGAATCACAGTAGGTTTGGATAGCTCGTACATGGAGGGTTTGGACGAGACATAGTCCGGCAATGAGAGCTTCATATTTCACTTCGTTGTTCGTAGTGGGGAACTCGAATCGCAGCGAGTATGTCAATTCCTTTTTCTCCGGGCTGATCAGGAGTATGCCTGCTCCGCTCCCTTTCTTTCCCGAGGCTCCATCCACGTACATCTCCCAGCAGTCTGGGGGTGTCTTCTCTGGTATTTCTTGGAGTTCGGCTTTGGCTCCGGACTCTTTTGGCTTATTGATGACGTTGTATTGAGCTTCTGCGAGGAAGTCTGCTAAAGCTTGCCCTTTTATAGCTCGACGTGGACCGAATGATATGGAGTGCTCTCCTAGCTCGATTGCCCATTTCGCGATCCTTCCTGAGGCTTCCGGCTTAGTGAGGACTTGTCGGAGTGGTAGGTCGGTCAAAACTTGTATTGGGTGAGCTTGGAAATAAGGTTTTAGGCGCCGAGCTGCATTTACCAGGCTAGAGCGACCTTCTCGAGAGGCTGATACCTTGTCTCTGGGTCTTTTAGGACTCTGCTGACGAAGTACACAGGTAGCTGCCGATCTCCTTCATCTCGGACCAACACTGCGCTTATTGCTTCCTCCGATGCTGCGAGGTATAGGGATAGGGATTCTTCCTTTTTGGGGACTGACAAAGTTGGTAAGTCTCCAAGGTGGCGCTTGAGCTCGTCAAAGGCTAGTTCGTGCTCTGGTCCCCATCCGAACTCCGGTGCCTTCTTGAGAATTTTGAAGAACGGAAGTTGTTTCTCGGCAGCTTTGGAGAGGAACCGACTTAGTGCGGTTATGCAGCCTGTCAACCTATGTACGTCGCGAATGGTTCAGGGTACTTTCATCTCCTGTACAGTTCTGATTTTCAACGGGTTGGCTTTGAGACCTTCCGGCGAGATCCAGCACCCTAGAAATTTCCCAGATCGCACGTTGAAAGTGCACTTCTTGGGGTTCAGCTTGAGGTTCGTCTGCCTTAGCACGTTGAGCGTCGCTCGTAGGTCGTCCACTGCTGAAGACTTTTCTTTGCTTTTGACGACAATGTTATCTACATATACTTCGACAATCTTGCCGATGTGATCTCGGAAAAGGAAGTCGACCATCCGTTGGTAAGTTGCTCTGGCATTCTTTAATCCAAAGGGCATGTATTTGAATGCGAAGACACCGAAGCTCGTGGCGAAAGCTGTCATGATCGCATCTCCCTCATCCATTAGGACTTGATAGTACCCCTTGTAAAGGTCAAGAAAGCTAAATACCTCGTATCCCACTAAGGATTCAATCTTCTCGTTGATGTTGGGGAGAGGGCAGCAGTCCTTTGGGCAAGCTTTATTGAGGTCGGAATAATCCACACACATCCTCCATTCCCCTCCTTCTTTCTTGACTACCACCGGGTTAGATAGCCAAATTGGGTATTTGACCTCGAATAGTAGTCCTGCTTTCAGCCATTGTTGCACCTCATCATAGATAACTTGATTCCGCTCGGCAGCAAATGTTCTCCTCTTCTAATTAACCGGGGTGGAGCTCGGGTCGATGTTAATTTTGTGCGTAATGATGTCCGAGGACACCCCCGTCATGTCCGTTGGCGACCAAGCAAAGACGTCTTAATATTCCCTAAGGAGCTGGATTACCTGCAGGCGGGTCTGGGGTCCCCCTGCAAAGCCGACCTTGATAACTTTTGCAGGGTCTTCTTCGGATAAGGGGACTTGTTCCGCCGAGGTGTCTGAAATCGGGGTCGTCTCTTCCAACTCCTTGGGATACTTTGATTGCTATGCTTGCGGTTGACCTCGAAGGGCAACTTGCATGCACTCCTTAGCCTTTTTCTGGTCGCCTCGGACAGTTAGGATTCCGCCCGAGGTCGGGATCTTCAGCAACAAGTGCTATGGCGAGATGATGGCTCAGACCGCATTCAGCCAATCCCGACCTAATATGATGTTATAAGGGGAGTTCGCTTTAACCACGTAGAAGTGGATTAGTTTGTTAACGCTAGTTGGCGGGCTGCCAATGGCGACGTCAAGCGCGATTATCCCTTCAGGTCGCGTCTCATGCTGTGTAAGCTCTTGAGGGGCAGGGGCGCGGCGTTAACCCGAGCTGAGTCTAGTCCCATCCTATCCAAGCAATGTTGGAAGATGATACTGACACTAGCCCCACCATCAACAAATACGCGGTGGACCAACTTATTGGCTACTCCGACCTGTATTACCAGTGTGTCATTATGGGGCATAGCTGTAGGTACAGGATCATCCTCGGAGAATGTGACGGTCTCACTTTTCTTGAACCTCTTTTTTGTCTGTTCCTCTTCCGACGGAATTGGTGGTCTGCGAGCTTCTAACCTCAGCTTAGTTTTCGTCGTGCCTGGAGTTAGCCCGGAGATGGTCGACACTACCCCGTCATATTGTGGCACGCCGCACTGAGGGTCGTCCTCCTCCTCATCATGATTGGTTTTAGCTCGCTTATTATCGGGAGCGCAGCGACCCTGTCCGCCTTTTCGCTTCCCCCTTTTGTTTTTCCTTCCCCCGGCCTCGTACTTCTTCAGGGCTCCTTCTTGGGCTAACCTCTCTATCTCTTCTGCGAGGTCGCGGCAGTCTTCCGTGTGGTGCCCGTGGTCATCGTGGAAGGAGCAGTGCTTGTTTTTATCTCGAGGTTTTGACCCCGACATAGGGCGTGGTCTGGTGAACCAGTCCTCATGAAGTGCGAAGATCTCCGCATTTGTTTTCACAAGAGGAGGTAGCTGAGAGTGCTCTGATCCCGGCCGAGGTCCGAGCCGGGACTGGATAGGTCCAGGTCCGAGCCGGGATTGGATGGGTCCTCGCTAAAGGCGTTCGTGGGCACTTCTCCGATCACGATCATTCCGGCCCCGATCACCTTCAGCCCTCTTCTTCTCGATTTCTTCTCGCTTTAACCGGTCCGCATCTTGGCCGTCCGCGAGCTGGTATACAATTCTCCACATCTCCTGAGCCGTCTCGGGCTTCTGTTTAGCAAGCTCCTGGTTAAGGGATCCAGGGACGACCCCATTTCGAAAAGCTGAGATGAGGAATACGTCGTAGATTTTACCGACCTTTAGGCTCTCTTGCATAAATCGGGAGGCGTACTCCTTTATAGTTTCTTTGTCCTTCTGCCTCACCGATAGGAGATAGGCTGTGTCTCGGCGAGCCTGAACCTTTATGTGGAATCTTTGCTTAAAGATTTTTTCCAAATAGGTCCAGGACCCTACACTGCCAGTTGGGAGGCTATCAAACCAGGCTCGGGCATAATCAACAAGCATTTCGGGAAACAACTTGCACATGTATTCTTCTGTAAGGCCCTGGTTGTGCATGCTGTATTTGAAACGCGTCAGGAAATTGAGGGGGTCCTCTAACCCATTGTAGGGTGGTATGTTGGGCAATTTGTATGCCGCATGAAGCTTGGCATCAAGTAGCTCGTCGGTGAACGGGCTGACGAGTCGGGCTGATCTTTCTTCACGTCGGTGTCGGTCTGCCTCGAGCCTATAACTCCTGGAATAGCTCGGACTCCGGCCCCTGCTTGGGCTCCGATGTCACTTTGAGAGATGGCGTCGCTTGGGACTCCGACGTGGGCTGGAGCTCCGGCAGCGGAGTGGGCTTCGCCGGGTGTCGTACTTTCTCCTCAGCTCGGGCTCCTGTGTCTTAGAGTGGTGAGGAGTTTTGGGTATAGACTTCCGCGTGGAACTCTCCCTAGCTTCGGATATTGAGGGCATCCGAGCTGTTGTGCGGAAGTGCTTGAAGCTCTCCTTATTCGCTCTAGCGAATTCAGTCGCGGCATAGGTGGTAGTGAGGTCGAAGTCATCGAGAAAATCCTCTTCCTTCGACCCTGATTTCTGTGGACCCTTCTGAGGGATGTCTTCCAGCTCGGGCATCCCTTTGAACGGATCCTCTTCCATAGGGTTATTGTCGTGCCCCTCCTTTGGGACCGAACTGCCTTTCTGGCGATTGCCCCTGTTTGTGGGGCGACTTTCTGCTTCGTTGGGATTCCCACGTTGGCTTTGGTCCTCCCGCACGTTTTGTGATGGCGTTACCATCATTGCTCTGCCACCAAAGAACCGTCGATCGATTTCCCACAGACGGCGCCAATGATAGATCTGGGGTTTGCAAGGGTGACAGAAAATAATAACAACACGATGACACAAGGATTTACGTGGTTCGATCAATGTGATCTACGTCCACGGGAGAGAATATCTAGCTTTTATTACTTTAGAGTACAATGAGTATTTGAACGTATTTACACCTCTAATCTAGCATCTATATATAGGCCTTGAATCGAGCCCTAATCCTACTAGGATTCCTCATACATATCCGAATCTCCTTCATAATAGGATTCCTTCTTCTCCAAGGTAAGGTTTCGTTGCTTGGTCTTCAAGGCAATTGGTAATTCGTCTGGGCCGAGCTCAACGTACAGGCCCAATTAGGTTGGATCTCGGATCAGGCCCAAGAAGAGGCCGGTACCATCAGCATCGCAAACAATTAGATCGCCGGTCGGTAGAGTAGTTATCCCCAACAAAGTAGTACTATTAATCTGCAACCATCTCTCCCACGTTCCATTTCTATGCATCCTTTGCACACTCCCATCCCCCGTCGCCGTATAAACAACTCCGTTTCCGTCGACGGCGACATCCTCCGGCTGCTGCAGCACCCCTTCTCCTAGCTTTATCACATTCTGTTCGGACACAACTTGTACGAGAATTATAGCTTTTAGGTTATTTATTTAAGTACTACTAGTTCTCATATATAAATAAGTTTTTCGTTGTGACCTGTAATTTGGGCGGTGCAAAGGAGGAAGAAAGTGGGTTTTCAAGATAGATAGGATAAGGTGATAGAAATTAAAAATTTATATAATTAGCAAAATATTAAGAATTGTATAATCAAATAATTATCTTTAATTAGTCATAATAATATAATTATTTTGGTATTTAATCATAATAATTATATGCATTAGTCGACAAAATCTAATTTCATTTTTCCTTTTCGTAATAATGCTTGAAAGCAAATTAAAATGTAACAACAACATAAAGTTAAATTTGGCAATTATACTCCTCATTTCAACTTCTCATCATAATACTATATTTTAACTTTAATGGGATAAGCCTGTAATTTTATTTATTATTAGTATATAACCTGTAGAAATTCGACAGTGATTAAATGTTATTATAATGAATAAAGATATTCGGCCACAGTGTGGCCAGCCACACGCGTAAAAAAAGGAAAGTTAACTATAAAAATGGAAATAATCACATTTCCCCTTTAGGGTTTATGCTTCCCAATTAGGGTATATTTCCATTTTAAAAACCTATATTACCATTTTTAGCTCGTGTGGCCAGCCACACTGTGGCCGAATATCATTACCCTATTATAATTTATGAGATTATTTTGCGTCATTTTTAATTCATCAAATAAACTCATTTTGTAACATAGTTGTGCCTATTAGATATTTCAATAACCTGTTGTTGAATTATCTCGTTTATTCTATTAAAATAATCATATCTTCGCTTCTATTTGAGAAAAATAATGAATTAACTTTAGGATGTGTGAAATAACTTTTTTGGTTTTCATCGTTACTTTTATTTCATTTAGGAAATTTTTTATTTAGTTAACTTATATATAAACTCAATCAAAATGAAGTAAGAGTCAGAATTCCACAAAGATCTTGGCTCGACGCATTGGACATATAAGCTTTAAAAAATGTGGAAAGAGATTAATGCTCATGCATAATCATAATATATAGACATATATAGATAGATAATTTATATAAATATAAATTGATATGTCGAATCATTAAATAATAAGTAGATAAAATAAATACTGATACTAAAACTAAAGAGAGATAATGTTTCAATCATCCGTTATTTAGATTATCTTGTCCATCCTATCAAGATAATCATATTTTTGTTTTTATTTGAGAAAAATAATGAAATAATTAATTAATAAATTTTCACACTTTAGAATGTGATGATTTTCCCCCTTACATAGATAGTTCTTTTTTCAAATTAACGATTCTGAGAGAGAAAAAAATGATTTTGACGTAATTTGTTTAATAGTTATAGTTTACTCTACGATTCTCCGATCTTCATTTACGATTTGTTTGATATTTTCAGTTCTATTATAAATCACATGCTTCACTAAGATTAAATTTTTCATAGATGCATATTCAATACACGTATATATACGTGCACATAAAGTAGCTAAATAAAATATTCAAAAGCCATTTCTAGTAGTGTATGGATATTAAATAAAATTAAAATTTATTATTTGGCCAATATCAATTAGTTAATTAGTCAAACTAAATTGATTGTGGAAATAAATGTGAGATGAAAAAAATACATACTCCCTCCGTAGATCAAGTTACGCTCCATTGACGGCTTGGCGCAGAGATTAACAAAGTTGGTAAAGTTGTTTTGAGTGGGGTAAAAGTTAGATAGTAGGGGTATTGTTAATAATATAGGTTTAGATTGTTAATTGCAAATTAAAGAGAATGTGTGGTTGTGGTTGTGTGGGTCCAAATTAAAGAGAATGAGTGGTTGTGGTTGTGTGGGTCCAAATGACAATTGGATGTAAATATGAGAGATTCTTAAGGGGTAGAAATGTACATAAAGTGAAACAGGACATTACTTCACGTACAAAAAAATGGATAAGTAGGGCAAGATTTCATGTACGGAGGGAGTATTAAGTTTGAGTATTTATATAGATATTGAAAGAGTAGAGTTTCATTGGAAACAATGTGAGATACAAAATATCATACTATTAAATACTAATGAAGGATATCAAACTAATAATAATACAATATCCATGTTTTACTTATATGATCTGTAAAATTAAAAAATATATATATTGATTATTACATTTGTACCTTAAAATTTGTATTATGTTCATAATATCGTTCTTATTTATAATAATATAATAGCCATATTGATTTATGATGATACCAAATTAATAAAATAGGAGTAGTATGCATATCTTTTTTTAAACTGATAGATTTTCATCTCATACAAAGTTGGATTGAATATCTTAATACCATAATTAGTTCTTTACATATGATCAAAATCGAGAACTATTATATACTCCCCATTCCCCCCCGTTCACGAAATGATGCCCTATTTCATGTCCAACATGGAGATTAAGAAATCTGATAAAGTTGTTTTGAGTGGGTAAAAGTTAGAAAGTAGGGGTAGTGAGATAATGACAAAAAAACAGTGGTAATGACAAAAAAAGAGGATGTATTGACCAAAAAGTAGGAACAAAGTTGTTGCGATGATAAAAAAGTAGAAATAAAATTGACGTGATGTGGGGTCATATGGCAATTGTTAGTGATTTTAATAAAGTAAGTATATTGGTAAAAATAACGAAACAGGACATCATTTGGTGAACAAAAATAATGGATGAAACAGGGCATCATTTCGTGAACAGAGGGAGTATATTAATTAAAATTGCTTCAAATTATGATTTAAAATAAATAAGAATATCGAATTGTGATTGCGCTACGTAGGATCTAAATTCAAGGGGAGATCTCGAATCCGCATCGGTATTAAAATATACTCTCTCCGTTCAGGAATAAGTGTCCACTTTGTACTGGGCACGGAGATTAAGAAAGCTGATAAAGTAAAAGTTAGTGGGGTAAAATGTAGGATGTAGGGGGTAGAGAGATAATGACAAAAAAATAGTGGTAATGACAAGATAAAAGGTAGTATTGATCAAAAAGTAAGAATAAAGTTGTTGGGATGATAAAAAAGTAAAAATAAAGTTGATGTGAGGTAGGGTCCTAAATGGCAAAGGGTAGTAATATTGGGTAAGTAAAGAGAGTAGTGTTGTACAAAAAGGCAAAGTGGACACTTATTCACGAACCTGATTACTGTTCCAAAGTGAATACTTATTTGTGAACGCGGGGCGTATTAAATTAGTTAATCTAAATCGATATAATAAAATATGTTAAATTAGGTAATCTAAATCAACATAAGGAAAATTTAAATCCTAATAAAATTTTCTAATTCTTTATATATTATATTACATAATTATTCTCAAATTAAATAAATATATAGTAAGGACATTATAGGCAAAACATATTTTGTAAACAAGACTCTTTTTATATTAGTATAGATATAGATATAGATTTTCGCTCCCTGCTCTCTCACAAAATAGCTGTTCGAGAAGAATAAAAATCACAAAATAGTTTAGTAGATCTTTTTTTTATACTCATTCCGTCCACGAAATGGTTGTCATATTGTGGACGATACGAGTTTTTAAGAATATAGTAAGTAGTAGTGAATTATAATAAGTGGAGTAAGGGTCCCATAATATTTACCCTCAGAATAAAAATTCAAGATATATATGGATCATATATGATTAAATAAACTAACATTATATATGAAAAACAAATGCTCTACTATTACGGATTACGGCTGATTAGATGATTGAAATTCTTAGGAACGAGATCTCAAGTCATATTTCTATGTTACAAATATGATCTATAATTTCCTTATAAAAAGATGATACTACTATGTAATATGATTAAGGTAAAAATAAAAGAAAAAACATTTGCTAAGCTATGCAAATGTTAAAAATGTTGGAAAATGTGGAAAGATAAGTTTGCCAAAAAAAAGTTCAAAGCAAATCATAAGTCCAGCAAAATATGAGCCATATAACTCTTCTCTAGAAACATTATTTTACACGGTTAGCAACCGGGTTCCTTATGTGGATACCAGTATCTAGTATAGAACCATGTCTAATTCGCCACGTGGCTTCGTTGTCTTGGTTCCAATGCCACGTGTACAAGGTGTGGGTCCAGTTTTTCAGTTCAAGAATCGCATGCCCAATCACGCCTCACGGAAGGCTGAGTAACTTGGTTGCGGCTCCGTGAAGCTGCATTTACGTTATCACGAATTATGTACACTCATAAACGGCCCTGGCATTCTGGAAGTCTTAGGCGAACAAAAAAGAGGGCCCCTTTCATCACTTCTATTTTTCCATTCTTGCATGGCTGCATATCTACAATATTAATTATATAGTATAAAACATTACTAAGCATCAAATAATTTTGATCTTTTAAGCATTTTGAGAAGAAAAATTATCAATAAAGATCAATTTTTTCTATCACCATAAGTCAAAGATGGTGTGATTAAACAAATCAGATTGATCTCTATTGTATTATTATTCAACATCTGATCGCCATGTATCAAAGAAATTTTTAATCAAACTTCCAGATTTTGCATTTAGAGAAACCTAAAAAATCGTCCTTCGTCAATGGAAGATGTTACATATATACCGTGCGTTTCATAGGGGTGAACATGTCCTGCAAAAACAAGATCGACTTTGTATTAAATGAACCAAGATTCGAGATGTTGCTATTATATTGTACCATGGTGAGTGAACCAAAACGATCAGCCATGGAGTTTTCTCTCTCTTCACCTTCGGCAGTTCTTGTTCCAGCCAAGTGGTGTATTTACCTAGTTCAGAAATAATAATAATAATCATTATATCATATATATAACGAGCACTAATTTCAAAAGAAGGGTGTGACATAAAATTTAAATTTGACCAATATATGTATTATGTTATACCAATAAGCCGAATAAGATCAGATGAACGATTAATGGAGTACCAAAGAGATGATGTAATCTTAATTAGATGCCTTGCATATATGCACGGTACATGATACCTATGCATGTACAGTTTGAATGGAACTTTTTTAATCCATTACTCCTACATGTAATAAAATTTAATTAATTTTTTTTCCAGTACTCAAAGAATAAATTAAATAGTGATTACTAAGGTTTAATCAACTATAAAAAACCAAAAAATAAAAATAAAAAAGACCAAACCATGGTGAAAAAAAAACCCAACCATGTAGCGGTGGCGGTGGCAGATGGACGGTAGTACGGATATCCATATCATTACCAACTGTACCCTATCGTTGTGGCGATGGCGAACGGTGGAATGTTGGTACGAATTCAATTTGCTCACGATCGAAGATGATAGAGGAGATATAATATAAAGTTAGGTGAAAAAAGTCAAAATTAAAGGTAAAATGGTCCAAAAACACATAATATGTCATTTCTTGTGTGTTTTTTTTTCAAACTTGTCAAATATTAAGTTACAAAAATGTGATTGTGCCAAAGTGACATTGGATAGTGCTATTTGGACATACTGTGGTTAACCACACAAGCTAAAAAAAGAAAGTTAGGTTTTCAAAAAAGAAAATATAACCTAATTGGGAATCTAAACCCTAGAGGAAATGTGAATATTTCTATTTTTACAATAAACTTTCCTTTTTTCTTACGCGTGTGGCCGGCTATAGTATGTCTGGATAGAATTATTGATTTAATTAGGGTAGTGCTATTTTGGGCATACTCTGGTCAGCCACACAAGCTAAAAAAAATAAACTAGGTTTTCAGTTTAAGAAATATACCCTAATTGACAAATCTAAATCCTGAGAGAAAATGTGATTATTTTTAATTTAAAAAAGAAAAACTTTTCTTTCTTAGTATAAAATAATATAGTAGTATAAAATATACATGGCCGTTGGATTTTTTAAGACGGTCCAATCATGATCTAGTGACCCAATAAGGGGACCAATTCGATAATTCAATCCAGTTTTCAAAACATTGATTTGGATTTCATTTCGCAAGTACTGAAGGACCAACCCGCTCAAACAATAGAGAATTCTGATGAGTTTGAGTGAGAGGATGTCAATGAGGTGCTTATAATAAGTCACTTGAGTGAGTCGTCGTGATTTGAATGAAAATGAAATTCGAGATATATTTCAAAATGCACTAGAGTTCATGTATTTAAGGTCAAGCAGATATCCTTAGCATAGATATCATAAATAAAATGCTCCATATTGTTTGTAGAATTTATGGAAGCTAGTCTTCCACCACCAAAGAACTCCACAAGAATGGATTGTTTAGATCGTGACAAGAGATCTACCTAAGCCTTTTCCTCTTGATCGTCGTCGTCCGGAATTCTGGGATGGGCGCAGGGAATTCTAGTGGGACGGGGAGAGTAGCGACCATCAATTGATTTTCGCACACAAACTTGCAGCCTAAATACTCGTAATGATCTCTCACGATCAGAGGGTGAATTTGGAGATCCTTGGCGATGTCTGTAGGGTCGGTATTAAATTCGTTAGCAAAGAGGGTGAGCACCAGAACATAGCGTATCAACAAATCCATTTTCACAGGAGAAATCCATTTATCAATCACCGGATTCAGTTTGTCAATGTGAAAATCTGCAAACATGGAGACGAAGATGATCCCGGGCAGTACGTGATGCATTGCAGATGATGCGTCATCAATAGAGCATTGCTCCTTGAAACGGATGAGATGAGTGATGTACGACATTATGCCGGCTATCCTTCTAATACTCGACTCATCCTACAAATTTTCAAAGGCAAAAACGATAACAAAATAGCTCAGAGTCAATCCTCATACCAAAAGATTAGGTAAACAAAATGGTCCAAGTTTTGAGCAGGGAAAAAAAAATAGACAATGTAATTCAAATTATTCAAGTTGTTTTGAAAGTAATAGCTAAATTTACGTACAAACATATTTACTAGTGATAATACAAAAGACATACACAAGGAACTAATCTCAAAACCAATGCAATTATTTAGGTGCAATGACACGATTTTCTTGATTTATTTGTGTTCAATTAACAGTGTTTTTCATATAATTGACATCTCGTTCTTGTTTATATGGAATACCACCAGTCATTAAACAAATTTGTAGAAAGATTAATTGCAGCACCAACTTCAATAATCTTACAAATTCTAACCTTGGCATTTTGCAGTTTATGAACTCGGTTGCACACAAATCTTGGGTAAACATCGAGGGACAATGCTGATCCGCCTTGCACAATCTCAAAAATGTCTTGAAGGAAATACCACTCCACGTCTCGAATTATCTTGTTGAGTGGATAAACCATCGCCGCCTCACGAGCTTCCATATTATATGGTGGGATATTGCGAGAAATACCAGTCGAAGTGATGAGGTGGAGAAGGGTGCAGTCAAGGTTGTGAAGGTTCCTACTGAGCATAATGCAGCTGATATGCTCACCAAATCTTTGCCGGTTTCCAAGTTTAAACATTGCTTGGAACTGGTGAATTCAATCTCTCATTAGTTGAGATGTGGAGCCCTGTAGTGGGGTTGAGTGGAGAAGAAGCTATTTCTAATTAATGTTTCTCTTGTTGCAGCATCTAGCCAAGGTGGAGATTTGTTATGATTGTGGTTGCGTGCTGCATGAGGATTGCATGGTGAGGGGTTAACTTGTAATATCTGAAGAGTAGAAGGATCGAGCAGATAATAGCTCGTGAGAATTAGTTACAAAGAATGAAGACAACTCGTGTATAGATGCTTCTAGATGAGCTGTAGAGTGATCTTGATCGTAGAGTCTTCGACGGTGAAGATCATGAGATGAATGGCGGTTTCCCTTTACTATTTAGTGTTTGTTATCTTCCACTTGTAGCTAAGATCTTTTGTACGCAGAGAGAGAGAAGGGATACACGAGTGAAGAAAATAGAGTGCTACTGTTTCATTACTTGATCCAATTTCGATCTTTGGGTAGATTAGGATTGGTGAGTGAATCTGTAATCTCTTCGATCTTGTTTCATTAATAAGAAAGGCTGACTCTACCGTGGACGTAGGCAATTTTGCCAAACCACGTAAATCTGTTTGCATTCGCCATTTTACATTTCTGCAAATCTAGAGTTTGTAGTTTACTGTTTTGGTCTTAGTAGATAGCTTTCCTATTTGTTATGATTTCTACTCCAAGAATGGTCACATTTTTGTTTGTAAAGGAAGTTCTGTCATTATGAAAGGAGTTAGGAAGAATAAACTGTATCATTTGATTGCTAAGACTCTCTGTTGTAGTATTAATGTTGCTGTAAGTGAAAATCTGGATCTGTGGCATATGAGGTTAGCTCCTGTGAGTGAAGGAGGGTTGAATGAATTGCATAAGCAGGGTCTGATTAAGATTGAAGGATCCCAGAAGCTGGAAGCATGTGAAGAGTGCATTTTGGCAAAGAGCAAGAAGTCTCACTATCTAACTGGAAAGCACACATCTATGGCACCACTTGATTATGCTCACAGTGATCTCTGGGGGCCAGCACAGTCAAAGACAATTGGAGGAGGTAAATGGTTTATGAGCATCATTGATGACTTCTCAAGAAAACTCTGGTTGTTTGTGCTGAAAGACAAGACTGAAGCATTTCAGAAGTTTAAAGATTGGTGTGTGGAAGTAGAGGTTGAGAAGGGGACTACTCTTAAGTGTTTGAGAACAGATAATGGCCTTGAGTTCTTGGTTGAAAAGTTTCTGGAATATTGCAAGCAGAAGGGTATGAAGAGACATAGGACAGTACCAAACAATCCTCAGCAAAATGGAGTAGCTGAGAGAATGAATAGGACAATTCTTGAAAGAGTAAGAAGTATGTTGATAAGTTATGGTCTGTCAAATGGGTTCTGGGGTGAAGCTGCATCAACTGCAGCATATCTGATCAACAAGAGTCCTTCTGCAGCAATAGGTTTCAAGACCCCAGACTCAAGGTGGCATGGAAGCTGTGGTGATTACTCTCATCTTAAGGTTTTTGAATGTAAAGCTTTTGCACATATCAGACAAGGAAAGTTGGAAGCAAGAGCTCTCAAATGTGTGATGCTTGGATATCAAAAGGGTGTTAAGGGTTACATATTATGGTGTATTTAGCGAGGCAAACAAAAGGTGATTATCAGTAGGGATGTGGTTTTTATAGAAACTGAGATGCCATGTTTAAAGAAGCAGGCTGAGAAGCTTAATGTGAGTAAAAACACTACTGATGGCACAAGACTTAAGGTGGAGCTAGCTGAAAATTCTGGTTCTACTTCAAGAGAACAAGACCAGGTTCAAGACAACATACTTGATGATAATGAAGAATCCAGTGATGTTCAAGCAGAGGAAGATGACTTGGAAAACTATCAATTGGAAAGAGATAGGCAAAGAAGAAGGATTAAACCACCAACCAGATTTGGAGATGCTGACATTGTGCATTTTGCTTTCTGTGTTGCAGAGGAAATAGAGTATTCAGAACCAGCTACATACAATAAAGCCATGAAGAGTGCTGAGAAAGAAAAATGGTTGAAGGCCATGAAAGAGAAGATATAATCTTTGATGAAGAATGGGACTTGGATTCTGGTAAAGAAGCCAGGTTCTCAGAAGTTAGTAAGGTGTAAATGGATCTTCAAGAAAAAGATTGAAGCTGCAGAAAACAACAGAATGAGGTTCAAGGATCGGTTGGTTGCTAAAGGTTTTACTCAAAAGGAGGGGATTGATTTCAATGAAGTTTTTTCTCCTGTAGTTAAGCACAGTGGAATCAGGATTTTGTTAGCTGTTATAGCTCATTTGGACTGGGAATTACAGCAGTAAGATGTCAAGACAACTTTTCTACATGGTGATCTTGAAGAGACAATTTACATGATTCAACCTGAAGGATTTGTTCAACCTGGAGATGAAGATAAAGTCTGTCTGCTCAAGAAGAGTCTTTATGGTTTAAAGCAAAGTATCCGGCAATGGTATAAGAAATTTGATGATCACATACACAAGATAGGTTTCAGTAAATCTAGTTATGACAGTTGTGTTTATATCAAGAAGAAGGAAGAGGTTGTTGTTGCTTATTTGTTGCTGTATGTGGATGATATGTTAATTGATGGGCCAAATAAGTCTGAAATAGATAAGGTTAAAAGGGATCTTGAGAGCAGTTTCGAGATGAAAGATCTAGGAGATGCAAAGAGGATTCTTGGAATGGACATTGTTAGAAACAGAAAGAAGAAGGAGCTGTGGTTGATACAACATGATTATGTTGAGAAGGTTCTGAAGAAATTCAGAATGATTGATACTAAGGAGGTTTTGTAACACCCCGCGTTTTAATAGGCTTTAAATTTATTTTATCACTTATATGGATTATTATTGCTTCTATTATGTGAAATATTTCAACTTTTATTAGCTCGAATATTTTAGTTCGGGTTTGAGGGAGTCTATAGTTGCGCCCTAGTTAAATAAATAATGTTGTTTATTTTTTTATATTATGGACCTATTTTCTATTTTTTTTAGGGATTAATAAGTTGGGCCAAATAATTAATTTTATTTGCATAAAGGTTTTATTTTGGGCTTGTATAATAGCTAATTAGTATAATGAAACCATATGGAGGATAGGAATGTGTGATCTATAGAAAATAAAAGTTGATATTTACTTCTTAGGAGATCACGTATAGGATTAGGATAAAATAAAACCATAAATTCAAGATTTACGTAACACGTTTCCAACAGTTTCTCAAACTCCTAATCCTACTCAAACTCTTTTCAAATCTACTTAAAACCCTAAGTCCCCACGTCAAAAACTTTTACCACAAATTTTCGATCAGTTTCCGCTAGTTTAGTTGAACACTCATATTTTATTTTCCTTTCGATCACCGTTGCGGGAGACGACCTTTGTGAATAGATATTTATTTCGGTAAACTTTCTTCATTCTAGAAATTTTTGTCTGTCGGTTTAAATTTTCTCTTCTCGTATATGGCTGAATTTCATAAGAACGAATTTCGGTAAAATTTTAAATGGAATCTTTTCATGTGTCGTTTGTTTTGTAAGTGCTTGGGTAATATATGTATATAGTGGTGGTGAGGTGGAACGTAGGTACATGTTCTTGAAATTTGCTGTGGTTGTTGTCTCCTATGTGTAAAACAAGGGTAAAAGGATAGGGATTAGGTGCTTGGAATTGCAAAACTTATTCAAAGCCAATTAATACATATATAATAATCTTGTGTTTTTTTCTTCTTCCCTTTAACTATGAAGTCTATTATTTTAATAGTATAACTATATATTCAATTTCCTTAGGAAAGATTCAGTACGTATATATATATATAGTTATATGGTTGGAGATTTATAAATTGAAAGCAGATGAAAAAGAGATCGAAAAGGATCTGATATAGGGTTTAACATGTAAAGCTCTTTTATCTGGTATTTTCTTAGGAATAGAATGGGTCGTAGTAGTCAGAGAGTGAGTTCTGGGAATCTTTTTTTTTTTGTATTTGGGGCTAATGCTCTCTTAATTAATGAATTAATTGTTGGTTGTCAGCCGAGAGAGACAGAGAGGTTATAAAACAGGAAATTGAAAGATTATTTTTTTTAAACATCATTGTTCTTTTATTATTGTTATTATAATGTAAGTATATAGGATCAGGATTTTTATTTTTCTTTTAATCTAATCATAATATTATTGTTAGTATCATATTTGAAAGAATAGGAAGTATACGTTTTGGTCCTTAATATTTATTATATTATGTTTTATTAGGCTCGGCGCAATTAGGACCCTCGTCTGCTACTTGATTTGTTGGATCGGTTGTGCTCAAAATATAAGGTGTGGGATCTTATTTACCGTTGACTTATTTTGTCCTTTTTAATACGATGTGATTTTGCCGTATGTGATTATTTGACTTTAAGTGTTGAGCGGACCGTGTTAAGTTGTCCATTGACTTGCTCTCACTTGCGTTCAATACATTTGATATCATTAGTCGAGGACCTGTTGAGTTGTCCATTAACTTTGCTCTAACTTATTAACGCCTTGTACGTTCACATTTAGTGTTGAGTGGACCGTGTTGAGTTGTCCATTAAGTTGCTCTCACTCCTTGTTGAGTATTACTTGACTTTAATTTTCACTACGTATATCTGTTTTATTAAATTGGACAATATCTGGTATAACTGCCCACACTAAGTATATTCGCGTATACTTATCCCCAAACTTAAATTTTTCAGGTAATTGAAGTCGGAGGCGTGGAGGTGTCGAATGACGAGTTAAAATAAATAGGAAATTTATTTTGGTTCCTAAGACTTTAAAATTCTACATTTTGTTTATACCTTATTTCCTCTCGTACTTGTTGAATATGTTATATTTGGAAATTTTGACATTTATTATTTAATCTATTGACGTTTTTCTTTAAGCAAAATTTAATATTATTCTTTATTCTACTAGGAAAAGAAATATATTCATATTCCCGCTGTAAATATTCTTTAAAAATATTAAATATTCTTTTAAATATTATTTTAATGCCTTAATTAGATTAGGGTGTTACGGGTTTCAACTCCATTGGAACAGCATTTCAGATTGACTGTTGATCAGAGGCCAAAATCTGAAGCTGGCAGAAGAGAGATGGATATAATTCCATATTCCAACATAGTGGATAGCATTATGTATATGATGGTATGTACAAGACCTAATGTTGCTCATGCCATTAGTGTGGTTAGTAGATTTATGTCTGAACCGGGTAAAGATCATTGGTTGGCCTTGAAGTGGATTCTGAGGTATCTAAAGGGTACTATGAATCAAGGGATTCTGTTTGAAGGTGGAGGAAGCTATCAAGGAGATCCTTTGGTGGGATTTTGTGATGCTGATTATGCTTCTAATCTGGACACCAGGAAGTCACAAACAGGTTACATCTTTACTTTGTTTGGTTCAGCTATAAGTTGGAAGTCAAGTTTGCAGTCTGTGGTGGCTTTATAAACCACAGAATCAGAGTATATTGCCTTAACAGAAGCTGTGAAGGAAAGCATTTGGCTTAGAGGAATTGTGGAAGATTTTGGGATCAAACAAGATGCTGTTGTGATTAATTGTGATAGTCAATCGGCTCTGCATTTGGCCAAACACCAAGTTTTCCACGAGAGAAGCAAGCACATTGATGTGAGGTTGCATTTTGTAAGAGATGAGGTGGAGAAGGGTACAGTCAAGGTTGTGAAGGTTCCTACTGAGCATAATGCAGCTGATATGCTCACCAAATCTTTGCTGGTTTCCAAGTTTAAACATTGCTTGGAACTGGTGAATTCAATCTCTCATTGGTTGAGAGGTGAAGCCCTGTAGTGGGGCTGAGTGGAGAGGAAGCTATTTCTGATTAATGTTTCTCTTGTTGCAGCATCTAGCCAAGGTGGAGATTTGTTATGATTGTGGCTGCGTGCTGCATGAGGATTGCATGGTGAGGGGTTAACTTGTAATATCAGAAGAGTAGAAGGATCGAGCAGATAATAGCTCGTGAGAATTAGTTACAAAGAATGAAGACAGGTCGTGCATAGATGCTTCTAGATGAGCTGTAGAGTGATCTTGATCGTAGAGTCTTCGACGGTGAACATCATGAGATGCATGGCGGTTTCCCTTTACTATTTAGTGTTTGTTATCTTCCACTTGTAGCTAAGATCTTTTGTACGCAGAGAGAGAGAGAGAGATAAGGGATACACGAGTGAAGAAAGTAGAGTGCTACTGTTTCATTACTTGATCCAATTTCGATCTTTGGGTAGATTAGGATTGGTGAATTAATCTGTAATCTCTTCGATCTTGTTTCATTAATAAGAAAGGCTGACTCTACCGTGGACGTAGGCAATTTTGCCGAACCACACTCCACCCCCTCCTTCAATTTTTGCGTTTTATAGTTGTTATTTATTATCCCTGGAAAATGATACAGAGATTGATACAGATTTATAAGTTGAAAACTTCCAAATTATAATACAAAGATTGATATAGATTTATAAGTCGAAAACTTCCAAATTATGATACAGAGATTGATACAAATTTATAAGTCGAAAACTGAAAACATAACACTTATATACAGAGGTTGATTCAGAATTATAAGCCGAAAGGAACATAATCAAACTTCCACCTTGAATATATTGATTCGAGAAACAAATCTTCATTATTCAATTATCAATTAAAGACAAAATCCACATCATATAACAACTTTTGGTTCCAATCTGAATATCTGTAGTCATACAAGTAAGTAAATACATCATTGATTCAAGAAACGAATCTTCATAAACCAGTAATCAATTAAAGACAAAATCCACATTAAAAAATAAGTCGAGTAATTCAACACAAATTCAATATGAAATTATAAATTACAATAACAAGAGCAATCAAAACTGTGAAAAAATCAATCTCTCACCGATAAGCCACAAGCTGAAAAACACCAAATTCAGTAAAGGAATCAGCTATCCCACTACCGATAGCATTCAAAATCGTTAAAAGCTAGCTTATCTTTCAATCTAAGAAACAACAAACTGGAACCATACATTATGATAAAATGGCAACCAAAGCTGCATTGATTTCAATCTTTCACATAAAATCCTAGCAACTACGCATAAATTAACACTATACCTTATTAGCAGTAATAGAAGACCCCTTCGCCTCCATTCTACGCTTTCGAGAATTCGGATTTTTGCAACCCTTAATGGTGGATTTCGAGTCCAAATTCTTCATATCAGGCTTTTTTTGAATATCTAGGGTTTCCAATTGCTTCCCCATTGTTGCTGATGCGTCTCAAAAAAGACAGCATTAGAAAATGAACTAAAATGATAGCTGAACTACATGAACATTTACCTATTCCTTCTGGATTCTTTCTCTGCAATTTGACCAATCACCACCACGAGCAGGAATGTCCCCAACACCTGCGATAGGAATGGAAACTGTGGAATTTGCCCGGGAAACCACCTCCGATGCTAAAGTCAGATTCCAAGAAAAAACCACAATATGTTTTCAGGTGCTCGTATATGTGTGTGTGGTATGTCTATGTATCTCAAAAAACCTACCGAAAAAAAGAGAAAACTTGTATATATACCCCCTTCTGACTTGGAGATGAAGTATCAACGTTGGGTAAATCCTCCAATACCTTTTAGACGCGTGCTTTTCCCTTATTCGTTGTGCAAGACATGCTTTTCCGTAATTCCGGAAAAGTGTGTGATAAAGCAGTTTTTCAATCAGAGGTGTACCAGCTCTCTTTAGGCCCGATTCTGAGACCTGACGAGCTCTCTCCTATTTTTGAACTCCAGCCAGCTCGTCTAGGAGTATCATGTCTTATCAGATGTCTCATAACGCATAACTATCCAGGTCTCTTCTGAATTTAGCTCTCAGATAAATAGAGGCAGTAAGGCTTTATCATGATTTACTCGTCTATTTTCCCTATTGCACAGGTCAGGTCTCTAAAGGGTAGAGACCTGGTTGTTTTTGGACCATATCAGTTGCATCTGCGATTCTTCTTTTCTTTTGATTTCCACCGCACTTGTTCGTGGTTTCAGAGGTCATGCATGGTGTTTCAAGGGTTACATGTCAGTTTTCAATGAATTGATTTCGAGCATGGACCCAAAATTAGGCTCATATGGGGCCTGTTTCAATGGTCGGCCCAGGACCAGCTGTAGGAAAATTTTAAAATTTCAATGAAAATTTAAACCCCATTTTACTCCACGTACCACTCCATAAAAAATAATAATAATAATGTACTATTGTACCCTTATAGTCTCATTATAAATTAAATAAAAATATTAATCCTATTACTCTACAGTCACCAAACATATTAATCCTATTTTTCTACAGCCACCGTCGATCACTTCATACTTATCAAAATCTTGAAGATGGATACTTCTGAATCTTTCACTATCTCTCCAATTTGATCAAACCGTTAAATTTAGAGTGAGGTGAAAGCTTTACTTGCAAAATCAAAGATGGTACAAATTTCTTCTACTTAATTTCTCGGCCCTCTTCAATATTGATTTGTGTCCATTCTTTTTCAGTTATAAAATTAGTATCTTCAATATTAGGGTTCAAATTATTTTGTTTTTGAAGAAGATTTGATATGCGGTTGTGAAATTTGGCAAAGGAATCAGCCGCGACTCAGAGGCCTTGGATTTAGCTTCCTGAATAACTGTAATTTCTTGCCAAAACTAAGAAAGTGCGTAAACTTACTTCCATTATTCCCCAATTATTGATAGAAAACGAACAATTATGCATTGGTAACAAAAGTAAAATGAAAAGTTTGAACTCATTTTTCTGTGACATTCTTGGGTTGCAATATTTTTTTCATTTTTAATATGATATGTAAATGAATAAACTCAAATCAATTAAACAATTCAAATTTTGATGGTCAATTTGTGTGACATCATTTACTATTGTTTTTGTCGTATAGTATTAATAACATGCAGTGACGAAGCCAGAAATTTAATTCAGGGGGGTCCAACTTATATTAACATTTTTTTACAGACATAAGAAGAAGTTTAATACAAAGTTAAATATATAAAACTTTTTAATATGAAATACTTTAAAAACATTTAAAAAAACCAACGCAATGAAAAAAATATTTCAAGTATAAATTAGATAAATTGCATGGTATAAGATGACGAGTTAATGAGCAAAATATTACTAAGACTCGATCTCAACACAATAATAAGATATAGTAATAATTTAAAATTGAATCCAAGGTATAGAAACATCGCTATTGTTAAAATAAAATATGTTACGCATCAACAACGTTTTTTTAGAACATCAAGAATATTTGGAGGCCATACATGAAAAGAGGTTAAATATATCTCATTTTGAGGCAAACACAAATGAAGGAAAACATAAATAAATGCGCAAGCACAAACCAAGAAGTTAAAAATATAAATAGACAAACACAATGAAAAAAAGAAGAAGAAATAAAAAACATCGATGAAGGACCAAAAAATAAAAAAGTAGGACAGAAAAATAGACCAACACAATTGTGTGCATGGTAATCGAACAAAAGAGTTCAGAGAAAAAGGGAAACATTAAAATAATGGCACCAAACACCAAGTAATATAACATTAGCTTTCATATTTAATATTAAACATATGTTATTTCTTCTAAATTATACAAACAATCACTAATATACCCTATTTTTTTTCACAAACCCCAGGGGGGTCCAATGACCCCCCTGCACCCCCCCTCCCTTCGTCTCTGATGACATGTGCCCAGATGAAAATAATAGTATATCTCTACTTAAAACTTTGAGTAACACTTGGGTGCAGACATCTCTACCATGGAAATGGTCTACCATTTTTTTTTTTATAATTTCCAGATTTTTTGTCCCGACGGAGCCTTCGGCTCCGATTTTACGGCTCCGCCTTCGCTCCGATTACTAAAATAAGGATAATCGGCGGGCAACAATTTGGACTTTTTCGGCTCGCTCCGAGGCCTTCGGCTCCCTTCGCTAGAATCTTGACCACAGAAGAAGCGACAAACAAAAAAAAGGGGTAAACAAAATTGAAATTAAAAAAAAATGAAAAAAAAAAACGGTCAAAGGGGGGTTTGACCAGGGTCATACCCGAGTCAACCGGGTCGGGTCGGGCAGGTCAGCGGGTTCTGCACCGTGCAGAATCTGCACGGGAGTCTTCGTCTAAAACTTTTTCACATTATTAATCCTGAAATGCTTCTATAATGGTGATATCGTGAAAGATAGAAACGTTTACTTCATAGGAGGAAAAATCCTGCACGGTAGAGAGGATGTTTTAAGGTATCTGACATCAAATGAGGAGGCCTTGGATGATACTATTAAAACTTTAAGGTGTTATTTGTTTGACAGATAAATCGCTTGAGGATATCACTGATTCAACAAATCTCTCATGTAATGCAAATATTTCATTGCTGCTTGTGTAAATAAATTCTTGACTTGCATCCAAATTGCTAAGATTGAATTATATTATTGCGCTACTGAGACGAGTCATGTCTCCGACTTTTAGCTAGTATGAGTTTATTTAATGCCACAGTGAAATTTTGTATTGTGTAGGCTAGCTTTTCTTTATGTACTCTTTTCAGATACCATTTTATCAATCTTGAAATGCAACCATTCTTATTCCTTGTTTTGCTTACTCAGATGATTTGTGTGCATCCATTTATAGATTTTATCAACAATCTTGTGTTTCTTGCATCGTTTATCCCATGGACACAGTAACAGCAATAAGCCAAAAAAGATGATAGGACAATGATATAGGCAGATGCACGCTTAATCGAGTACCAAAGAGGACATGCACACTTAGATGCCTTGTACGCTGCATGATACCTATGCATGCATGTACAGTTTGAATGGAACATACATATTTATTCCTTCTGCATTTCATTTAGATGCAGCAGTAATTCCCTCATTGAATACGTGTGCGACATTTTATTTAAAAATTCTACCAAATGACGAAGAGGGCTTTAGAAATAGGACCTTTTTGTTATGGGTTAATTGCTACAATTATTCGGACAACCACCTAAATCAAAGTTTCAAATCAAACACAAATGTAATGACGTCTTACAAATAGAGAATCGAACTTGATAATTTTCTAATCCGCGAGCTGTAATTTTCCGACAAAGTCATTGTAGAGACTACCAAAGTAGAGATGACCTTCAAATTCTACAGCAGAAGTTACAAACTTCATCACCTTCCCTGTGGGATCATCGAAGACTCTGATAATGTTACCATCACTTCCTACATTCACAACCATCGCCGTTTCATATATATTCATCACCAAATTGCCAATAATTTCAGGAAATGCCTCTGCTATATACTTGAAAGCAGGCAATCTGTATACGAATAATGGCCACATAGGCTTACCCTGCAATTCAAAGATAAAAAAATTTGGAGAAAATAATGTAAAAGTTAATTTTGGTGATTACTAAGGTAAAAATTAATTATTTTTGTTTTTTTAATTTTTATTTTCTATTTGAAAAAACACCAACCCTAGAAAAAACTATACAACAACCAAAAATAACCACAAAGGGTGCGTTTACTTTGATGGAAAAGGATGGAAAATAAATATTTTCACCCTTTTACCATCATTTTCACATGTTTACTACGGGAATGGATAATTTTCCTGGGCAGCTCATTTCCCATCATTTTCTTTTCATGTGGAAAATATTAATTTGGGGGGTGTGATAATATTTTTCATAGAATAAAAGTCATAAAAATTGGGAGAGGCACTAAAAAAAACACCAAAATACCGACGCAAACTTTCCGTCGGTGATTACCGACGGAATTTCCGTCGTTAAAAAAAGAAGTGTCGGCAAAATTGGCGGGATTTTTCACGCCGGCATTACCGACAGAAATTCCATTGGTAATTTCGGTAAATCCGTCAGTAATTTAAAAAAATAAAAAAAAATAGCAAAAAGATCACCGATGGTATTTCCGTCGGTAATTACCGACAGCACAATACCGTCGGTAATTACCGACGGAAATGCTGTCGGTGATCTTTTTTTAGCTTTTTTTTTTTCGAATTACTGATTACCGACGGAAATGCCGTCGGTGTTTCCGGTTTCAGCATCTCACATCGAAAATTTACAAGAAAAATGTCTTGTATATAGTACTTATTGTTGGTTAACATTTCAAAAAATAATTGAACAAGTTTGACTGAGCCATGGTGCACCCGTCCAACTTTATGACCGAGCGTGCCGCACCCATGTAGCTTGTTTCTTTAAAAAAAATTAAAAAAAAAACTAAAAATTAAAAATAAAAAATTAAAAATCACCGACAGAAAATTCCGTCGGTAATCGGCATTTTCCGTTGGTAATCACAGACAGAAATTTTCCGTCGGTAATTTTTCCGATCTCACTGCCCGACAAAATTCCATCTAAAATACCGACGGAAATTTCCGTCGATGATTACCGACGGAATATATTTTCCGTCGGTAATTTCATCACCGACGAGCGTTTTACCGACGGAATGATGACGTCGGTGATGAAATTACCGACGAAATTCATGGGATTACCGACGGTAATTTCCGTCGGTGATTCAGCATTTTTTTGTAATGAGGGTGAGGGACCATGTGATATATATACTACATCCGTCCCGTTCAACATGTTTCATTTCCTTTTAAGAAAATAATTAAGAAATCATTTTATTAACTTTATGTCACTTCAAAAACATTTTATATCATTTATCAATTCAAAAGTACTTTATATTACTTTATTCACTACACTAAACACACAATTTATATCCAATCCTTCTTTTCTTAATCTTCGTGCCGAAAAGAAGTGAGACTTGTTAAACGAGAAGGAGGGAGTAATTTTTTTTTCCATTATAGTAAACATGTGAAAAGAGGTGTGGGAAATGTATTTTCTCATCTTTTCCAATGAAAATTTTACAACTAAAGTAAACGCAACGTAAGTTTAGTAGTTTTACCTGTAACAATGCGATCCAATAGGAGCCATCTGGAGCAAGATTAATGTTATCTGGCCTTCCAGGAAGTTTATCCACAAAAACCTCTGTTTCGCCTTTCTTTTCTCCTTCCAACCAATACTTGAGACACCTAAATCTGCTCCAATTTCAAAAATCACCAAATGGAACCCATTAAAGATAAATATAAGAAAAAGATTTATTTAAACACCATTTGTAACGACTTCACATTCTGGTTTGTAGCAAAATAGACACGCCCAATAAAATCGAACTACTAAAAATATGACTGCTTTAAGCATGGAATAACATAATGCCAGTGTACTTTTTTTTATTTCTAAAGTCAAAATCACATCAAAGTTAATTATTTAATTTACGAATTGATAAAGTTTAAGTAAAATTAAACATACCTCCATGTTTCACAGACAACCAGGTAATCTTGGTCTGCAGATAGAGCGACGCCATTTGCAAACGCAAGACCATCAAGAACAAGAGATGTAATGTTTGATAAAGGATCGTATTTGAGGAGGCGCCCGTGTGGCTCGGACTCTAATATATCAAGTTGCCAACTACGGAAGTCGAATTTTGTGGTAGCATCGCTGAAGTACAATGTGTCGTCCGATGATGCGATCACATCATCTGCAAATCTTGTGGAAAATTAAGGATACATCACATTAGCTACTTTCATTTGTGTGAGAAATGACAACACTATCCAAAATGATAAGGGAAAAAAAGGTTAGTTTACCCTAGCAAGTTCCATTTTTTATACCATTTGAATAAAGAGATAATTGACATTGAAATCACAAACTCTGATCTAAAACTATAACTTCGACCTGATTTTTAAAACATAGCAAACAAATACTTAATTATACTTTTTAAATTTTTTACAAATTAAAACTAGCTCTCCCAAATTTTTCATAGGTACAAATTTCAAAATCATGTCGCTCAAGGCCTTAATTCGATTAGTATCTAGACAGTCTCACCTTATTTCGGAACCATCAACATGGGATGAAAGAACCTTGACTCCATCTTCACTAACCTTGAGCAAACCCTGTCCATCATCATGATTAACCCAAACGTTCAAATATAATACTTATATGTTATAACACAAACACCGCAAACAAATGAATAATTTTAAATATAGCCCCAAATTACTCTAATAGCCCCCTAATTAAAATACAAAAATTGTACAATTATAACCCTGTAGACCCCAATATTATAATCTATTAACAATAAAATATAATCTGAAATCATCTACAACAACCAAACAAAACATAAACCCCAACATTGATTTGCGGTGTTTGCTTCTCCGTTCATCGGTTCTACTCCATTTCGTGAAATGGAAGAAGGTAGAATTCTTGTTTTCAGCCAACAACAAAGAGAGACAGAAGAGAGGCATATATCTCATATCGAAGAAGGTAGAATTCTTGTTTTCAGCCAACACCATTTATGAAGGAATTTTCTGATATTGATTGTCAATTTTCTCCATATTTCTCAAAATTCAACGGCATCATACATTAGATTAATTTAGATTCACACATAAACTCGTGATGTTAAAACTTCATCATCTAATGTTAAAAAATTTAAATTAAGATTGTTGTTGGAACAATATTTTGCAGCTCCTCAGTTTGGCTATGAGAGGATAGAAGCTGAGTGATAATGATTAGAGCTATAGACTTTTTTAGGACGGTAACTTATGGGGTAGTGGGGATTCACGACACCAAATTGCAGGTCTTACATTTGAGGACACTTTGTGAATTAGTATATGATCCGTAGGACTTCTTTTGGCCCGATTGGGCTGAAACTCACGTGCCTCGCACGTGATCAACTATCTCAGCCCAATCTCTATGAAGCATTTGTCGAACAGATGAAGTGCAACACAGTATTGTTTCATCTCCTCCACAACACTCAATAATTTCATAATCGCTACCTCTCTTCCACTCAGAAGCAGCCTATGTTATGAATACATGGTTTTGGAATCTCTTGCATTTGTTGTATTATTATGCATAAGGGGAAGAAAAAAAAGAGAGAGAAGAAGAAGAAGAAGAAGAAGAAGAAGAAGAAGAAGAAGAAGAAGAAGAAGTTGGAAATGGTTTATAGTTAACCATTAATTGAGAAATATTGTTAATTAAATATTTATTATTTGATTAAAATATTTATTGGATGTTAATCTATGTCGTGAGTAGATCAACGTGGTATATTTAATATCTCTAAACCGATTTCCGGTGAGTGAGATATTGTGTGCTAAAGGTTGGATGTTGGAGTAGAAACTGATATGTTATATTTATATAAATGTTAGTTGTCCCACATCGGTTATATGTGGATGATTTGACTTGTATTTAAGTCATGACTCTTGGCCTTCTGTAACTATCAAAACTCTTCATCCGACAGAGCCTTTTCACATTCGTAACCGCCAGCCATCATGGCTTCTTCATAATGGTCATTATGGAGACGAGTCCCTTCACATGGTTCGACAGCCTATATATAGGAGGCATGCTCATTTGCAAAACTAACTCAATCGAAGCATTCTCTCCTCTCTAAAGCATAGCATAACATTTTAGTTCAGTCTTCATTCTTATCCAGTTCGCCGGTGCTCGGTCCAGTTTGTGGTGTTGCTACTGCCGAGACGATAAAGTTTGTTTTAACCTTTGGGGACGAGCCGCCTTTCCGTGAGCACTACCGGGGCGTATTCTCGTCTTGCGGGCAGAAGTTTACTTCGGACGATCTTTGGTTCTTTCTAAATTCAAGTTCTTAGTTATATTTCGTTGTTGGATTGACGATGTTATTACTGTTCAGTTTCTATATCAATAGAAGTACGCATTGTTCATTGTTATTTACACGATCAAGTATCCGGTTCCTAACAGAAGCTACCATTCAAGCTTCTCTATGTTAGCTATTTTTATTGCTTTATGCCTCTTTTCGACCAATTATTAATAAAAAATATTGTACCTATGCAATATTTGATGAGGCTGAAGTATTCTTGTGGCAAATCTACTTCCACTCTTTGTAACTCGCTGCATCATTTCACTCACAACTAAGAAGACAATCAAAAAAGACACAGAAGAAACCGTGGAAGAAACATAGATAAATTGTCCGACATGAGAGCAGCAACTCCACCACCTGCAGCACCGCTCTCATCTCTTCTATCGGAACTAGCAGTTGTCGATCTTCTTCACCGTCTCCACTAATTTTGTGTCTCTTCTTATTCTTTCCATCATCATCGCCGCCGGAAGTGGAGGCTTCGGTTCTCTTCTTCTTCTTTGGAACTTCAGCGCCGTCTGCAGTCCCTCTCCTTCTCCCTCTTTATTTCTTGAAAGCAGTAGCGGGAGGGCTCAAATTCAGTAAAAATGGAGACACCTTGCATGTAGCACGTGAAGCTGGAGAAGTCCGATGGAGGAGATGAAACAATACTCTTCTGCACTTCATCTTTTCAACGAAATGCTTCACAGAGATCGGACTGAGATAGTCGATCACGTGCGAGGCACGTGAGTTTCAGCCCGATCGGGCCAAAAAAAGTCCTACGGAGCATGTACTAATTCACAAAGTGTCCTTAAATGTAAGTCCCGCAATTTGGTGTCCTGAATCCCCAGTCCCGCAATTTGGTGTCCTGAATCCCCACTATCCCATAAGTTAGTGTCCTAAAAAAGCCTCTAACTCCAATGATTAAGCTCTAGATCTAGATTTGAAAGATAGTACTAAAATTTATATTAATTTTTAACTTTTTTCTATAGGGCTAGCACTCCTAGCGGAGTTCTTAAAATTTGCTCTTAATTTTACTTTTAAAGCTTTTCACTACACTATTTCAATCTCTATTTTAAATATTATGCATACAGTTCTCCTATTTTTCACTAAAATTTTATGTAAATGGTGGGCCCAGCTCAAACTGTGAGATAAGAATAGATTTAGAGTATTCCCAACAGATCACTCAAAATTAATCTTAATTTTAAATTTAAGCTAAAATAAATAAAAGTGAGATAAAAAGATCATCCAATCGATCTCCTAAATTAAACTGGACCCACAAAAAACTTTACACCCCTCCAAACTTTTCCTAAAATTTACACCTCTATGAATCTATTCTTATCTCACAATTTGAGTTGCGTGCGGTCACCATTTTGATAAAATAGTTAGTGAAAAATAGAACTGTTATATGCTTTTTTTAAATAAAGACTTAAAATAGTATAGAGAAAGCTTTACGAGTAAATTTTAGGTCGTCATTTAGACGAGCTATTAAGTACACAAAAGTTAAAGGATGTGATTAAAATACAAAAGATTAACTCATTATCACATGAAACCTTAAATAGGACATATTATATAAATATATTATTTATTCCTAAATAAGGTATATTTTCTTAAAACGGGACTTGAAAAAAAACATACTATGCATTATAATAATGTATAATTTATTTCTATTTATAACTCTGGTCCCAAGTTGAAACCATATTTTTTAATTTCTTAATAGAGTTTATTACTTAATATTCCTTTATAGAGGTTTACGGTAATTTTGTCAGCTCCATATATAAGATTACTTTAAATATGATGAGTAACGTCTAACGGAAATTTAAATTTTGATTACCTACCTGATGAGCATTGCAAACGATTAGATCTCCGGCCAGTGTAGTTGTTATCCCCAACAAACTACTACTCTCAATCTGCCACAAATTCTCCCACGTTCCATTTCTATGCATCCTTTTCACACTCCCATCCCTCGTCGCCGTATAAACAACTCCGTTTCCGTCAACGGTGACATCCTCCGGCTGCTGCAGCACCCCTTCTCCTAGCTTTATCACATTCTGTTCGGACACAACTTGTAAGAATTTTTAGATTCTTATGTTATTTATTTAATTAGTTCTTAGATATAAATAAGTTCTTTCGTTCTGACCTGTAATTTGCCGTTGGAGGGAGCCGGTGAAAGGGTGGAAGAAGGTGGGTTTTCAAGATAAATAGGATAAGGTGATAGAGAAAATATTTGTTGAAGAGCAATTGCAATTGCCACCACACAAACTATCACAATTCTTGAAAATGATATCAACGCCATGGCTCAATTAAGTTCTATCATAGTACTATTCCAATTTATACGAGTACGTCTTTATTATTTATGAGTTAATATTTATGAAAATTAATTGATTTGGGCTAAATATTTACATGCTTGGGTATAAATTAAATAGTTGCTTTCTAGCTGCAGTAGTGTGGTGTCTTGTAGCTGTAAGTGGCCATCTCTGAATTATGAATCTACACACTTTACCAAGTGCAGACGGCAACTAGTATTTGATAAGATTAATTGAATTAGACTCACAAAATAGCTGTTCTAGAAAAATGAAAATCACGAAATAGTTTAGTAAACAAATTCTTATAGTAATATTTACTCTAAGAACGGTTAAGATAAAGGCCAACTTGCATTTAAATTCCCAACTTTTTTTTTCTTCAAATTCTGGTTTATCATCACTTTTTAATTTTTTGCCTAAATTCTCATACGTTTTGATTTTTCAGATTTTTCTCCGGAAAATAAATTGGGGACAAAATCTAAGATGACATGTACAATTCAAAGTGATGTGGTGTTCAAAACGTCGTTGTTTTAACTGAAACGATGTCATTTTGATCTTAGGAATTAAAAAAAAAATTCAAATTATACATCAATGACCACCTCATCATCTCATTCATCTGCGTTTATGATATATACTCGCATAATAAAATCAAGCTCAAGATCATATCTTCCAATAGAAAGAAATATACTCCAATACCTTCCAAGAATATGTTGTGGCTAGAAACCCCACATAAAAGTGATAAATCAAGCTCATGATTCTTAATACGAATATAGTTGAGCAATATATATAAGACAATAAAACACAACTAAATTGAACATTTTCCCTCTAATTTAGAGGTTGGTGTTTCAAGTCATTTGTGCATAAAATTTGAGGGGAAAAAAACTTGTGAATTTAAAAATAAGGCATGGTTACAAGTTACAACTGCCGAATAAAAATGGCATTCAATTCTAATCTAACTCGAATCAAATAGTATTTTTTTTAAGGGAAAATTGAACTTTTATTAGCTTAATTGGTAGAGACAATAATTAGATGAGTAGTCCAACCTCCAAATTGTTAAGCAATGATGCTCGAAAGTATATTATGCTAAACTATGAGCTGCTAATTCGACGAACATGTGAGAACTCGACTACAATTTTTTCCTTCTTAGCATTGATCAAACGAGATTATTTTCTATTGCATTCTCGTGTTGCATTAATAAGAGAATGACATGTGGCATGACTAAGAGTTCAAGATTTAGGGTATATGTAAGAAATGTATATTTCATAAATTTTAAACCCATAATCACGCCACGTGTCATTCTCTTATTAATGCAATAGAAGATGCAACACGAAAATGCAATAGAGGATCCGATCTAGCATTGATAGCTTCATGATCAAGCCATTCATTGAATATAGCATCTAAACCATTATTCACATCGCTAACAATGTGAATTGCAAACATAGAATCCGTATAAACGAACATAGGTCTAAGATCATTTTCTAAGCAGAACGTGACACCCATCATAATAGCATGCAATTCTCCAACAAGAACACTTGGAAGAAATCTTGCTTCTCTAGCCACCGCTGTCCATCACTTTGCCTTATGATCACTTAAGATAAATCTTATACCAATTTTGTGTTGGAAAATTGGTTTTGATAAATCAATTTGTGTATATATTTATTTTATTAAGTAAAATAAATATTAAATGTGATTTGTAATCTCAAAACCGATTTTCGGTGAGTGAGAAATGATGGTTTGAATTGGTTGTTCGTGTAGAGAAATTGTGTGTTATAGTTGTATTTGTTGTAGGCAAATTCTCTAAAATGAATGAGTTCGGCTCGAACCATAAGCTTTGGTCGTTGGATTGAGAATTGGGCATTAAGTCTTTTAAATTAATTCTTTTACAAAAGATTAATTTGGACTAATGTGTATAAATTGGATTTGATCTAATTAATTTTATCGGCCCATTTGTGGAACACACAAAGTGCAGCAAATATCACATGTATTGGCATTAAAGCCATGAAACCGCCAAGACTTGTGGTGCGTGTGTGCATGTGGTGGATTTAAATTTGATTTCTAATCAAATAGTGTAACAGCCATGTAATTTATTTGGCTTTCGATTCTCTGACACGAAACAGTCACATTTGTTTGTTAATGCACTTGAATGTGCTTAATTCTCATGGGTGAGATTGACCTATAAATAGTGGTAGTAGAAGCATAGCAATGGAGACGGAAAAAATATACGAAAATTATTTTTGCATTGTTCTTATCTTAATTAGCATTCTAGTTCATAGTAAAGCTCAGTTCTCCTCCTCGTCCAGTTCGTCGGAGCTCTTCAGTTTGCGGTGCTGCTACTGTTGAGACGTGAAGTCGTTTACCTTTGGGGACGAGCCGTCAATCCGAGAGCACTACCGGGGCGTTTCTCGTCTTGTGGGCAGAAGGCATCTTCGGGCGACTTCTACAATAATCTGGTTTTGTTTCTAGTTTGTTGTTTCATTTATTTCCTTGTATTATTGATATTCTTGCTTGTTAGTTCAGTTTGCATTGCTTCTTCATTGTAATTTTCACGAGCTAGTACACCGGTACTAACAATCGCAAGACGAGAAAACTTGCACGTTACTTGCTCGTGTGTTCATGGAGAAGAAATCTATACTTATAATTTGAAATTAAGCATATTGAAACTTAATTCCTTTGCTTGGAGATGTCGACCGATCCTTCCACCGGCTCCAACACCACTGGCTCCACCGCCTCCGCCACCATCGGCTCCACTGCTTCAGCAACCATTGGCTCAACTACCTCGTCCACGATTAGGTCCTCATCTGCCCATCTGTTTGGGCAAACGGGTGGTCAGTCCTCCACCATGGCCCCGCTGCAAATGTCGAGGACATTGGGGCTTGCCGAGAAACCTCCTATCTTCTCGGGCAAAGGCTTCAAGTATTGGCAAGAGAAGATGTTGTTCTACCTCACCACGGTGGGGTTTGCTGGCTTCTTGACTCAAGATAAGCCGGCGACACCAAGCGAAGAGGAGACGAACTTTGAAGTTCGTTCCAGCTTTGATAATTGGTGCCAAAGAGATTACCTTTGTCGTAACACTGTCCTAACATACTTGGATGGTGGTCTCTACAAGGTGTTCCGAATTCACACGACTTCTAAAGAGTTGTGGGAGGCTCTCGGAAAGAAGTATCAAGTTGATGAGGCGAGCACTAAAAAGTTCGTCGTAGCCAAATGGTTGGACTACAAGATGGTCGATTCTCGACCTGTGATGGAACAAGTGGAAGAATTTCAAACTCTTGCACACGATGTTCAAGCCGAAGGGATGCCCTTGTCCGATGCCCTATCCGTGGCAGTCATGATTGAGAAGTTGCCTCCAAGTTGGAGGGACTTTCAAAGTCACTTGAAGCACAAGCGCTCGGAAATGTCCGTGGAGACCTTGGTTTCAAAGCTTCAAGTGGAGGCTCTTGTGAGGAGTCGTGATCAATTGACTAAAGCTCCTATGGAGAGGAAGGCCAATTTGACTGAACAAGGTGGTGGTCAGTCTCACAAGCGCCCTCGCCCAAATGCTAATTACAGGAGCAAGGGAAAGCAAGTTGCACAACCATCGAAGTTCAATGGCAATTGCTACAACTGTGACAAACCTGGCCACATGGCTAAGGATTGTAAGAAGCCGAAGAGGAAGAGGGCTAAGAGCAATGTCAACAATGTCGAGAAGGACTTCGACAAGTGGGACAAGGAAGACTTCGTGGCTGTGATCACCGAAGTGAATCACGTGGCTACTCCGAAAGCTTGGTTCGTGGACACCGGTGCTATTGTGCACATCTGTGTCAACCGAGACTTGTTCTACACTTATAAAGAGGTTGATAACAAATCAATCACCGAGGCTAGTGGTCGAACTTCTCAAGTTGTTGGAGTGGGCACTGTGGTTCTTCAACTAACCTCGGGCGTGGAGATTACCTTGAAGGATGTGTTGCATGTCCCAACAATCCAAAAGAATCTAATTTCTGGCATTAAATTGACTAGGAAAGATTTTGTTTTGAACTTTCATGGTGATCATGTTGTAATTCATAAGTGGAGAAAGACTCTCGGCAGGGGTTATGTCTGTGAGGATCTTTTCAAACTTAGTGTTAGAGCTTGTAAGCCTCCTATGGCAGTTGCTAATAAAAATGCTTCTACTTCTGCTTACTTGCTTGAGTGCTCTGATTTATGGCATTGTAGACTTGGTCACGTAAATCTAAATGCTATAAAAAGATTAGTAAAAATGGATTTACTAAAGATAAATAAATTTAATACACAAGACAAATGTGAAGTCTGTGTGGAAGCTAAAATGGCTAAGTTACCGTTTAAATCGGTAGAAAGGAGCACTAAACCTCTAGAACTAATTCATACTGATGTTTGTGATTTAAAGTTTGTGCAAACTAGAGGTGGTAAAAAGTATTTTATTACTTTTATTGACGATTGCACAAGATACTGTTATCTTTACTTGTTGAGAAGTAAAGATGAGGCTATTGAAGCATTTAGAAACTTCAAAAATGAAGCTGAAAATCAACTTGGTTGTCGAATCAAGATGGTTCGGAGTGATAGAGGTGGAGAATATGTTGCTCCGTTTGCTGAGTTATGCAACGAAAGTGGTATAATTCATCAAAATACTGCTCCTTATTCACCACAATCAAATGGCGTTGTTGAACGTAAAAAATCGAACTCTTAAAGAGATGATGAACACTTTGTTGATTAGTTCGGGATTACCCCAGAATATGTGGGGGGAAGCTGTTCTAACGGCCAATTATATCTTGAACAAGATTCCACTCAAAGGGAAGGACGTGACTCCCTATGAGCTTTGGAAAGGAAGAAAACCTTCGTATAAATACCTTAAAGTGTGGGGGTGTTTAGCTAAGGTAGAAGTGCCTTTACCAAAACAAGTTATAATTGGACCTAAAACGGTAGATTGTATCTTTATTGGTTATGCACTTACAGCAGCGCTTATCGATTTGTAGTACACAAATCGGAGATACCTGATGTTCATGTGGGTACAACGATTGAATCAAGGAATGCTGTGTTCTTTGAGAATATCTATCCTAATAAGGATAAGATTGATCCTAACTCTAGCAAGAGAGTTGAGGATGAAACTACAAGTTCCAAACTTGTAGATGAGCCTACGAGTTCTAAACCCGTAGATGGAGATGAGGCCACTATAATCTAAAACGGTGTTCTATGGACCACCGAATAGAAAACGACCCAGGTCTACTCCTGTAAATGTAGAACCTAGACGTGGTACTAGAGTTCGAAAAGTAAAGATTTATGGACCGGACTATGTCGTTTTAATGCTAAACGGTGAACCGGTGACTGTAAGAGAAGCCTTATCTGGTTCGGATGCGGCTTTGTGGAAAGAAGCAATAGACATCGAGATTGAGTCTATTATGCAGAATCACACTTGGGTGTTAGTTGATCTACCACCTGGTAGTAAAGCTTTAGGATGTAAGTGGATCCTAAAAAAGAAATACAAGTCTGACGGGACTATTGATAAATACAAAGCCCGACTTGTAGTTCAAGGTTTTAGACAAAAAGAAGGATATGATTTTTTTGATACCTACTCACCTGTGACAAGGCTTACTTCCATTAGGACGCTTCTCGCTATTGCTGCTTTGCGCAATCTTGAGATTCATCAAATGGATGTTAAGACAGCATTCTTGTACGGTGAGCTAGATGATGAAATCTATATGAAACAACCGGAAGGGTCTGTAGTACCTGGGCAAGAGCACAAGGTATGCAAACTTCAACGGTCTTTGTATGGATTGAAACAAGCGCTTCTGCAATAGCACTTGAAATTTGACGAAGTTATGTTGTCAAATGGTTTTAAGATCAACGAGAGTGACAAATGTGTCTATATTAAGAAAATGGGTGACGATTATGTTATCGTTTGTCTTTATGTAGATGACATGTTGATAATAGGTAGCAACTCTCGTGTGATTGGTGAAACTAAGAGTATGCTAAGTAAAAACTTTAGCATGAAAGACATGGGTCTTGGAATTAAAATTCTAAGAACACCGAATGGAATTGCTTTGACACAATCTCACTATGTTGAGAAAGTGTTGAAGAAGTTCAATGCTTACGATAAACCTAGAGCTAAGACACCATGGGAACCTAATGTTCATCTAGATAAACATAAAGGTGAACCGGTTGGTCAAGATGAATATGCTAAGATCATTGGGAGTTTGATGTATCTCACAAACTGCACCCGACCTGATTTAGTGTGTTCGGTACACAAGTTGAGTAGCTACACGGCTAATCCAGGTAAAGAACATTGGAAAGCCCTCGAACGTGTTCTGAGATATTTGAAATATACTCAGAATTTTGTGATTCATTATTCAAGAGAGCCTGCTGTACTTGAAGGGTACAGTGATGCTAATTGGATATCTGAATCAAAAGATTCATTTTCGACGAGTGGATATGTATTCACGATCGGGGGTGGTGTTGTATCTTGGAAGTCCAAAAAACAGACTTGTATAGCAAGGTCTACCATGGAATCTGAGTTCATAACTTTGGATAAAGCTGGTGAAGAAGCCGAATGGCTTAAGAATTTCCTCGAGGATATTCCATGTTGGCCGAGGCCTGTGTCCTCAGTGTTAATTCACTGCGATAGCCAATCTGCAATTGGACGGGCACAAAATATATTTTATAACGGTAAATCTTGACATATTCGTCGACGACACGATACCGTGAGACATTTGATCACGAGTGGGGTTATCTCGATTGACTATGTGAGGTCAATAGATAATCTGGCGGATCCGCTAACGAAAAGTATAAGTCGAGATCAAATGTATAAGCTGTTGGAGGGAATGGGAGTAAAATCCACATCTTCAGGATGATTATAGTGGAAACCCAACCATGATAATTAGAGGATCCCAAGAACTTGGTTCAAAGGGACAACGAAGCTATAAGAATTTGGGTGATAAACGCTCAAACTTACCTATTCTCTGAGAACTGTGAGTGTTTGAAACCTGCATGTGGTGAGGTTAAGTTTTATAATTTTTAATGATTCTTGGATACCTCAGGGAGGTCAAGTATAGCAGGATACTTGGGTAAAAGAATCACCTATGTAAGTGTGAAGTGTGGCCGCTTCGAATGAAGCACTTATGAATCCAAAGGGTGTTCCAAGGCCGTAATGGACACAAACGTGAGAACGAATGAGGATTGAGACAATATTGTGTCAATGTTGTTGACTGAGTATACACCAAGGAGGACTAGTTCAAGGCATCACGTCCACTAGGCCGCCGGTATATTCGATGATGTTGACTATGGAAAGGTTCAAGGTCATAAGCCACCTAACCAAATGCAATAGAGTCTCTTGAACAACTGAGCTAAGTGTCTGCATACATGTGCATATGGCTTTCTCGCTCATGTGGGGGATTGTTGGAAAATTGGTTTTGATAAATCAATTTGTGTATATATTTATTTTATTAAGTAAAATAAATATTAAATGTGATTTGTAATCTCAAAACCGATTTTCGGTGAGTGAGAAATGATGGTTTGAATTGGTTGTTCGTGTAGAGAAATTGTGTGTTAGAGTTGTATTTGTTGTACGCAAATTCTCTAAAATGAATGAGTTCGGCTCGAACCATAAGCTTTGGTCGTTGGATTGAGAATTGGGCATTAAGTCTTTTAAATTAATTCTTTTACAAAAGATTAATTTGGACTAATGTGTATAAATTGGATTTGATCTAATTAATTTTATCGGCCCATTTGTGGAACACACAAAGTGCAGCAAATATCACATGTATTGGCATTAAAGCCATGAAACCGCCAAGACTTGTGGTGCGTGTGTGCATGTGGTGGATTTAAATTTGATTTCTAATCAAATAGTGTAACAGCCATGTAATTTATTTGGCTTTCGATTCTCTGACACGAAACAGTCACATTTGTTTGTTAATGCACTTGAATGTGCTTAATTCCCATGGGTGAGATTGACCTATAAATAGTGGTAGTAGAAGCATAGCAATGGAGACGGAAAAAATATACGAAAATCATTTTTGCATTGTTCTTATCTTAATTAGCATTCTAGTTCATAGTAAAGTTCAGTTCTCCTTCTTGTCCAGTTCGTCGGAGCTCTTCAGTTTGCGGTGCTGCTACTGTTGAGACGTGAAGTCGTTTATCTTTGGGGACGAGCCGCCAATCCGAGAGCACTACCGGGGCATTTCTCGTCTTGCGGGCAGAAGGCATCTTCGGGCGACTTCTACAATAATCTGGTTTTGTTTCTAGTTTGTTGTTTCATTTATTTCCTTGTATTATTGATATTCTTGCTTGTTAGTTCAGTTTGCATTGCTTCTTCATTGTAATTTTCACGAGCTAGTACACCGGTTCTAACATTTTGTTATGACCGTCGTGGAAGGAACTAAACTTATAAATAATACTAGATAAACTCGAATCTATCTAATACTAAAAAGGTGAGTTGTGGTTGTATTTACCAAATTTGCCATTTAGGCGCCATAACCGGATGAGAGGATTTTAGAGATGGACTTCAAGTTATTTTTGGGATTTGACTAATATATTATGGTTAATAATCACAATGCCCTGTTGCATCTCTCACACTAAAGTTGGTCACTTTCTTTTAATTTTTAACTGATATTAGTTTATTGATTGGCCCATGTTCAGAAATAGTTATAAAATAATTTATTTCTCATTTTGCTTTCTTTAACAATTATTTTACGTACCAACAGGATTGGTTGTTGATTGATATTATAGGATCACGTCAAGAATTTCATACTGAATTTATCCTATTATCTAGGTATTATAATTCAGTTAACACAAACTTCAGATATATATCTAGAATAGATACAACAATTAGTCCTGAAATACAATCTTTCGACTCCCAAGCATGGGGCGTAAATGTGAAATTCAAATCTTATCTCTGAGAATAGTTTCTATACATACCCTTGAATGGCAGATTACTATTCCTCAAATTTTCATTTTCAAATAGTTTCTAGAATGGTATGGCTGTATTTTTTTCTCTCCTATTTTCTGTGTGTTGTTTTTCATTTTAATTTAATATTTTGTTTTCAATGTCGTTTTTTGTTTCAAGTTCACATTATGTTTTTTTTTTTTTTTTTTTTGTTTTGTTTCCTAGCTCAATTATAAAATGACTATTTTTACAGTGAAGCCATTTGCATGCTTAGTGGCTTCTATTTTCGAAGTTGCCACTCTTTGCTTTCATCTTCTCTAAATCTACTTCCGTTGTTTTGTCTTCTTCTTTGCAGGTACACTTGCATATCCTTCATACAAAATGGCTCATCTTACTCGGGCAAATAAAACCATGACCATTAATGATGGATGCCCGCAGGATACGAGTGATTTTTCGAACACAGAAAAGGAAGCTGGATGGTGTATTAGTTGTTTGTGAAGAGAAAAAGAAGAAGATGGTGGTTGATAAGATGTACATAGAGAAAACAAAGATTCAGTTGTTGTATTATTATTTTACATGTAATTTAATGATGTATGTAAATACAATTTGGTCAGATTGAATTTTAAGAAGAATAAAGCTACAATTTTCTGTGGGATAATCAGGTGAGTATGAACATATATTTTGGTCAGATTGGAAGAAAATTTATAGGATTAAATATTTTGGATACATCCTTCAATTGTTCAAAGGTTTTTAAGTTTTTATTCACGCGATCTTTTATTATGTTTATCTGTGTGAAATTGATATGAGTGTTAGTTGTTTGAATACATTAATTGTGGTTATTATCGAGAAACTACTTTTTTAAGTTACAAATCTTGCAATATAGAATTGTAGAATTTGTTTTGAGGTATTGAATATATTTTTCCTATTTTTACAGTTTTCTTATGTTTTACTGTTTATTTTCTTTTTTACTTATCTCCGACTACTTCTTATATATATAGGAAGACAATTAATTTCCTACCAGAATATGGTGAGGAAACTGGGCATCCGACCTTAAGTAATGCTACATACCATTCCAATCAGCAAGTCATTTTCTATCTCTTTTATTTTCTAATCATTGTGCTGAATAGTAATGAACTATTTATCAATGCGATGGAGGAGTGATATTTTTTATTGAGCAGTATATTGAAAATGAAAAACTTTATGATGGTCGTCTCAAGAGTTACAAATTAGAAAGATTTGAAGATATTAATATGTAGTGATGAGATTCAGTCTTCAACAGTTACTGAAAATGTTATGTACAAATAATTTTTCGTAATCTTTGATATTTAATTTATTTTTGTTATTCATGTAAATCATTTTTTATTGACTATTCTAATATAAAAACATTATAATTTCTTAATTAATATTTCCTTCGTTCCATTAATAATGTCTCATTTTATAAATTGATAATGTCCAATTCAAAAGATAGAAACCATTAACTCTTTAAAAGTGGTAAAAAATGGTGGGAGATATCAATTTTCTATTTTTTTTACCTTCTTTTCAATAATCGTGCCTAATAAAAGTTAACATTATCAATAAACTGACGGGATTATATTTGTGATTTGATCATTTATATATTACATATGTTCATAATGTATTCTACCGTGCGATCGGGTGCGATACTAGTCAAATATTGAAGTGAAGAAGAACCAAACTGATTTAAAAGGAACAATAAAATAAAAGTAAGATCACAAAATAAAATAATACAAAGGTGTGATTAGATTCCTGAAATAATATAAACCGAAAAGAGGAAAAGAAACACATGAGAAGGTAACCATTTCTACGCAAAATATTCGTAACCATTCATATGTATTGAGTTCATTTTTGAGATACGAGCTCTTACACTGATTATATTATTATTTTTTTTAGTTATTCATAATTGCTACAATTGCCGACATGGATCGAGAGTCATGGGTGAAAAATAAGAATAACTATGATGTTTGAGGCTGTACAGACAAATAAAGAAAAAAAATTTAGAGGTGTGACATTAGGAAAAAAAAAAGAGAATTTAAAATTAATACATTATAGATTTTAAATAAATCAGGCTTAGTTGACAAAATAAGTAATGCTTATTTTATTATGGGTTAATTTGATATAAAATTAAAAAGAATTCTCAAATTCCGATTTTTCCCATAAACTTTTTATTTTGCATTTAAATCAATAAACTTTCATTACTTCCGGAATTTCATCAAAATTGAATTCCGGCCAAATCAATAACGATGAAGGTTTATGGATTTAGAAACAAAATTAAAATGAAGGTTTATGGATCTTAGTAATTAAAATGAAGGTTTATGGATTTAGAAACAAACTTAAAAAGTTTATGGGAAAACTGGGAGTTTGGAATTCTTTATAGATTTATACCAAATTAAATTTTAAATTAAAATTACATGTCAGCAATTTTCGGCACCACATCATTGTCGATTTGATCGGAATTCGATTTCGGGAGAAATTTCGGAAACAACGAAAGTTTATGATTTCAAACGCAAAATAAAAAGTTTATGGAAAAAATCGGAATTTGAAATTTTTTTATAGTTTCATACCAACCTTTTATTGTTTATTTAAGATTGAATTTCTTCCAAGTACAATTTAAACTTCACAAATACTCATATGCGACCGCGCGTGGGGTGCACGAGCCTATTAATTTTTTTTTCAGATTTTTTTTTCTAATTTCTAGATTGTTCCCTCTTTTTTTTGTCTCTTCGTTTTTTTATTTGTCGTTTCTTCTTTGGTCAAGATTCGAACGATGTGAGCCGAAGGCTTTAGAGCGAGCCGAATAAATCAAAATTGTTGCCCAACAATTATCCTTATATTAATAACCTGGATCCGGTCGCATGATACATGCGACCTGCTGCATGCAAATACTACTCTTTAAACTTGTAATGATACGATACGATCACATTTTTCCATTATGTCACAAATTTAAATGGTGCTTATTCGGTTTTCCAAATTCGGTTATTAATTAACCGTAACCGATGGTAACTGGGCGGTTACGGTTACCCGACCCGAAAAAATCCTTTCATATCGGGTATCAGTTAGTATTTTTTTCAATTTTCGGGTATCGGTTAATAACCTATAACCGATTGGTTAACCGACTAACCGATTTGAAAATCTGGTATATATGTTTAGGAATGACAATAGGTCGGGTACTCACCCATTAAGCATTTCTCAAACCCAAACTCATAAAAATTTTCTACATCCAAATCCGTCCTAAATCCGATTAAAAAATAATTTTAAAATACGTACCGACCTGAATCCATTAGATAATACCCGTTTATTACCCGCTAAAAACTCAAATACTAAAAAATAAACATCAAATAACAAAATATTATAAATATGATTAAAACACAAACATCAATAGACAATTTCACTAAAATTAATCAAAGCAAAGTATTACGAACTTACAAAATATTAAAACATAACTACAAGATTATGAATTATTGATGTTGTCATTGTGCCGTCATATTTCAGAAGTAGATTTATAGAAGTAGAGGAGAAACATTAAAGACTCGATCTTACGAAATGTGTGTGTGAGTTAAGAAAATAATATAAAACCCTAAATCTATTAATATTTATAGTAATGTTTATAATTATATAAATAAATTATACATATACTAATATTTTTTATCTTATATATATGTAAATGAATTTGGGTAACGGGTACCTGAAGATAATTGCCCAAAACTCAATCCAAACTCATCACGGATTTGCATGTTTCTACCTAAACTCATCCCAAAACCATTTAATATTTTCTAAACCCACGAGTTTGAAAAGTGCATGTACTTATAAAAATCCGATCCATTGTCATCCCTATACATATTTTCCTCCAAATATCCAAAAACTCTCTGCTTAATTTAATGGGAATTTTTTAAAATTGGGCCCATAGGCCTAAATAAAGAATTGGGCATTCTTGCGAGGCCACGGGTGGAATTGAACTTTAAAAAGGACCCAAATGGCAAGAAGCTCCCATTAAATTTAATAGACTAATTAATTAATTCATTAAAATAAAATATAATATTCTTTACGTCACAAATTAAATATTTATTTGGGTTCCGACATGTAAATTAAGAAAATTGATAAAGTTATTTTGAATGGAGTAAAAGTTAGAATATAGGGATAGTAGAATAATGACAAAAAAATAATTATATTGACAAAAAAAAGGTGGTATTGACCAAAAAGTAGGAATAAAGTTGTTATGATGATAAAAAAATAGGAATAAAATTGTTGAAAGGTGGGGCTATCAATGAGAAAGAGTAGTAAATAAAAAAAAAGTAGAAGAATATAATTGTAAAAAAAATAAGTAAGTATTTCATTTATGGACAAAAAAAATATAAGTAAGTAATATTTGATTCATGGACGGACGGAGCAGTACATTTACTTTTGTTCTTTGAGCGACGCACACCGCGCGACAGCCGAGGAGCCGGCGCCCCAGCTCCGGCCTCACTCACTGTCTCGAACGCCGCCTCAATTCCAGCCATTTCCCCCATTTTATTTTTATCTTTTTTCATTCTTTTTCTGGGATTCTTCTGTAAATGAACTTCTGTCAATTGGGTTCACTTTCCGGAATCCAATTCGATGTTGCCAATTCTAATTCCGTGTTAGTAGTAGAAACCAAACCTGGCTAAACATATGGCTGAAATAACCGACCGGTTAAGGGTAACCGACTAACCATTTCGAGTTGGTTACGGATATAGCATATTTGGCCAATTTCGGGTTCGGGACCTGAATTTTCGGGTAGGTTAGGCGCCGGGTATCCGAATGAGCAGCCCTCCGAAACACACCAAAACGACGTCATTTGACCCTTCTTGCCCACCTTTCCCCTTCAACTATTACTGTTACTGTTACACAAACGACCGGGAAAATCGAGGATTATCGTCGGCGAATGGAAGCTCACTGTTTAGAAAGCTTCTGCAACTTCTATACTTGTAATAATTTACTGTTTCCTTTTGCAACTTCTATACTGTAATAATTTACTGTTTCCTTTTGCAAGCTACGTACTATTTTTTACTGAATTCAGATACAATGTCGATGAACGAAAACATAGTGAAATATGGGTTTAGCTCTATATGTGAGCCTACGAATTGTGATCGAGTTCAGTGACATTAATCAGAAAGATATAGTATATATTTTTGTTATTAGTTCTGATAATTTGTCAAAGTTTTGCAATTCCTGCAGAAGGAGTGCAGCCGCGATGATGGATGGTAGGCGGGGAGGAAGAAGGCGGGGCGATCAGACGCTTCTGCCCTTGCGCCGCCCCGCCAGGCATTTCTCTAATACCGTCTCTTGCTGGTACACCATACTGCTAATACAAATAGTATTCGTTCATTAATTACTTGGGTTTTGGAAATTGAGCTGTTGATTTCTGCATCATATGATATAATTTCATCTGCGGGATTGTGTAGGTATTGTGATTTCAAGTGTATGGCGTTCAATGAATTATTATTTCGTTTGGGTCGGAGGCATTCTAGGTTGTGCTTTCTTTCTCTCTTTTTCATTTTCCTTTTTTGGGGGGATAATTCTGGTTTGATGGATCAATAATTCATTTCTGACTTTCTGTAGGATCTTGAGAGTCTGGTTTTCCATTGGGATTGGATTTAGCTTGGCTTCCCTCATTGGAGCTACACTAGTCAGTGGCGTTTTAGCGTTTTCAAACCCCCTTTATTCTTCGAAATAGATTCGCTTGGCCTTACAATGGACATTGTTTGCTTGTTTGTTTTCCTTTCTCAATCTGGCAGATTATTCTTTGTGATATGGCGAAAGCACTTCTTCTTTATGCTGGAATTGCACGGTCCAGTGGCTCCTCGTTTGGGCTTTCTTTTTTGGTTAGTTATACGCGTTTCTTCCCTATACGTTGCTAGTGATACTTCGATTACATCAGCATGCTGCTGGAGTTTAATCTACTGAGTGACAAGATGCATATTTATCTGAAAAAGGTGCCATTAAATTATCATTTCAATCTGCCTGAAATCGTATTTTGGATCCATCCAACTCTATGCAGTCCTAGATGAGCATGCTAGATCAATCAATGTCTGATCTATGGACTATGAGTGTGTTTTATTTATTTATTTGTTTATTTTCACTGACTGTAAAATGCTTCCTCTGTAGTTTTGATATCATGAGCCAACTTATGAGATTGTCATTTGAGGTACTTTATTGACATCCAATCTTTTGGAAAGGGTGGCTATTTAGACAGTTTGTTAACTTTGAAGATCATCAGTGGCTAGCTCATAAGTCCTGCCCTAATTTTCTGTAGAGGCAACTTGCTTAGTACTTGAGCTTCTTGATGGATACTTCAGTTTACTTAATTGTGTGCAGACTGCTGGCATGCACATGTCACCTTCCAGTATGGGCTACTTGTGCTTTTCTTCTTTTCTGTGCGTAATGGTGCATGAGTTTGGCCATGCTCTTGCAGCAGCAAGGTTAAGATTTTCCCTCTGCCGCTCTGACACTCATCCGTGCCTAAGTATATTGTAAACTTGTAAAGGGCATAATACTTCTCTATTCACACCTCTGAGCCCGTTGCATGTGCTATCAAACGGTAGCAGAATATCATTCTTTTGTATCACAGGGCTCTGAACTATGGGTTTTCTGTTCGGTTTAAATAGCTTTATTTGTGAGTTGCAATGGATTAGTATTCAAACAAAGTGTTCCTTAGTTTCTTATAGCTCTTTGTTTTGGTGCAAAACATATATGATCTAGGTGGTCAATTGCTCCTGCTATTATCGTGTCTGCTTTACTAATACAGGCACAAAGCAATATATGTAGTTGTCAATGTCATAATAAACAATTCAGATATGAATACTGATTTAGAAAGTTCTTTCTGTTGGCAAGAGAGCCTATCTCATGATTTTTTTACATCCAATTCCTTGCTGGTGCAGTGAAGGTGTGCAGATGGAGTATATTGCTTTCTTTTTTGCCATGGCATTTCCAGGAGCTTTGGTGGCTTTTAATGACGCGTCGTTGCAGTTATTACCTGGACGGGCTTCTCTCCGTATATATTGTGCTGGTATTTGGCACAATGCGGCAGTAAGCCCACATGTCCTTTTTCTGGGCAAGTAGAATATAATCTGTGTATAGTGGTAATTTGCATTGCCTGGATGCCACACCTAATTAACTGTCATCTTCTGCAGTTCTGTGGAGTTTGCACATTGGCTTTGTTCCTTCTTCCTTCGATCTTAAGTCCATTGTTCATACACGGTGAAAGCCCCATGGTAATAAAAACAAGCTTCTTATTGTGAAATGAGTTTGTCAATTGTTTTGGATGTCTACTAGCTTTGTCATTTTATTAATCTGACAAGCTCTGTGTCACAGGTCTTGGATGTGCATTCTACGTCACCATTGTCTGGTTATCTTTCAGCATATGATATTATACTCTCTTTAGATGACTTTCGTGTTTATACTGCTGAAGAATGGATGCAGAAAATTACTCTTTTGACTAAGCAGACTCCCCCACTTCCCTTTGGTCAAACTAGTGGAATAGAAAACATGCACAAGAGTTACTGTGTTCCTCGTTCTTTGATTGAAAAGAGCATACATCTTCAGTTCACAGGGTATGAAACATATTGTCCAAATGAACTTTTTGCCTTTACACCGATAACCTGTCCCAATATGAATGAGAATGGTGATGGTGGCAACAAAACCAGTAATCAGGATGGTGGAGCAATTATTCATTGTTTGAATGCTAATGATGTTATAAAGCTTAAGAAATGTGCCTATGATCCCGTGGAAACTTTAAAAAGTGATACTGAATGCCTTTGTTCAGAGGTAGTTTACTTTCATCTTGAAAATTTTCAAATCTATTGGTAATAATCTACTTCTAACTTGAAATGGTCTATGACACTTATGGAAACAGGATGAATCATGCTTGATGCCGGTGCAACTGCCAGGTTTAGGATGGGTTGAGATTACATATTCCAAATTAGAATGCCTCAACGGTGGAAGAAGTTTATTTTCAGTAAACCAGCCTTCTTATATTGGAGAAAGAAGCTGCCTCCAGACTTTTGTCTTTGTTGGTGATCTCATCTCTATGGCACATTCAGTACAGTTGACATCATATCAGCCTCGTTTGTCAATGTATTTCATCGCGTATATTCCAGATCTGTTTGAGAGATTTTTCACGTGTGCCTTCCACGTCTCTATGGTACTTGCTCTACTGAACAGCCTACCGGTAGGTCATACAAACCGATGCTTGCATTTTTCTGCGAACTTTGCTTTTCTTTGCATGATGGTGCTACATAATTCTTATCGCATTTCTATTTGGTACGATTTTATCCATTTTCAAAGTCTTTAATCATGATCGTCTAATTTTCTGTTACAATAGGAGTCATGATGTGTGTGTGCTATGAAGTTACATAATCATAGATACTTGTGTGAAACTCATCGTTCTGATCATTTCTATACTTCTCCCTCTAAATTTATCAGGTATTTTTTCTTGATGGTGAATCCATTCTAGAGGCGACTTTGCTGCACTACTGTGGCTTTTTGGGCTCCAGGATGAAGCAATCGGTTCTACGGTGTTGCCTTTACGGAGGGACCTTAAGTTGTGCCTTTGTAATCTTGCGAACAATAGTCGTCTCTGTGAGCTAAAGTGGTTTGCTAGTGTAGCTTAATGTTTGAATTCACAGTGGATAGAAGCATCATCTCGAGTCTATTTCCAGATAAAGTGAAAGTAGAGAAGGGAAGACTAGCATTTAAGGAACTACTGATTACTGCAAAGTTTATAGTCAAGTTTGTTTGGGAGATAAACCCAAGAATCATAGATTAACAGCAGATGAATTAATTGCAAGTTAAAGTACACTACCGCTTGTTGCAAGTCCCTAATGTGAATTTGTTCATCTCAACTGATGTTTCATTTTTTTTAATACAATTGAGTACAATTTTGGAAATTTAGATAAGTTCTATTTAAATATCTTGATGTTGTCTGAAGGCTGAAGCATTTGTCCTTTATTTATTCTTGATTTTGAATGTGGATTCAACCAAAGTTATACTATAACTCAAGGGTGCAAATATCATTCTTAACAAGATCTAAAAACCATTCGGAGCAAAATCATTTCTCTCATACAAAATGAGATGCAAATTACGCGAGTATGTAGCAACAATTAAACCACTCATTTCAATTAACAATTAAAAAATAATTAAAATAATTCATTCGTTTATCTAGTGATTTTGTGGTAACAATAGCGTTAACGTCAAGTCAAAATATCCCATTGTGGGGGAAGTCTTTCAAATTTTCAAAATAGTCCACAACATTCTCATCCAAGTTGCAAATTTGGAAAGGAATATTTGAATTTTGATGCATACTTAGGAGACAACCCCTTTTGAAACTCATGAAACTCGTGTGAAACGAGTTAAGAATACTTGAATTCAATCATATCAAACAGTATATTTGTAATTATGAATTATCAGATGCCAAAAAAAAATTATAATAAATATACTAACAGAAAAGAGTTTGGATCTGAATAACTTTAATACCTTTTCATACAACCCACCCCCTTAAAATTATAGGTAAAAGTGCATGTAGAAAAAGATTAATGTGATGTGTTGAATGGGCTGTCAATTAGGGGCGGAATTGGAAATTTTCCTTTGTAGAGGCTTTACTATTGTATGCAGTGTGAAATTTATTTATTTTATAGAAATGTTGGTCGAACTCGATTTTTTTGTATATATTTCATAAGAAACAAAGTTGTTTTCCCTTAAAATACTTTTTCATACTCTAAACGCAACAGGACCGATAGTATAAAATTTATGACGAAAAAAAAGTTTTAGGGCATGGCTGTGGTTCCGCCACTATTGTCAATTTGCGTATGTATCATGGTGTTGTCATACGACACAATATGTAAAGATGAAAACACAAGTATAGCTCATTCAGGATTTACTTCACATAAATACGAACACAATATGATTTTAATTTATAAACACAAACATGAAACGATCATGAAGATAAATACAATTTCTTTGTGTTATGATACAGTAAATTCAAACCCACTTGTAAAAGTACTCTTTTTTCAACTAAAAAAAAAAGTAATAATTTTGTTTTTCGAGTAGTGTTGAATTTGTAATCCTTGGTGGTTAAGATAAATATTCCCCGGGATTGCATGGCATCGGATACGTGCACATCAAGAAACACAAAAGCATCTCAATTCCGTTCCGTGGCTATATTATACAAACTCTGTGGAAGCTTCCAACCCTAATTCCCCCATGAACGGAGCGGAGATCGGCGGGGCCATCGAACACATCCTCAGCCATCCAGCCAAATACATTGGTTCAGTTGAGAAGCTCAAAAGAACCCTATGGGTTTACGAGAACAACCACATGTTGGAAAGGTCGGTCACCTACGTGCCCGGTCTCTACAAGATCTTCGACGAAATTCTCCTCAACAAGCAGGGGATGGACTCCGTGTCCATTCCAAATTCATTAGCGTCTACAATACTGGCGATGTCACCATCCATGAAGAGGATGGAGAATCGATTTTGTTGAATTCGCTTAATTACGACGATGATGATGATGATGATGATGATGATGATGATGATGATGAGAAGAAGAAGAGTACTGGGTTTCGAAGGAAGAACGGGTATGGTGCCACGCTCACCAACATATTCTCCACTGAGTTTGTGGTAGAGACTGCGGGGTAAAACGCAGATAAAGTGTGTGCAGGTACCAACTGTTTCTATGCGTGTTTTTTTTTTTTTTTTTTTTTTTTTTTATTTGAATTCACTAATTTCTTTTACACAAGTAATTTTAGTTACATTTGTTATCTTTAACATGATAGGGTTTAGTCTTGTACTAATTATAACAATGTTGCGTTTTGAAGAGTTTCTCAGATAATATGAGAAAGAAATCCAGGCCTATTATTTCTAAATGCAGAGAAGATGAGAATTGGACTAAGATTACTTTCAAGCCTGACTTGAAAATATTTGGCATGGATACGTTAGATGATGATATTATGGCTCTGATGAATAAGCGCGTGATTGATCTCGCTGGATGCCTTGGGAAAGCAGTGAAGATTGAACTGAACGGACAGCCAATTCACTTTGAATCATTTTCAAGTTATTGCCAACTTTATATGAATTCAAAGCCGCTCCCAAGGTACATGCCTTTCACTGGTTGGTTTTAGATGTTGTTCAAATATAGTTTGCTAACTGATTTTCTGGCAGATTTGACGCGGATGTAAACGATAGATGGCAGATTTGTATAAGTCCAAGTGATGGACAATTTCGACAGGTCCATAATCATTCATTATTTTCAAGGCGTTTTTTACCTATTGTTGTTCTATATCTATACACATGCAGATTAGAGAGTAAAGTAATATGCATGCATAATTTACCTGTTGGTTTGGGTTTGTGCAGGTTAGCTTTGTAAACAGTATTGCAACTATCAAAGGTGGAGCTCATGTCGATTATGTTACTGATAAGATAGCTAGGCATCTTGTTAGTGTGATAAACAAGAAGAACAAGGGTATTGATGTCAAGCTTCATAATGTGAAGAATCATTTGAGGGTATTTGTCAAGGCTCTCATTGATGACCCTGCTTTTGACTCTCCAACCTACGAGACTCTGAAGCTTGGTGGCTTTGGCTGGGATTTCACACCAAAGTTCTTTCGACAAAGGTTTTAAAATTTTTAATGCTAATGCTAATTGCTTATTGCTCATTGCAATACAGTTTCTTATCCAGAAGTCGTAATACTTCCAATTCGCACATGCAGTGGCCAAGTCTGATATAACGAAGAACATTGAACTTGAGAAACAGATCATGAATAAGCATTATAAAGCTCAAGAGTGGGGTCAAGAAGAGTCTAACCAATGTACATTAATATTGGCACAGGGATATGATGGACTGAGACTATTAGTAAGTTTAATTTAGATTATATGGCTTGGACAAGAGAAAGAGTTTTAGATTTGGTATGTCTCTTATGAAGTATACAAGATCTCTTGTAGGATGAGGCACACTGTATTTTTGGGATCATGCACTATGGAGTGTTTCCTCTTAGTGAAAAGTTGCTCGGTGTGAGGGAAACGAGCAATAATCAGTTAATGCAGATTGCTGAGCTTATTGAGATCGTGCACGTTCTTGGGCTCCGGACTGGTGTAAAGTATGATGATGAGGAGTCACTCAAGTCACTCAAGTATCGTCACGTGATGATTATGACCGATCAGGTTTCTCTCTTATCTAGTATATTGATTTAGTCAGCACATTTGCATATGCTAAGTTTTGGTTTCTTTTAAGTAAGTTAAACTAAAATCCAGTGTTTGACCTTGTGCAGAATCATGATGGTTTCTTCATCAAGGGTTTATTAATCTATTTCTTCTATACATTCTGGCCTGCATTGCTCAAAGCAACTCCTTCTTTTCTGCAGGAGTTCACAACTCCTATGGTCAAGGTTTTAAGGCACACATACTCGTGATACATTACATGCTGGGTATCTTATGTACTGATTTTCTACCTTTATTTTACTTCAGGCCACAAATCGAGATACGAAAACGATAAAATCTTTTTATACATTGCCTGAGTATGTAGAATGGAAAGTAAACCTGGGGACTGCAGCAAAAAATTGGACCATTAAGTACTATGAGGTTTGTTGTCCTCCGAGCTAGTCAATGAAATTCAGTATTGTTTGCTTTCTACGGATTATAACGAAATATAATCCAGTTTTTGAATCACCCAAATTTACAATATACCTTTGTTATCTGTGTCATCAATTCTAGGGGTTGGAAAATATCACACATGAAGAAATGAGGGAGTACGCTGAATGCCATGACGAGCACACAAGAGATTTTGTTTGGGAAAATGATGAAGACGGTGAGGCTATAGAGCTTGCTTTCAGTATGAAGAATAAGCCAGAAAAAATTGGCTCCAAAAATTTGTGGTAAGATGCTGGATGAACTTTGTTCTTTCTTCTATAATAATTAAGTTTTCATTAGTACTGTCTTAGTCTTACTCAACATTGTTATGGTTCCCATAATTTAACTTTTCTGCAGCGTGGCACATTCCTTGACCGCAACAAGGAAGAGATTAAGTATCGCGACTTTGTCAACAAGGAACTGGTGTTATATTTTATAGAAGATCATGAAAGATCAATACCTTCCATCGTTGATGGATTGAAACCAGCACAACGAGAGATACTTTTTAATCTTTTTAAGAGGGAATCTGCCGATAAGATTGAAGTGGACGAACTGTCTCGTTATGTACCGTCGTCTCCACCTTATCATTGTGATCAAGAAAGAGTTGCAGAGACCATAATTGGTATGGCTCATGATTACGTGGGCAGCAACAATATGAATCTTCTGTTACCAATTGGTCAATTTGGTACTCGATGCCAGGTGTAATATAATAGCTGATTAATGCTTCTCGTGCCATTTCTTTTTTATTTATTTTTTTGTCAAATCTTGTACTGAGTATGTAATATAATAGTCCTTCATGCTCAGGGTGGCAAAGATCATGCAAAACCGTGGTATCTTTCCACGAAGTTGTCTCCCGTGATAAGATTTTTGTTTCCTGAGGACGATGACGCCATTCTCTGCACGTATTCAAATGAATATGGGCAATCAGCCGGACGTTATTGGTAAGATTTTATGATTTATATATATAGGCTATGCACTTATAACATTTCCACTGATGATTTGTATTAATGCCGCCTTGATTTTACTATAGGTATGTACCAATCATACCAATGGTTCTAGTGAATGGAAGTGAAGGAACAGGTTGTGTATGGAGTTCCTCTGTGCCTAATTATAACCCTCTTGACATCATAGCAAATATGAAGCGGCTGTTACGTGGTGACCCGACAATGCATCCATGGTATAGAGGTTTTACTGGTTCAATTGTGAAAGATACAACCGAGAGTAGCTATACTATTAGTGGAAATATTAAGAAGTTGGATGATAAGGGAGCTTTTAAGATAACAGAGCTTCCAATTCGGAGGTGGACTGAAGATTACAAGGACTTTTTAAGCTCTGTTTCAGCTGATGACCATCATAAGAGCTTAAAAGATCCTCTCGTCCAGGTATGTATGCACTTTTGTTGATATAGATTAGATTTAGGGATGAAAATCTCACTCACGGACAATTTTGGTTATCAGAAATTCAGGGACAGGAGTTGGGCAGAAATAGTTGATTTCGTAGTTTGTATGTCTGAAAAGGGACGTTCAGTTGTCGAGAAAGAGGGACTGCATAACAAATTAATGCTAACCACTTGTGTTGGGACAAGTAATATGCATCTGTTTGACCCGAGAGGTGTAATTAAGAAATATGAGACTCCTGAAGAGAGTACGTGATTTTTATATTCAAGTGTTTTAATTTTGTTTTAGTTAAGCCTTGCTGATTTATGATTTACTTTCTGCATGCAGTTCTTAAAGAATTCTTTCGCGAGAGGCTAAAGATTTATGAAAAACGAAGAGTAAGTTTCTGAGATAGTCTTATGATTTTTCCTAGCAATAATTACTTACCAATTATTTTATCTTTGCAGAAATTTTTGTTGGAGAACCGAAAGAATGAGATGTTGAAATGTAAGAACAAGCGTAGATTTCTTAAATGCGTTGGCAACAGCAGCATCATCTTGCAGAGGGCTGATTTGGTCCGTGTCTTGGAAATAATGGGTTTTGCTCGTTTCCCGGAAAAGGAAAATATTTCTGAAGTTGCTGCGTCTGGCTTGATTAACGGAGACAAGGAAGGTAGTAATTACGACTACTTGCTGTCTTTGGAGACTGGATCCTCTGCTCTTGAAAAAGTGGAAGCAGAGATGGTGAAGCTTGACAAAGAAGTGGAAGACCTGGAAGAAGCAGATGTGAAGACCTGGTGGATGAAGGATTTGGAAGCTTTAGAGCGCCAACTTACTGAGGTTGGATGTTAAAATTTATTTATTTGGTGATGTTTTGGTTTCACTCAAATTCTACTCCTGCTAAAATGGGCATTTGTGTTCAGGAAAATCATAAGTAGGAGGAAAAATCTAAGGGTCTTAGAAAAGAAGTAAATCGAGAAGAAGAAGATGATCAACAAAAGAAGAATCACAAGACAAGCCTGGCTCGTGCACACTATTTGGACTCTTGTCCTGATATTTCAAAAGGTAAACTCTAAAACCCATATTAGGAATTAGATAAATGATGCAAAGTTATTTAAGAGCAATGCTTGTCAGACCACCTTTACTTGGCAGAGAGACTCAGAAGTAGAACTGAATGTGAAGCACACTCAATCTATATTGGAGTTATTTTACTTTGAAAGATATTGATCATCTCTAGAAACTCAAATTATCTGTATTTACTTGTTTTTTTAAGTATATGACATACCTGACGAATCAATGTTGATGCATCAAATCATACGAGGGCCAGCTGGGAAGAAGAGAAGTGGGCCAGCTAGCATTCAATCTCCTGATAACAAATTGAGGAAATTGAGGGCGTCGCCTTTGAACAAGAGAAGTGATGCTCAAGTGGAAGAATCTTATGGTACTGATGAGGATATTGGATTTGCTGTGCGATGAAACTTGGTAGTCATTTATGTAGTATGACATGGCATCTTCTAATGGAATTTGTTGTTGCTCGATAATTGTCTGTTTCTGTGGAATTTGAATGGATGATTGAAATGTAACTAAGAATAGGATCCCGATCCTCAACAACTTCTGTTTGGTTTGATTGGTTAGTATTGAATCTGTGTACAAGTTCTATATCTATATCTATAGTAACTGTATTTTTTTGTCTCATATTAACTCTGGACTGTTTAATTTTTTTTTAGTAATTATCCAAATGTCAGCATTACGTGTGATTCTTCCCTACCTGCAAGACTCAGGACTCCACTTTGAATTGCATCCCAGCCACCAGTTTTGCTCTAATAACCGCTTCTTACTTGAAAATTTTCAGTTAATGCAGATTTTGTGTATTCATAATTTTCTGTTAGTTGAGGAATTCTATACTTTGGGCTCCAAATCATGGAGCAAAAATCGAATTTTTGAAATTCAAATCTTTGTGTCTGAAAGTTTTTCTATATATACAACTTGGAAGATTAGAAATTCTTCACGTTCGAGTTTTACAGTTTTAAGCAGCAAGGTATGAAAATCTGATTTACCTTTTATACTTTTCTTTATTTGTTTATTTTTAGTGTTTTGTTTGCAGTTTTCTTTATCTTTGTTTAGTTTTTCCAAGCCCTATTACAAAATGACATTGCTCTATACAATGAAGCTGGCAGTGAGCTTTGAAAAATACTAATGTCTAACATATACTATTTTACATAATTTTACACAAATATTTTCGAAGAAATCTCACTATTTACATTTTATTTATTTTCTGCAGCTAAATCTTCTCTTCTTCTGCAAGAATGTGTGCTTTTGTAACTATGATTGACATTAATCCCTCTCCCGCAGGTATCACAGCCACACCATCAAGGTGAGGTGTGTGCGATCGTACAGTGTGACCTACAGTGGAAAAGCAAAGGAAGTTACGAGCTTAAAATGTGTTGTTCATGGCAGAAACGCCTAATATTCTATACATCTATTTTGTAAATCAGATTTCTAATTGAAAATATAAGTTTTTTGTTCCCTTAGATTTTGATGAATTTCTTTATCATGTAGGGTGTTAAAATTCATGTATCCTTTCCCAAAAAAGTTGTTCACAAGTTAATATGATTCATAACTTCTTGGTTAGGCCTAACCATATGAGGATGAAATCTACTGCTAACCCATGGCGTCTTAAGCTTAATGCCTACATTAAGACCGAAGTGTGTGAAGTTTATGAAACTGATTTGCCTACTCAAATGCTTAATCTGAAATCATTCTCTGGAAGTGCCTGCCATAGCCAAGCTCAATGAGGAGCCACTGTATGGTAACAAGAAAAAAGAAAATTACTAAGATATATACTATTTGTCCAGATTTAGTAATACTCTATACATTTTTATTTTTCAGATATCACATCCATTAATTGGCTTCTTGGCATGGTTAAAGGTCATGAGGAAAATGGGAGATTGGTTGAACTCGAGTTGGAAGATGAGATGTAAGCATAAATATTTTAACTAATTGCAGTTATTTATTGTGATTTTTATCTTTATATTAATGCATTAACATGCAATTATTTTTCAGGCACCGTACACTTTATTGCACCCTTTGTGAGGATCATGTTGATAGTTATCTAGGTTGGAGTTCCTAATGAGAATGAGAAATGGCCAGATTCTTCAAAGGAATTTTCAAAAAATAACCCCTACAGTTAGTGTGGTTTGTGCTGATCCAGATATAATCAGCAAGTATTCTGGATATGTTTTAGATAAGAATGATTCAAAAGTCAAAGCAAAACTGGAGCAAGAAGCTTTGTTTGAGGAGTGTGCATTATTATCCTAGATAACAGATTTTGGATGAAAATGTTAAGGTAGAACTAAATTCTGCAGGAGTCGTATAATTTTTTAAAACTCATAAGTCTATATTATATATTTTTCTGCAGAGTTTGATGAAAATTATTGACAATCCCAAACTATTGAAGAGGTTGGTTTGTACTGATGCACTGATTTCAATCGAGCAGAGGTCAAAAGTTGTAAGTCTGTCATAGATTTGGATGAATGGGATGAGATGTGTCTGTGAAGAGAAAACTGGCTGAAGACAAAAAAAGAGACAGTTGTTGTCAAATTGGAAAAACTTGACTGAACTTGGAGAATGAATTAGTGTTTCAAATTGATGCACTTTTGGCATCAATTTTAGTATCATATATTGTATGCTCATCTTACTGATCTAGGTATTAGATTAATTTTCAGTTTTATTGTTTTTGACTTTAGAAATTATAATTTGCATCATATCACATATAACTAGCGTGTATACCTGTCGAAAAAATTCGACGCAGATTTATAATTAAATAAAATTATTAAAATTATTATACATAATATGCTTGGTGGTTATATAATTTTTATTGTGGAAATCCTTAACTTTTAATTAATATTAAAAATAATAAAAACTATTTTTCATGAGTTTGGTCGCTTACGGGTGGGATCTGGATACCCTTCCCACAATCAAATTGGAATTAGAATTTCAAAAAATATTTAAATATTTTATTCGAAAGTTATAATATGGTCATAATTTATTATCGCATGATCGATCAAAATACCATAAAAAGATAGATTAATAATGGATTGTTTTTTGATAGTTATATCCATTTTGTATTATAATTCACCAATTGTTCAAACGATGAACGGATCGGGCGATGAAGGTGAAATAGTTGATCTATCACCGTGATTATTTTTGTGAAATTCATATAAGAAATAGGTTAATAAGAGGTAGATTTTCTCTAATGGTTGTACCTTATATATTCAATCACCCGTTGTTCGGATTATCTCGTCCCGATTCATTGAAAGAATCATATTTTTCGACGTGAAGCTTTATGTCTACAAATATCGATCAATGTAAAAATTACTTCTCATTCCATATATAATTATTGAAGTTTTGAGAATGTTAAAATATTAACTAATATAAAATTTTATGAATATCTAATAGGAGGAATGATTTATGTCCATCTTAATTTTCATCCAAAATCGTGCGTAAATGTCAAACACTTATTAGTAAGCTTTTATTCACATGTTTTTCAAGAAACAAAATGGTTATTACCCTCTGAATATTTAAGTAAGTAGTTATTATAGAGTTCTCTTCGAGCAAAATAATCTTTTATAGGTTTTACTGGACTATAATAATTAATGAGGATTCGGATGGTTATGTAATAAAATCAACAACCTTATAAGATTTTAATTTTTAATTTGACCTTGATTATCCGAAAATAATCAGTTGAACTGATGTTTTAATTGTGTTTGTACTTTGTTGGTGGAGATGAAATTGAATGATTTGTTATCGCGTTTGGGCTTTCTTATAAAATAAAATTTGAATTGTATATTAAAATATGTTTATAGCTTAATTTAATTTTTTACAAGCGAACTTTATTTAAAAAGAAAAAAAAAATGTTTCCTAATAAAAGAATGATTCTTGTATTTAGTCATGAACAATTTTATGTGGCCGTGTAAGAGTTACAAATCCGAATGACTTGAAGAAATTGATTTGCGGTGATGGGAAACAATATGCAACAATTACTAATAATGTTGTTGTGTATGAAAAGTTTTTCAAAATCTTGGAAATGTAATAATATGTTGTTTCATGTACCCTTGAAAGGTATCTTATATTAACATTATTATTCTCCCACAACATTTTTTATAATTTACACAAGGGAAACACTCCCATGCAACCTGCTGCATGTGAGATGCGACCGGGTCGGGTCGGGTCAATCCGGGTTTGACCCGTTGATCCGGTCAAAGTTTTTTTTTTTTTTTTTCAGTTTTTTTTTTAATTTCAGTTTTTTTTTCGTCTCTGCCTTCGGCTCCGATTTTACAGCTCCGCCTTCGGCTCCGATTTTATGGCTCCGTCTTCGCTCCAATTACAAATATAAGGATAATCGGCGGGCAACAATTTGGACTTTTTCGGCTCGCTCCGAGGCCTTCGGCTCCCCTCACTCGAATCTTGACCAAAGAAGAAGCGGCAAACAAAAAAACGAAACAGCAAACAAAAAAACGAAGAGGCAAACAAAAAAAAATAGAATTTAAAAAAAAATTAAATTAAAATCTGGAAAAAACAAAACAAACAAACTGAAAACAGAAAATGAAAAAAGGAAAAAAAAATCGAAAAAAAAAAAAAACTGAGCGCGTGAACTCCGTGCGCCCCACGCGCGGTCGCATGGGGTGCGATCGGTCGCACACAAGTTTTTGTGTTTACACGAACGTTATTATCATGTAACATTAATTTTGTCCTCATGGTATATAGTTAATTCAATTACTCTTTATTTATATTATTTGATATTTTTGAAATTACATATCTTAATAAGGGTTAATTGCCTATAAAGGCATAACATTTTTACAAATTTGTAATTTTAGCATAATCTTTTTTTATTGGCAATTGAAGGCATGACCTTTCAACTCATTACAATTTAGAGAATATTTACAAGTTCTAGTGATCGGAAAGATGACCTGTAATTTTTTAGTGACGTGGCATTTACTTATTTTTGATGTGCCATTTAAATTGAGTTTAAATTTGGATTATTGAGAAAAGGGTATAATATAAGAAGAAACAAAATTATTTAATAAAAATAAATATAAATGTCACATCAGCTATTAGTCAAATATCACATAAAAATAGTTAAATGTCACGTCACTAAAAAATTACACATTATCTTTCCGATCACCGGAAGTTGAAAATATGCTCTAAATTGCAATGAGTTGAAAGATCATGCCTTGAATTGTCAATGAAAAAAGGTCATGCTAAAATTGCAAATTTAAGAAAAGGTTGTGCCTTTATAAGCAATTAACCCTTTTAATAGTGAATTATTATGCACGGCTGCGAAATCTAGTTACTGTAACATTTATGCAGCGCAATATTGTAAAAGAGAGTTGAATCTATAATACTATCAGTTTTGCCATTTTCCCGCTAAAACTGGCTGATTGGTTCTTCATTGTGGACTTAATGGATTTATCTGTAATATCTGATGTGTTATTATCTTTGACTTTTGAAACTGCTGAGTTTAAAATTGCAGATCAATTTGTTCAAACTGATGGTCTTTATTTGGTGTTTAATAAATTTGAATTTTGGACCCATTTGTTCTCTATATAAACCTAGGGCTTGGGGGTGGATACAAACGTTTGTACTACAAACGTGAATCACTGCCGTCCACGTGGATAATGGATTGAAATAATATTTTGGCTTATAAAAATAATTATTAATTCCAATGAGTGGTTTTGAATACCACTCTTTCTACCTATCTCTCTTTCATCCCAACTTCTTTCTTTCTCCCACCTCTTTTTCTAACCCCACCCACCGCCATTCTTACCCATTTCTTACTTTTTTAGTTTTCTGCTATTATCACTAAATACTAATAATATAATTTGAATGTTTTTTATTTATCATCAATAGAAGAATAGAATTTATTTTAATTCTTTAATTCTAAGAATATTTAGTTGAGTTAATTTTTGTGTGTAATAAGATTGTTAGTATAATAATTTAATAAATATGAAATTATGGATATTTTACATAAATATATATAAGATATAAAAAGATATGCAATGTAGGGACAATATATTAATTTACACTACTGAGAGAGAGTTTACACAATATTATAAAACAACTTACAAGAACAATCACATTGTCATTCTCTAGTAATTTCACAAATTTATACATTGAAATTGTATATTTTACATAACTTTTTATTTTTTGTAATCATAACTTAAATTGATATAATTTGGTAAGAATGACTATATATTAGTATATTATTTTTGGATTTTAAGAATGATTTGATAATTAAAAAATCTATACAACTTGTAGCGTAACAACTTTTTTCTCAGTGTAACAGAAAAAACTCCAGTGTAAAGCAAATTAATTAAGAGTCAGCGTGACAACTTGATAGAGAAGTTTAATCCAATTTTTCCGACTAATTCAATTTGTTGAATAATAATTACATAAAGTTATGCACTAAAAATCAATAATTAGTCAAATTAAACACATGAGCATCCTCTATTTTCTCTTTGTTTCTCTCTATCCATCTTTTCACCATATATCTCATATATATCGTCCTTCCCCAATATCATCTCCATCTTGGGCTATTATTATTATTATTATTATTATTATTATTATTATTATTATTATTATTATTATTATTAGCAAAATTGAAATTCTTTTTTAGCGTGACAATAGTTTTTTAATTAGTGTAATTAATTTTAAATGAATTTTTAAGTGAAATTGTATGTAATACCCCAATCCATAGAATACATAACACATGCGGCAATGGGGGACATCAAATTTTAATTTTATTTTAAAGTTTAATTTTTATTTCTTTTTTATTATATATCTCCTGTAGTTTTGGCTCCAATATGAAAATTAGGCAGTAAAAAATAATTCTCCCTCTCATTATTTCTGCTTTTTTTTGTTGCATTCATTCCCCTCTTTTAGTTTTATAAATTTAATCTTTTGTTATTCTCACTTATTAAAATTGAAAAGATTCTAAATCTGATGAACTCACACTCTAGAAGAAGAAAAGAATCGCAATACCGCTCAACATTTCGCAATACCACATAGCTCGTGTAAGAAGTAAGAGTAAATATAAACCTTTAGTAGACACCAAAAAATACGTAATAAAGTAAAAAATAGCTCTAGAATAAAAAAAAAGTGTAAAGTTCTTATGGACACAGTAGAAGATATTTATACTGTGTATTATACACAGTTGAGGTACTTCTATTGTGTACACATGAACTTTTGATTTTTTTTTTAATATTAGAATTGTTTATGCCTTTAGTAGTGGTGGTTTAGAGGACTTAGAATGTGTCTTAGCAAAACTCATCAAATTAAGCAGTTTCTTATTGCGTTTAAAGTGTACTCGACCTATAGAGGCGCTTCATGAGATTCGAACCTGAGACCTCTCAGTTTCAGGCGCTCACTTTTACCACTAGGTCATCCCCAAGGGGACAAAAAGGAACAAATAAATAAATTGTCATATTAAGTTCTATTATTTTGAATTATTGATCATTGTAAAACATATCTTCGATTAATAATTAGATAATGAATTTATCAAAAAAATAAATAATATAAATTGAATTTAATTATGATCATTATTGATTACGACCAAATTAAATTGTTAAACTTTATCATTGACCAAATTAAGTCAAACTAAAAATTTCAATAAGTTATAATTATTTATTTGACATAAAACATATAACTAATTAATTGATCAAATTAAATTGAAGTTTAAACGCCTATGCATTGGTGCTAAGTATTTTTAGGGTTTTCAATAGGTAAAGTTTCATTGAAAAAATAATGATAAATTCATTATTATATAATAGATACTATTAATAAAATTAGAAAATTAAAGAATTTAAATAAATCGAGAGTTGAGGGATTAGAATGGTGACACGTATAAAAGAAAGGGCTCAAATCTGTTTTCCTTTATAGAGTTGTAGATATTTTGGGTTCATTTACATTATATTTTCCATCTCATTTTCTAACAAAATTAATATTCATTTATCACAATTATAAATGATTAGTTGTTATTTATTCTGATCAATCTCATGGTCTAAAAGAAAAGAACCTAAATGCATTGAAATAATCTCCTGTAGAAATTAAAAAAAATGTATCGAAATAATGAATTTCTAGAAGAAATTTTTTGGTTAGTTCCAGCAAATATTCACACGACTTTCTTCTTTTTTTTCTCTAAATTTAATTTAATGGTAGGAGTCCAATTGTAGCCTAATTTGATAAGAGATTTAATAAAACAAATATTTTTAGAATTAAAAAATAAAAAACTGATTTTTCACTTTGGTGAGATAAAAGTATTATATATCTTCAAATTATTATAAATTATTTATTTATAATCCAATTTTTATAAATCATATATCAAATTAAAAATCTTTTGGTACTCTTTAATTCAAGATGTGTATTGTGTATATTACATTTAGCAAATTCACAAAAATACAAAAATTAAAGAAAATTTGTGAATTGGATAATTTAAGAGAGAGAAAGAAAGGCTGAAATGAATGAGTTAAGAGAGAAAGAAGGCACAAGAAGTGGAAAAATAACCTCTCAAACCACCCTTTAAACAAATACCGCCAATCCAAACAATGTTAAAACCACCAACTACATAAAATAATACAAAACTAAATAATTTCCACTTGGACAGACAGATGAAAGCGTTTGTACTACATTTGTTTGTAGCATCCTAGCTCCCATAAACCTAGACAGGGGCCATTTAACTCACACACTTTTTATCCTCTTAGATCTTTCATGTATGTCAGATTACCTTTGCTAAAATCTCTCACTTCTTTTTCTCTCTCTCTTTTTTGGTAAAGTTTTCACTTTATATATTTTGCTTTGTTATTTGAGATCAAATTTCTTTAATTTATTTTTCTTGTAAACTATCTTTGGGTTGGCGTCAGCGGTCCAACAAAGGGGCAAAGCAATGATGAAATATATATGATTAGCTAAATTATAAAAATTAATTTATTTAGGTTAATTGTCGTTAAATACCCGAACTTTTGGTCAAATCTTGTCACAGCCCCAAATCCCGAGGGACGGCAAAGCTGGGATGCGACTAGGGATTGGATTAAAGAAGCGGGGAAGAAAGGGGATAAATGAAATAAATCAACTTAACTGACAATAAACAATTGATATCTATGAACTGACTTTATTTAATAAAAGAGAGTCGACATCTAAGGATCGCTCGACAGAGTTGTTCTCAAAAAGGAAACTAAGTTCAAAATATGAAACTTAGACTAAAAGTTATATATCAACAAGAACTAGTTTGCAGCGGAAAACGTAGAACTGAAACACTGATCTTCTTTCCTATAACAACCTTACTCAACCTCTGCCGCTTCCGTCACTCAACCTGCACATTTTATAAAAACATATGCAGGGCTAAGTACATAAAGCACTTAGTGGGAATATTGCCGAAAACATCTCATAAGAGTATAGATTAATCAGGCATCTTTGACAGTAACGCAACGGGGTTTTTCTTCTAAAGGCCCGTGCTTACTAAATATTTTCTCTTTTCTAAACACTTTGCGCAAAGATTTTTCTGTTTTTACATTCATCTTGCCCTTTTCAACGCCGAGGAAGAAGCATTTTCTTCTTCCGCGCACGTTCCTCACCGTGGCTGGCTACCCCTCAACAGAGTACCACACACAACGGCTACCGTGTACACTAACCCTGGAAAGCACCCTTTTGGCTAACACAGAGTCCGATCGATTTAGTTAGCAGTCGGCTAACTAATAATTCTAGATAGCAGTCGGCTAACTCAGAAAGGCAACAAGAGAACTCACATAAAACAAATATTTCATGCCCTGACTATCACTTTGAGAACACAATTATCAAAGCTGTAAATAAAGATTTTCGAGCATCGCTCATTTTATTTCGTATATAGAAAAGCCCACCTTAGGCGATTACAGAACAACTAAAACTTCAGTCTTCTGTCTTCCGTCCTGTCTTCTAAACTCGACTTCCTCCTTTGAACGTAAATAATCAAACTTTAATAAGCGGTTGAGACAGTAAAGGAAAAAGGAAATCGAATTCGTTTTAGACTTTTAGGCCTTTGCACATAACTACATTCTTTTGATTCTCCAGGAAACGAGACTTGTTCAATTCTCGTTTAGAAACTGACTCGGCTCATTACTCGACACTTAGGTCAGTTAATAAAGGGAGTTGATAACTTATAATGACTTAGAAGTTCACACGGAACGAAGTTAAAAAAGGATTCAACTTAAGAAATTAGGCTTTACAAAAGTTTCTGCATAAAGCAGAGGTTCTGGAGTTCATACAGAACAGATCCCTGCGAAACATGGGATGAAATTTATACCAAAAGAAAGCTACGGATATCTAGTTTATTGTCCAATTTACGGATCTTGATTTCGTTAAGCGAGTAGAAAGTTATGACAGTTTCCGTAACATATCACAAAACAGTCCGCGTGAAATCCTAGGTGCTCGTATATCTCGACGCACAACTTCCTAGGTTCGACTAATGTTTTACCACCTTTATACTCACGAATTTTCAGTCTCATGACAGTCAATATGCACAATCTTTCATGACGAACTTCTTTATATTTCTCGATTAAAAACACGACGAGCATTTCCTCGTCTTTTTCAACTAATCATTTACTATACCAAATTCCAATTCAAATCAATCTCATTCAACGACTTCTAGTTCATAAACTATAACTTATATCATCTTATATCTCGGATTGAAATATCGTCAACTACAAACTTGTTCGTTTATCAACGTTAAATACTAATATCCGATTAGTTTCCTTATTTGACTTTTATATCGACATTTAGACTCGTTTCTTCGTCTCTTACCGATATTTCAACTTCTTTAGAATTAGTTCAAATTTTTCGATTATGATCACTAACTAACAAGATTAACATATATTCAAATCATAAACCTAAATCATTATTCAATCTCGACTTATCGACGATTCTTCGTCTCTTAACAAAAATTCGACGTTCTCCGATTTTGTTCAAACTTTCCAATATCATTCATCATCTATCAAGATTCACTAATACGTAAATCACATACTCAAATTATTAACGAATCTCAACTTATCGTCGGGTTTTCGTCTCTTAGGATTTCTATTTTATTTTTAGAAAAATCCAATTAAAATATATAATCATCTACACACTTGCTACATACCATTTCTATCATCATATTATGCAAATCATATCATATACTACATCAAATCCTCACTTATTTCTCTCTTACATTTTTATTTTTATTTTTAGAAAATTCTAAAATAATTCATGCATTCATCTATCAATACATAGAACAATAATCCACTAATCAATCATCTAAAAAATCGAACTAAACATCAAACCCCTAAATCCTCTAATTTTCGGTAATAACAATATTATTAGGAGGATGATTTCTTCTTAAATCCAACCATGGAAATCCAATTCTATGCATCTAATAACATGAATTTAACATAGAATCATCATGCTATCATCCTCGAACTTTTCGAAAAAAATCAAAGTGGAGGGAAGGAAGTTTTGTTCGGTGCAATCTCGAGAGGAAGCTCTTACCTTGTCGATTATGAATTCGGAAATAAGAATGATCGGTAGATGACTATCTTGTGGAGCTTTTGAAAGCTTGAAGAACACTTCAATGGAGGATTGAGAGAGAGAATTGAGAGAAAATAAAGGGGGGGGGGGGGGGGGGCAATCTTGGGAGAGAGAAGAGAGAAATGAGGTGTTAGGATAGAATTATAACATAAAGTAGATAAAAATCTTACTAGGTGAGTCATGCCCATAGGTGGCGGTTTGGATAGGATTTTAAGTCGAAAATATCGCGTTTTACGGGTCTAATACGACGTTTATAAATCGAGAAATTAAAATCCTAGACGGTTACGTTTTTTATGAAATCTAATTCGATCATTAGATTAGAAATAAATCTCTTACTCGAAAAGCATAATTCGTTTTCCGAAATCTGATAAAAAGTCGGGACTTACTCGTATCGCAAAATAAATAAAACTGATTTTACTAACTTACTCGTATCGCAAAATAAGTGAATGTAAAGTCTGACAGTTTTTCGATCTGAGTTTTCGAACGAAATTTCTATCGGACGCGAAAACCCTAATACAGTAGTCGTTCAACCGACTTCTGGAATTTATTTTCAGAAACGGATTTCACAGTTAGTCTTAGAATTGAAAATCCTTAACTTAGGCGTGCAAAGCCTTAATTAATAATTAAATTTTTATTTCTCGTCGGAAGAAAATATCTGGGGTATTACAAATCTGATCTTGCACCCACACTTAAGATTCTATCAGCAAAATTCTCCAACTCTAAATTCTTCTCGATTTGAATCCCAGCGAGCTACTCCGGCCAGGAATCTGCTGACATGGCAATATTTGCATATGTGGCCTAAAATGTGGCAAAATTAACAAAACGTCGTCGTGTATTGAATCCTAATCGACGTCGTTTTGGTCATCAGGAAAAAAATATTAAAAAAAATGTAAAAAAAAAAATAAATAAATAAACAAACCTTCTTGGGGCAAAAAAAAACACGTCGTGGCAAAATTAACAAAACACTAGTGAAGTAGCAATCTTCTTCCAGAGACATACTCAAATTTCCAAAGGCAATCTTCTTCCACGAGGCATAAAAATAAAATTTCCGTTCATTCGTTTATCTAAAATGCGCGTGATTTTCTGGTAAGAGTATCCTTAACGTCAAGTCAAAATATCCCTTTTTGGGGCAAGTCTTTCAAATTTTCAAATAGTCCACAACATTCTCATCCAAGTTGCAAATTTGGATAGAAATATTTGAATTTTGATGCATACTTAGGAGACAACCCCTTTTGAAACTCACGAAACTCGTGTAGAACGGGTTAAGAATATTTAAATTCGATCATATCTAACGAGTATGTTTGTAATTATGAATTATCAGATGCAAAAAAAAAAGTTATAATAAATATATTAACAGAAAGAGTTTGGATCTAAATAAAAGTGTAAGTAGAAAAAGATCAATGTGATGTGTTGAAAGGGTTGTCAATTTGCGTATGTATCGTGTTGTTGTCATATCGACATGAAAAGATCAAAACACGAGCATAGCTCATTCAGGATTTGTTTCACATAAATACGAACACAATATGATTTGTACAAACACAAACATGACACGATCATGAAGATAAATACAATTTCTTTCATGTTACGGTACAATAAATTCAAACCCACTGTAAATAAATTAATAATAAATAAAAATAATAATAGTAAAACTAATAATTATAAATACACAATACCATGTCATATGAAAACGATACAGATCCTCCGACACATTGTCTAACCTCCTTGTAATTTAATATGAATTACCTATTATATCCCTAGTTTTTTAATTATATCTGCAAAATACCGCTATTCATCAAGAAAGATATGTTTGCTTCTCAAATTTTAAGTCAGTTTCTTAAGTTCCAATTATTTCAACGATCTTGTTACAAAAATAAAAAGTATTCTAAGCTTAATTTATTTCTATAAAAAGTTCTCAACAATCTTGCGGATAGTACGAAATCTGTATATTTTTTATAATTATATCAATATGTTGTTTCTTTGAATTTTTTTTAATTATGCAGAACTATGTCTATATTGATATATTATCAAAATAATGAATAAAATCCCTCTTTGCCTTATGTGAGTCCTAAGGAAAGTATATAAGTCTTGCCCAAAATGACTGGTAACACAACTTCATCTTAGAATTTGAAATAGCATTCACAGATTATTAATGAATAGTCTGACTAGGCAGAACTTCATTCCTAGAAAATGACCAAACCTCACTAAGGCTCCCTGCATCGCGGGCTCGAAGCCATGTCTCGAAGGGGGTTTGAGACCCCTCGTCGTGGAGCGCGTGAAGCGCACGCGCCCCATCCAAAAAAAAAAAAAAAAACTAAAGTTGTGTGTACAACACGTGCCTTACAGAAAATATTCTAAAAATTCGAACGTTGGTGCAATGGCTTTTTAGCCGATTTTTCTTTATTTTATTTTTTTGATTATTTTTTTACACTATAAATAATACCTCTCATCCCTCATTTCATCCCACAAAAAATTCTAACCTCATTTCCTCTCTCAATTTTATATCTCAAAGATGTCTTCTTCATCGAGCACTTCAATTTCGTCGATGGAATATGAAGAGCACAACACTGACGACGAGGTCCTGGAGATGATGGCAAACGTGGAATGAGCCGTCCGTGCACACGTAGTGGCGCAGAAGAAGAAGAAGAGGGCGAGGTCATTCATCGACCGCGACCGTGAAGCGGCGTGTGCGCTCCTACACGCCGACTACTTCACCGACAACCCCACCTATGACGAGCACTTTTTCCGACGCCGTTTCCGGATGCATAAGCATCTGTTTTTACGCATCTGCAAGACGTTGGAGGACAATGTCTACTTCTTCATGCATCGACGAGATGCACTGGGACGATGGGGCTGACGTCGGTACAAAAATGCACGATGGCGTTGTGACAACTAGCCACTGGCGGTGCTGCGGATGTGTTCGACAAGTACCTGAAGATCGGAGATAGCACGGGCTGTGTTTGCCTCAAAAAATTTTGTCGAGCAATGATCGAGCACTTCGACGAGAGATACTTGAGAAAGCCAAACGCTACCGACACCGCTCGCCTACTCCAAATGCACAAGGTGCGGCATGGGTTTTCGGGGATGCTCGAGAGCCTGGATTGCATGCACTGGGCATGGAGGAACTGCCCAAAAGGGTGGACGGGTGCCTACACGCGCGGCGATCACGGCGTGCCTACCTTAATTTTGAAGGCGGTGGCATCGCATGATTTGTGGATATGGCATGTCTTTTTTGGGTATGCCGGCTCCAACGACGACATCAACTTCCTCAACCAGTTGTCCTTGTTCGCCGACATGCTTGAGGATAAGGCTCCGTCATGCAACTTCATCGTCATGGATCGGCAGTACGACAATGGGTACTATTTGACCGACGAGATCTACCCTTGTTGGCCAACACTGATCAAAGCGCCTAAGGTTGAAAATGATCCGAAGACGGCGAGGTTCAAGAAGATGCAGGAATCGGCCAAAAAGGACATAGAGCAGGTTTTTGGACTTCTCCAAGCTCGATGGGGAATAATTCAGAATCCGGCACGGTGCTGATACACGAGGCATCTCCGAGATATCATGTTCATATGCATTATTTTGCACAACATGATAATCGAAGACGAGCGAGAGAATGCGGAGAATTTGAGAGACAACTCCGAATCGGCGTCCACTAGCGGGATATCCCAGAGAGTCACTCCGCTCACCTTTGAGAAATATCTCAAACGGGAAGCCGACTTGAGAGATCAACGAAAGCACCATCGGCTTACCAATGATTTTATCGAGCATTTTTGGGTCAAATTTGGACCTCTACACGAGTAGTCCATATTTTAATTAATGTAATTTTTTTATTTCAATTAATGTAATTTTTTATTTTATTTGAATTAATGTAATATTTTATGTTATTTTTATTAATGAAATTTTATGAATTAATTTAATGAAAATGGGGAATTGTTTAATATTAAAGTTAGAGACAACTTGGAGACAAGTTGGTTGTAGGGATATGTATCTCTAAACTGTCTCTAGTGGAAAATGGGGTGTTGAAGACACCTTGAAGACCATTAATGGTCTCAAAGAATTGCAGATAGTCTAAGTATCGCCCTAAGAATACCCTACTATTGGTGCTTGTCAACCAAGTCTTGAGAACTTCCCTCAACAGGATTTTAGCAATAATGCATAGATCTAACCCTTCATGGTACAATGAATATAGTTGGTTAGTAAAGAGAGTGTTCTATGATCAACATCAATAAATACAAAGAATTTTTTGTATTTAATTTTACTTCGTATTGATTGCCCTTACTTAAAATCTTGTGTACGCTACCGCTTCGATATGAACACAATCAGTTTGACATCAACCCATTAATTTCTTGTGCGCCTAAATCGTACTTTCGAATCATGTCAAAAGTTAACGTCCACCCCAACCAAAATCAGAAATAAATTTGAATATTCATGATATATATACATCTATACTAATATAAAAAGAGTCTTATTTTATTAAATATACTTTGTCTATAATGTCCCTACTATATATTTATTTAATTTGAGAATAATAATGTAATAAATATATAAGGAATTAAAATAATTTATTAAAATTTAAATTTTCCTTATGTTGATTTAGATTACCTAATTTAACATATTTTAATATATCGATTTAGATTAACTAATTTAATATATTTTATATATCTACATACATACACACACACATATATACACACATATATATATATATATATTATATATATTAATACCGATGCGGATTCGAGGTCTCCCCTTAAATTTAGATCCTACGTGGCGCAATCACAATTCAATATTCTTATTTATTTTAAATCATAATTTTAAGCAATTTTAATTAATATATATAATAGTTCTCGATTTTGATCATATGTAAAAAATTAATTATGGTATTAAGATATTCTATCCAACTTTGTATAAGATGAAAATCTATTAGTTTAAAAAAAGATATGCATACTACTCCTATTTATTAATTTAGTGTCATCATAAATCAATATGGCTATTATATTATAAGAACAACATTATGAACATAATACAACATTAAGGTACAAAGGTAATAATCAATATAATATTTTTTTTAATTTGACAGATCATATAAATAAAACATGAATATTGTATATTATTATTAGTTTAGTATCCTTCATTAGTATTTAATAGTATGATATTTTGTATCCCACATTGTTTTCCAATGAAACTCTACTCTTTAAATATCTATATAAATACTCAAACTTAAGTATGTATTTTTTCATCTCACATTTATTTCCACAATCAATTTAATTTGACTAATTAATTAACTGATACTGGCCAAATAATACATTTTAATTTATTTAATATCCGATACACTACTAGAAATGACTTTTGAATATTTTATTTAGCTACTTTATGTGCACATATATATACGTGTATTGAATATGCATCTATGAAATATTTAATCTTAGTGAAACATGTGACTTATAATAGAAGTGAAAATAACAAATAAATCGTAAATGAAGATCGGAGAATCGTAGAGTAAACTTTTTGAATTTAATTATAAACTAAAAATATATCAATTTTAAACTATAACTATTAAACAAATTGCATCTAAATCATTTTTTTCTCCCTCTCATAATCATTAATTTGGAAAAGAACTATCTATGTAGGGGGAAATCATCACATTCTAATGTGTGAAAATTTATTAATTAACTATTTCCTTATTTTTCTCAAATAAAAGCAAAAATATGATTATCTTGATAGGATGGACAAGATAATCCAAATAACGGATGATTGAAACATTATTTCTCTTTAATTTTAGTATCAGTATTTAATTTATCTACTTATTATTTAATGATCCGACATATCAATTTATAAATTATCTATCTATATATGTCTATATATTATGATTATGTATGAGCATTAATCTCTTTCCACATTTTTTAAAGCTTATATGCCAATGCGTGGAGCCAAGATCTTTGTGGAATTCTGGGTCTTACTTCATTTTGATTGAGTTTATATATAAGATAACTAAATAAAAAATGGGTAATGATATTCGGCCACACTGTGGCCAGCCACACGAGCTAAAAATGGTAATATATGTTTTTAAAATGGAAATATACCCTAATTGAAAAGCATAAACCCTAAAGGGGAAATATGATTATTTCCTTTTTTATAGTCAACTTTCTTTTTTTTACGCGTGTGGCTGGCCACAGTGTGGCCGGATATCTTTATTCATAAAAAATTTCCTAAATGAAATAAAAGTGACAATGAAAACCAAAAAAGTTATTTCACACATCCTAAAGTTAATTCATTATTTTTCTCAAATAGAAGCAAAGATATGATTATTTTAATAGAATAAACGAGATAATTCAACAACAGGTTATTGAAATATGTAATAGGCACAACTATGTTACAGAATGAGTTTATTTGATGAATGAAAAATGACGCAAAATAATCTCATAAATTATAATAACATTTAATCACTGTCGAATACTACAGGTTATACACTAATAGTAAATAAAATTACAGGCTTATCTCATTATAGTTAAAATATAGTATTATGATGAGAAGTTGAAATGAGGAGTATGCTTGCCAAATTTAACTTTATGTTATTGTTATATTTTAATTTGCTTTCAAGCATTATTACGAAAAGGAAAAATGAGAAGAGATTTTGTCCGACTAATGCATATAATTATTGTGATTAAATACCAAAATAATTATATTATTATGATTAATTAAAGATAATTATTTGATTATACAATTCTTAATATTTTGCTAATTATATACATTCTTAATTTCATTTGATTATACAGCTTTTAATGTTTAGCTAATTATGTACATTCTTAATTTCATTTGCATGAGTTTTCATAAATAATTTCTAAATTTGAATTAATAACTATTGTTTAGACTTTTTTATTTAGTTAAATATATTAGATTTTAGTATTTTATTATCAAGAGCTTTGAATGTCTAGGCGCGTTTAATTAGATGGATTAGACCTTAATCTTATGAATGTTATTCGATTGGGTAGATTTAGACCAGTATTCAGTCTCAGGATACAATGTCACATTAATAATTTTAGAATTTTTTCTACCTTCAAAAAATTATGAAATGCACCCATAAGAAGAAATATTTATTGGAATTATTTCTTTCAACGTGCGAGTGCACGTTACACGTTATTATTGTTATATTGTTAGTACATGTAGAAGTACCCTTTTTTCAACTAAAAAAATAATAATTTTGCTTTTCGAGTAGTCGTTGAATTTGTAATCCTTGGTGGTTAAGATAAATATTCCCCATGATTGCATGGCATCGGATGCGTGCACATCAAGAAAAGGGAAACACAAAAGCATCTCAATTCCGTTCCGTGGCTGACATACTTAATCTATTCAACGCCTATTCACCATTAATATCGACAAACATGCTTTATTCAATTAATAAAATAAAATACTTCTTTCTTCCGAAACACAATTTGCATCGACTAATTACAATATTCCGAATGAAAACAAATAACAAATTAACTTGATTAACGAATAAGAAATATTCTTGAGTATTTGATTGCAGCAACAAACTTTGAATTATTTGACTAAAATAGTAGAATTGGTCAACATCTGGTAGATCCATCATATATGTAGTCAAGAACAGCAATCACTCCAAAAATAAAGGCTTGATCCATTCCTGCCTTTATCTCCACATGATACAAATCTCTGCTCTTCATGAATCGCTGCAACTCCTTATTTACACCAATCTGCAATTCCCATCATAAATTAAGTTGTTACAACCATGCATAATTATATGTCAATTAACCATTCTTGCAATAAATATATAGCCTGCATTTGGCGGACCCAGGAAGAGCCGCCCATCAATTCGGTATTCTTTTTTTTTTTTTTTATATATTATTATTGTTTTTATAAAGTAGTCAAATTATCGACAGTGCATATATAGAAGTGGATAAGATTAATTACCAATGCGACGACATCTCCCATGGGGCTGACAATGCTGCAAGATCGGCCGGGGAAGTCGCCGTGTATCTCGAAGCTTCCATGACTGCACAACTCCTTAGTTTCGACGGAGATTCGGATCCTAGATTTTGTCAAAAAACACGATGAGTTGGGTTCCTTTAAGGTGAAAAGGAGCTTGTCGGATCCTACGAAGTCGTTGGCGAAGCCTCTCCATTTCCTTGTTAGGCTTAGGGCCTCAATTGTTGCTCCCTTCAACAAAACCAATCACAACATTAATTGATCGATCACAACAAAATTAAAAGGAAACATACCATTTTGTAAGTCAATATTAACATTTATTTTTTCACAAAAATGTACCTTAAAGTTTTAAAGATTATTGTCCTACCATAATTTATTACAATCTTTCTTTTTTCTTTTTCTTTTTTTCTTTCTCAAATTGCCTTAAGATTTAATTTTCGTCGACTGAGTGCAAACTATTAAAAATAAAAAGTAATTTGACAAAATAGCAATTAGAAAATTTACCTTGCGCCGGATGAGAAGCAGAGCATTTCCATCTCCATCCCTAAGAATTAGTTCTTCTTTCTTCCCAATAACTCCGCAGCCGTCGACGTGAAAAACGATCCTTTGATTCGAGTCCGCCACCACGAAGCCGCCGCCATTGGCCACATTCGGCCGCCGCCTCACGGCCAGGATCACCTCAGAAGGTGCACAGTACATTTTACTCACGATCGGTAGGACATTTGTGCTTCTTGTTTTCCCCGCCATTGCTAATTTCTTCGATTTATTCCAAATTATTTCAACTCAAATATTCCAATTTATAGAAAAAATGTTGAATTGTTGCAAAATTATGTTGTTTGAATCGGAAAAGTTTGGCAATGCTTCTTTTGACTATTTGTACCACAAACGAATCTTAATCAATAATTTCAGTGTAAACGTACAGTATCAAAACCTATGTCTTATATATAGCAAAATACTTGGGAAAAAAACATTGCATTATTAGTAATATGGTCTCAAATTTCACTTCCACGTTGCACAAATAATAGTAATCCTTAAATTGAAATGACAACGATACGTCACGATTTATGTCTAGTTTTAAAAGCAATATTACAAGAACAAAATATTATTTTTCTATTTTTGTCACGATTGTGATATTGGAACTGAATGAAGTATAAAATAATATTTCCATTTTTAGTTCATTGATTTTCTAAAGTTGCACGTCTGCTTTTCTTGAAAACTGGCTGCCTAATTGGCTTTTAGCTAGGGAATCGTTTGAACTAGGCTTGGTCTTTTAATTAATTACTAGAAGCAAATTTCATATTATTTTGATTGGATAATTAATTAAAGTGTACTAGTTTTGGTGGCTTAATCTTCGACTTTAGTTATATTTAATTTTAGGAGATGCGACTCATAATTACAACTCTTATTAAAACTATAGATGCATGTGATTTAGATGGATTTCATTATCACAAGAATCGTACGTATTGTTATATTGTACGGTACTAACTAATAATATTGAATTAATGATCATTAGCTTTGTTATTTGAGAAATGATCACGTAGTATCGAATTACGGTTATTGTGTCGCATTAATGTTGATTTCTAAATAGATACGATAATTGGTTTACGCGTGTATTTATGTAGTGAAACACGAAATGAATATGATTCTAAAAAAGAAGATCCATACCGTCTTTGTGAATTGAGACGTGTATGGTGAATACCATTTAATAATTATAATTGTACCTATTTAACAAGATGTGTATGATCATTTTGGTGTGGTTTAGCTATCATCAATCATTTTCAAGATTAATTGTAATTGTAATTAGCGAAAAGAATTGTAATTAGCGAAAAGGATATATATATACTGGTGGGAAGAGATGCTTTACAAAGATGCATGGATAAACATGCAACTTCATTTCGTCAACGCTATTAAAAGGAAGCCATAAAGCAATCAAAGTAACGATTTTGTACAGTTTGTAAATAGAATTGCGTGTGTGTGTTAAATAATTCTCGCTAATCTACTGTTCTAACAAACATCCGATAATAGCATACTGTATATGAATGATCTCACTTTGAAGTGGCACACAAAATATGTCGTCTTTTTAGAGTAAACACAAATATCTATACACGACAGGTCTCACTGTGCGAATAATTTTCCCGCCCCCCATCAACGATAGGCGAGTGCATTGCACGCGACACATTACCAAGTGTGTGTTGGGATATTACTTTTATTTATTTTATTTTTTTCATTTTCGTATTATATTTTAAAATTTTCTTTATAAATTCTTTTACTTAATTATTGATTCTTAATTACAATTCATTATTTTTTAAATAGAATATATGTTAATTGAATAACATTAAAAAAAAGTGTCATCTGTAGAGTTGACCGACTGCACATGCAAGAGATGGCCTCTCTGAGTAAATATGCATTTTAACATCCAACGTGTTTTGAAAATAGATCGCAATTTCAACAGTGATAGATTAGAACCCCAACAAATTGATCTGTTTTTTAATCTAGTCTTAAATAAAAAAGAAAAACACAGAGGGGCCCAATACCTGTTTCGTCATAGTCCATAAGGCCCGCTACTAGATTTTTGGTTTAATCTAAAATTTACATAAACTCAATATTCTAATTATGTGAAGTCATATTCCACTTATTTCCGCATTTGGAAAATCTAATATTCAACTATAAATCATTATATTCAACGTTTCACCATTTTCAGTATTAATCTCACAAAGAATCATATATTAAAGTTTCTATTTCAATAGATTTTCGAAAAAGAAAAACCGGATCGAATTGTTTGCTCACCTTAGATTATGTGTAGCCCATGTAGTAGTAAAATCACAACTACAACAACAATGTTTGATTATGTCGCCCGTAGTAGTAGTAAAATCACAACTACAACTACAATGTTTTATAAGAATACGAATTCGGTGAAAATATATTTTATATAAGAATTTTTGAACATTACATTTTTATCACATCAGTAACATATTTCATAAATTGTAAAAAATTAAATTTATACATATATTTTAATGCATAAAGTGTACTAATTTAATGCATTAACATTTTGTTGAGAATTCAATTACAGCAACAATAAAGTCACACAAACTCGCACAAACAGAAAAAGAAATCAACACAGAGATTTACGTGATTCGGGAAGAATCCCTACGTCCACGGAGAGTCAGCGCCTTGATCTTATTGCAATGAGAAAGAAATTACAGATTACAAGAACTCAACCCCAAGAACTATGAACCCTAGCTCTATACCCAAAATTCTCTCTCACTGTATTCCTTCTCTCTAAACTTCACTCAACCGTAAAGATTAATATATCATTTACAACAGAACCAGCGAATATACTTAGCTACACCGACTTCATCTAACTGTTAGTAATCGAACGCATAGGATCACTCCACGTGGCAATCACCAACGCATCCTACAACTTGCACAACCAACACTTAGAAGCCTTTGCAATTAACTCCCTCGAAACTCTTCTAAATTGCAGACAAGCCCTTGAGCTAATTTGATTCATGTAGACATATTCTTAACAATCTCCACCTTGGCTCATGAATCTTCAAACAATAGATCAAGTCGGCACTTCCTCTCACTTTGCCCCACTACAGGGCTTTAATATCTCTTCATTGAGATATTGATGATGTTACCATCCGAAGATCAACCTGCAAATCTGCGCAACTCGAGCTAGTAACCAGCACATCTTTCCTTTGCTCCAAACCTCCAGCTATAAGCCTAACTTCGTAGCGAACCTACTGTTCGTTTCCTTCTTCAACCTTCATCTTGTAGCTTCACCTGCTCCTCAGAAGATTCTCAGTTTGAAGACGATACACCACAGACCAAACTCTTGCCTTCTTCAAAGTATCTAACTTACCAATCATTGCAATGATCCAACTATTCTCCTTCGTGCTATCCGTAGCCTCAGAATAGTTACATGAATCGTCTATTGCAACTTCATGAACCGATCTCTTATCTAGACCAGCTTCTAAAAGCTTCACCTTCACCAAGGCATCATGATCAACCCCACGATCAACTACTTGAGAGTAAACTCCACTCTCCTTCAGAGATTCAATCTCTTCCTCCACAGCTATAATTCTATGCTGCTCACAATATACCATTTCAAGAGTTTGTAACCCTTCAAACTCAACCTCGAAACTTGTAGTATCAAGATCAGAAACAATAGCACTCTGAAACTTTTCCTCCATGCCCAAAACTAAATAACATCTCTGCTATCAAGCACCTCATTCAACTCAGATTTAAACCCAGAGTTTAGTTCATAAACCTCTCTATGAACACCTTCTTTAATCTGCTCAAGTTGAAACTGAGACTCCACCTCCAATCTTGTACTACTTTCACCCCTTTCATAGCTTCTCAAATAAGTTATTTCTACATCTTTAATCACCACTCTTTTACTAGAGTTGCTCAACACTAATTCATGCCTCTCAAAACTTCTAAAATCTGCACAAAACTTAGAAATATGCTCTGAGGAGAACTCCAGGATGTGGTTAGTTCTTAAACACACACACGCCTTATCTCTGGTTTCAATTCTACAAATATCACCCTTAGAAGTTTCATCATTGGAATCAGTGTGAGCACTAGTTTCAGACTCATTAACCACAACACATGCATCAAGATAATACACATTATTCCTCCTATTTCCTACCATGACATTCTTAGAATCATTAAACACATATAAGCAACCATTTTCAGATTTAAACCCATAATTCCTAGATTCTAACAAGCCAAGAGAAATAAGATTTCTGTATAGTTTAGGAATGTACCTGACCTCCTGCAGAATTTGGAAGGATCCATCACTCATCTGCAATCTGATACTTCCTATGCCCTCAACCTTGCATGCTTGGTCATTTCCCAGTCTAACTAAGCCCATATCAGCTTCCTTGAGATTTATAAACCAATCTCTCTTTGAACATATATGGAATGAGCAGCCCGAGTCAAGAATTCAGCCTTCCTCAATGTGATTCTCCACCACATTTAATACCTCTGCATCCTCAAAGTTTTCAACAACTTCTGCAGCACCTGGCTTCTTGCTCTTCTTCTCTTGCTTCCTCTTCCATACATCACAATCCTTCTTGATGTGTCCTACTTTCTTGCAGTGAAAACATCTCCTAGTTTCACCATCTTCATCTGATTCATTTTCCTCCTCCGAATCAGCTTCCTTAGAAGGTTTTTTACCCTTCTTGAACCTATCCTTCTTCTGAAACTTTTTCTTGCTGAATTTCTGAATATTCAACCCTTCACCAGTAGATGATTCACTCTTCCCCTCATTGGCTTTCTGCAACTCTTTAGCTCTAAGTGCAGATTGCACTTCTTCTATGGAAATAGAACCCTCTCGACCAAACAACATCGCATCTCTAAGCTGTTCATACGATCTTGGAAGCGAATTCAGTAGGATAATAGCCTTATCCTCATCTTCTAGCTTTACCTCAATATTCTCCAAATCATCCACGATTTTATTGAAGTCTTCAAGCTGTTCCGAAATCACCTTCTCCTCCACTATTTTGAACGAATGCAGACGCTGTTTCGTGCACAATCGATTTGCGAGCAACTTGGTCATGTACAGAGATTCGAGCTTTGCCCACACCGCAGCTGCCGTCGTCTCCTTTGCGACCTCTCTCAACACCTTATCACCAAGGCACAAGATTATCGCTGAATGAGCCTTCTCGAACATCTCCGCTCTATCCACCTTCTTGCCTCCGTCGACTTTCTTGCCTTCTTCGCCGACTTTCTTGTCACCACTACTGCTCTCTTCCACAGCAGCCTTCTCTGGTTTCAGTGCATCGGCAAGACCTTGTTTCGTCAATATGACTTTCATCTTTATCCGCCATAAACCAAAATCATTCCTACCAGTGAATTTCTCAACATCAAATTCATTGTCGTCATGACTACGCCGATCTAAAACCAAACTACGCGATATAGATTCTACTTCTTTCCGATCTGTAATCTCCGATCAGATTCATCGATCAAATCTCCTTTGTATCGCGATTCAGTCACCGATCTTCTCGCCGGCCAGACCTTCTTCTTCACCACAATATCCAATCAGAAATCCTTCCGCCGTATCCGCGATTCTTCGATCGAAATTGCAACCCCTCTGTCCGCGATCGATCTGCTCCTATTCCGATCTTCTCCCCCTTTCATCGATTGGAAATCACCAATCAAAACACCGCAACTCTACCACTGCAATCTGCGATCAATTTCTTCTTCGCTAGCCGGTGTGAGTCCGATTCCGTCGGACAGCGCCAATTGTTGAGAATTCAATTACAGCAACAATGAAGTCACACAAACTCGCACAAACAGAAAAAGAAATCAACACAGAGATTTACGTGGTTCGGGAAGAATCCCTACATCCACGGAGAGTCAGCGCCTTGATCTTATTGCAACGAGAAAAAAATTACCGATTACAAGAACTCAACCCCAAGAACTATGAACCCTAGCTCTATACCCAAAATTCTCTCTCACTGTATTCCTTCTCTCTAAACTTCACTCAATTGTAAAGATTAATATATCATTTACAACAGAACCAGCTAATATACTTAGCTACACCGACTTCATCTAACTGCTAGTAATCGAACGCATAGGATCACTCCACGTGGCAATCACCAACGCATCCTACAACTTGCACAACCAACACTTAGAAGCCTTTGCAATTAACTCCCTCGGAACTCTTCTAAATTGCAGACGAGCCCTTGAGCTAATTTGATTCATGTAGACATATTCTTAACACATTTCAATGCATAAATTATAATAACATAATTTGCTGTTAAATTGGATCATAAATCAACAAAAAACAGTCCAGTTTTAATCTCATTTCTCACCTAAGACTTTTTTTTCACCCTCTCCCTATTTTACATCCTTTTATTAAGAACTCATATTTTATATACATACTCCACTATAGCATATGCACATTATTTATAGACTGATTTCTCTATTGACTCTCCATGTGACATCTCCTATTGCTTGAAAATGGAGATGACATGTGGCGTAATTAATGGTGTAAGATTTAGGAAATATATAAGGATAATATATACTCTAAATCTTGAACTTTTAATGATGATGATGAGATAGAGTGGTTTAATTACTTTTATGTATGTGTTTTCCCTCTTTTTAGTTCTGTAATTAACTCCTTTGGCTGTCTGGCTCTAACTGAAATGCATCTGATTGATCAGGAGTTGTACAAACTGAATTGGGAATTTCAATGTATAGCATTGATCTGTTTTGAATTTTGATGAATTTGAGTTGAAAATGAAATTCTTGAATTTGTAATTAATAAGTTTATAGTATATTTTTCGAGGTACACCACCCTTTCTCTATGACTATAACATTCCCCGTCTGCATGGAATTTTCGAGGTACATGCGTAGATCTCACTGAATTCCATTTCATTTGTTGTCTTCTTTTCTTCGAATCAAAGTTGAGGATACTGATAATCAATTAGCTTATGTCGCGATAATAATTGATTATGTTGTCATTGATAAATGACATTTCACCTGATATGTATATATATCAGTCAAATTTTGCAGGCAGCAAGCTATGGAGGTCTGAATATAGATTCGTCAGCTTGGCCACACCGTAGTATTCCATGTTCATCACGCTTGCCTGCTCAGATATGGCATGCATGAATCATTTGGTTTGAAGGTGGTCGTTTAGCTTAATTTTATTGTGGTAATTAGATCATCTGCATTAAGTTGGTCTAACCTTGTAAGTAGCTAGGAATTATTTAAATCTATCCTGTAAATATTTAATTGTAGGCTGACATTCTTAATGGATATATTCTGAGTGTTTTGATTAAGGTGGTGGTTTTGCTAATATTATTTAATGATGATCATGGGCATTAATTCAGTTGGCTAATCATATAATGAAAGTTGAATCTAGCTATTTGGATAATCTTCAGATGACTGCTAATTAAGTATGCAAGTGCTACTTGTAGTTGTAGCTAGGCTGAAGAAAATCTAGATGAATATATTCCGAGTGTTTTAGTTAAGGTGGTCGTTTTGCTTTTATTTAGTATGCACTTAATTGTGATCACCGGCATGCATTCAGTTGGCCTAATCTTGGAATTGATGATTTGAATCTTGATATGGTTGTTGAGTATGAAAGAGCTACGTATGTATATATATGTGCAGGTTCGAAGGAGACGGCCTCATCTAACAGGCGAGATGTTGAGGCCATTAATCAGTGACTGTGTTGCTCAAAATTATCTTATTCAGCTGCCTACCCCTCCCTCAGCTGAGTATATAATCTTCTGCATGCTGCAGCTACAAACTTATATGCTAACACAACACCACCCGATACTGGGAAAAGATTAGTACATAATTGTCTTCTTTACTTTGTTTTCGTTTTTCTTCGAGGGCTCGTTTGGTACATTCAATGAGATATATATAGCAGATAATTAGCGTCTCATACTTATGTAACCGAATTGAAAGTGGTATATTGTGTTAGTAATTGTTGTTTAATTTGTATGACGTTAGCATAGTATTGTTTTTTTGGATGAAAATTTTTCCAAATGAATATAATTAGTTGTTTTGTATGATGTTAGCATAGTATTGTATTGGTTTTTTTGGATGAATAATGTTCCAAATGAATACTCATTTACGCATACTTTGTGGGAAAGAAATAGCATGGACATGTAAAAGACTACTACTTGTGATTTGTCGAATTTCAGTTGAATTTTCCTTATAATTTAAAATAAGAGAGCTCCCGAAATTCCTTAGTTATTGTTATTCCTTTTTTTTTATTGTCAGATTCTTTGTAATTCAAGAGTCAGAATATACTATACGTAGATCTTTTATATATATATATATATATATATATATATATAAATGTTGACCAAGTTATTAACCCTAAAATCTTAGCTATATACTTGTATAAATGGAGGTTTTTGGTCCTCATATTCAATACACTCGATTAATATTCTCTTCTCTATTCTCTCATTTCTCTCTAGTTTATAACACGTTATCAGCAAGAGTCTTTAGCCCTGAATCTCCAACCACTCGAATGAAATTAAAGGTATATGCTCTAGGAAAGAATCGTGTCTTTCCAATGAGGTATGATTTTATTTGAATCGAAAAAGTAATGTGAATTGTAGTCAACGATTTTTGCAAAGTTTTTTCATCCATATAATTATGTAAAGCAATTTGTTTTCTTGCGTGTGTCGACCAATTCAGATGTACGTATTTGGAATCTTATGTTAGTTTGTTAAATTTTTTTCATTATTGGTCGGGGAAAGGCTCGTTTCTCTTGATGGGACTCATGGGAGCCAATTAATCAAATTATATATGGATACATGTTTATTATATGAGGGATCATGGTTTTGATTTATATGAATTGCGTACTCTGAATATTTTTATTTCTCTATGGCTAATATGCATTCATATGCTTTAATTGCTACATTACCAGAATTTGATTATTAAAGCATTATACAATTTTTATTTTGTAATAGAAGCATGTTGTATATGCTACATGAGCGATATATATCTCATATTATATGTTATTAAATATATTATACCGCAAAATATATATATAATATATTGTCTATAATCCTTATGTTATAATTATCTTTGTTTGCGAAGAAACATGAATATACATATAATCTTGAAAGATTATATTTGATGTTATTGAAATAGCACAGTTAATATTCTTAAAATATATTACACGCTTGATGAGCAATTGAAAATGGATAACATTTATGATTATCCTTAATTTTGTGCATAATTGCATAAATGATAAATAGCTCTAGAAGAGCTTGTATCAATTTATGATACAAAAATTATAGAGTGTGTTACATACTCTAGTAAGAAGGATATCCGATGCAATCGATATCACATTGAGACAATAGTAAAACATAATAATGAATATCTTTGCATAATTATAAGTGACAACGGTTCGTATTAGGTCATCAGCCTATGCAAATTATTATTGGTTGAGAACTTCATGATTCTCATCTACGAACATTGTTGCGCAGTTCAAGTCTCATTTTTTTTCAATAAAAGATTGGAATATATGTTGAAATATTCACACGATGAACTTAAACGTTCAATTAAACTGTCAAATGAGTGATTGAATCTCATATTCATATTGTATATGCACCATTTAGAAGTTCTTCGTGAACTAAATAAATTAAATGATACTCTTTAACGCCATAAGCGTGAGAGATCCATTGGTGCAAAATAATGATATACGTGGAATACAAAATTAAATAGAGAAATTATATCACTCTATATATAAGCCTTCTAAAAAAGATTGTCCTAAAGACTAATATCCCAGTGCATATGTACGTGCACAAAATATCAAAGTACTGAGATTACGGAACAATCAGAAAGAAGATATCATTGAGGAATGATGAAAATCTAGTTGGTTGAAATTGCCATGAATTCTAGAGAACGAAAAATATTATTGCCTCGACAAAATTGCTTATATCATTTTGAAATGATACTTTTGATCTAGAATTAAAGAGAACGTACAAGAGTGCCATAAACACTCAGTAAATTTGAAAGAAGCAATATTGAGGCAAAGCTTAACTCGCTACATAAATAAATAATCTTTTGCTCTATAATACAAACTCTAAATAATGATGTCCCCTTAGGACGCAACTGGATGTTTGTATAAGAGAAAAGAAATTGGTGAGAATAAAGCGATGTTAATAGCTTATTGATTTAGGCAGAGAGCCTAAATTGATTTTGATCAAATCTATTCTCCTATATATGGCATTATGTTCCGTTGTTTAATATATCTGGCAGTAATAAATATCATAGATTCACATATTTGTTAGATTATTAGACGTGAATACGTGAAAATCCTTGATAGATTCAAAATTTCTAACAAAAAGAACCTTAAAACTATGTATTGGCTCGATATAAAGATCGAGCATCTCCCAAAAGGAGCATATTATTATTACACCAGTCGACCTATATGAAAGGTTGTAAAGAGATGTATTTTTATTATAAATCACATTAGTTAGATCACAATGATTATCTCTTCACTTGATTTCAAGTGAATATAGAAGATAACGATTGTATTATGGGACTAGAAATTTCCTACTTTAAATGATGATCATTATTCTATCACATCTTATATAACTTTTAAAATTAACTTGCTAACAATGTTTAATGTTCTCACAAAGAGACATTGAATGATATTCTCACAATAAGACATTGAAATGATATTAATTTTATCATTTGTTATCTTAAAGGTTAAGACTACCTTAGTCTATTTTATGAAATAGAGATTGACATTGATGGCAATTAGAATGTTGATTATTTATCTCATCCTCATAATACAATATCTCAAATTTGTGTAATGATATGGAATGTACCCCCACTATTCTCCATGAGAATTATAAAACTTGTGTTGCACAAATGAGTTCTTTAAGAACCATGACCACAAAAGTTTATTAGTTTAGTGATAAACTTGTTGATTTATTCACTAAATTCTCCTCCCATCTATAAAGATATGTTTATAGTATTGAAATATGTTATTTTGGAGATTATTATCTTGGGGGGGGGGGGGGGGTAAAAAACTATAAGATATTTGTGAAGATTTGGTCATGAAGGTTTTGAGCAAATATAAAGATTATGCTCTAAGGCCAATTGGTTGTACTTGTCTTTTTGTCCTTACTAAGTTTTTACCTCAGGAGTTTTCTTAGTTGAGGTTTTTCACGAGGCAACTTGATGCAACACATGAGTAATGTATGTCATATTATTTTTTCATCTATCAAGTTTTTTTTTTCCTACAGGATTTTTCTGAGGAGATTTTTAATGAGACATGTACATCACAACAATAATATCAAATGAAAAGTGCTATACTTATATCATTGTCAGATTTGGTGGACTTATATATCCACACTAAGACATTGCCGACATCAACATTCATAAAGTTTATATACGAGATCGGCATGCGCCAATTTAATATATGCAATGATCAAGTTCAAGCGGAGTAGTTGTACTCTTTTTCCTTCGATCAGGTTTTGTCCCACTGGATTTTCCTGAACAAGATTTTAATGAGGCAACATTTCTTTTAGGGATTGGTCATCAAGGGGTGTTGTAAATATCTTATAAATCTTATAAATATATACTATATGAGTGTTGACCAAGTTATTAACCCTAAAACTTTAACTCTATACTTGTATAAATAGAAACATTTGGTCCTCATATTCAATACGCTTGAATAATATTCTCTTCTCTATTCTCTTATCTCTCTCAAGTTTATAACAAATCTAATATTTTAGAACAAAGAATCTTATTCGAGGGGGTCGTGTCTTGACCGAAAACGTGCATAAGTAGTACTAGTATTAGAATTTCAGATCACATAAATAAGCATAATTTATATATAAGGAAAATGATTTAATTATTTTGAAATACAAATAAATCTGTATTTGTCGACATCCACACGCATTTGCCACTCCAAAATAGTTTTGTGCCAAATTTTCTCTATTTATCCTAATTTAAAATCAATCCATGCATGAAATGGCATATATATCAAAGCCTAGATTTCAATTCTGATTCACTTAATTAATTCCTCTAGCTAGCTAGTTTTGTTCTTTAAAAAAAAAAAAAAAAGCTATTATAATGTACTTTTCATTTTATACGTTGAAGCTTGCAAATCTTACATATGCAGAATGTATATTATATATTTATCTTCTCGTATTACAATGAACTAATTAATTGTTGTTCTTCACATAAAAAACTATGACACATTTGATATCATATCGCTAGGATACATGAAAGCAATAATTCAAATCGAAACAATTCCACATTTCCTTCCATATTTTATTTACATTATAGATTAGGTCAAAAAAAAAAAATAATCCAATTTAACATCCAAATCCAACATTACCTTCCTCATTCCATTTTCCCTCCAAATTCACACTATCAGTGTGCAGTGAAAGCCTATCAAAAGAATAAAAAAGAAAAAAAAAATCATCAAAAACCAAATCAATCAAATTTAAATTCAAGTAGGACGAGAGAGAGAGAGAAAGAGAGAGAGAAAGAGAGAGAGAGAGAGAGAGAGAGAGAGAGAGAGAGAGCGCCAACCGAGAAAATGTTGCAGTGGCCGGGATCGGCGAGATGTGCCGCCAAATTCTGAAGAGGAGTTTGACCGGTGTAAGTAGCTTGAAAGCAAAAGCCAAGAAAAGCGAGCATAGCAAGCCTCCCATTCTTGATCTCCTTAGTTCGGAGCACCATGACCGGCTCCGGCGACCCCCTCCCCCACATGAAGGGGTCGAACCAGAGGCCCCCCGGGTAGCCGACGTCGGGCGTGGGCTTCTTCTTGTGGGGCAAGGTGGGCTCGATGTCGACGCAGCCCGGGTTGAGCATGTCGGCCCACCGCCGCCCCTCCACCCACCCCATCAGCGCCATCTGCACCACGAACAGGGTGGTGGGGTCGGCGAAGTATTCTCTCTCGCCGGCGTTGTACCACGAGAAGTCGTCGATGAATCCCAGCCCCCCCAGCCATTCCGGTATCAGGATTCCGGCGGCGCCCAGCATCGCCCACCTCCCGTGGATCAGCTCCGCCTGCGCGAACCATTTCAGCAGCTCCGGGTCGGATCCTAACCCGAGCGGGTCGAACCCGAAGTCTCCGGGAAGGCTGCCGTCGAGCCATTCCGGCGGAGAGCTGCCGGGAAACCAGAGCGGCCTGTCGGGCGGGAGCGGCTGGCAGACGCTCGACGGGCCTTTCGTCGCATTGGGGCGCCGCCGCCGCAATGTGGTGGCTATATTTCCGGCGAAAGATAGTGCCTTTGTTGGTGGAATTTCACTGTTGGATTCGAGTGACCAAAATTGAAGTTGATGTTAGTTATCTATGGAATTGCATATTAATTGATGTTAAGATTAAAAAAATAAAAAATAATACCTGGTGGTGGTGGGGAAGGCGGCGGCAAATGCAGCTGCGGCGGTGGCTAGAGCCATGGATGAAAATAGAAATGGTGGTGATTATTATTGAAATTCGGTTAAATTTATTTATTTGAATATGGTTTAAAGGCTTATCCACACAAGGGAAGGGTGTGGAATGTGGATAGATAGATCATAACGCTAATGCTACGGTTGGATGAATTGGGCCAATCAGATTTTGATTTGGTACGTGCTAGGATTTACGATATGCAAAACAGAGGTGGAAATTTTAAACACAACCCAAAATTTTAAATAGAGGCAAATGATAATATGTTATTAAGGTACAATATAATAATAAGTTCGGTCAAAATTTCACTTTTAACAAAAATTGGTTAAATTATACCTAATTTGACTGAAATACATTTATAGGGTAGTGGGGGTGTACGGTTAATATTCAAACAAAATTAATTGCATTTCACTCTCTCTTCCCTCTCATTCTCTTTCCCGCTTTTCACTCTCTCAATTTTCTTCTCCAGCACGACCATCACGACAATTCCCCTTCCTCTTGCTCGCACTCTGCTGTCAACTATCTCTACCGTCACCTCTCTCCGCCGTCAACCTCCTACTTCCATTTCCTAGATGGCTCCGAGGACGAAGAAGCAGAAAATCGCCAATCCAGCGGCGACGAGCAAACCCGCGCCGAGCAAAACCGCCGCGCCAAAGCCAACAAAAGGCGCAAAGAAGGAGACGACCAAAGCCGCGGCGACGTCGAGCAAAGCCCCGACGAAAACAAGGTCTAAAAGAACCAAAGTTCCTCAAACAGCGCGCGAACAGACGCCGACGCGCGAAGAAGCAGCACAGTCCACGCCGGCGCGCGAAGAACAACAACAACAGTCGTCGCCGCCGCGCCAAGAGACAGAAGCACAGTCGTCGCCGCCGCGGGAAGAGGAAGAAGAACAGTCACCGCCACTGCACGAAGAGGAGGAAGAAGAAGACGAAGCCAGGGAAGAAGATGTTTTTGAGCATTTGCCGATAAGTTTTCCAGATCTGAAAGTTACGGTGGTTGCATGTTTGATTATCTCTTGATTTCTCCGATTTCGCGGGTTTTACTATGTTTTGAATGTCAATTGCGTACCTAGTTTGTTGAGTAGAATGGAAATTAGGGTACGATTTTTAGATCTGTAATTTTGGGGGAAAACTAAACTGGTACGCCGAGTACGTTTTGTGAAATATGTACCGATAATTCCACATCTGTAATTTCTGAAATTGAGGATAGCTTCTTGTTGAATATCTGAGATTGTTTATGCATGATGTATTTTGCATTCGGTTTATTTGAATATGGCCTTGTTTGGTTAAAATTGGTACGATTTTTGCAAATACGTACCAAGAAAATAGTATATTTCTAGTACACTCGGTACGCATTTTAAAAAACTTACCGAGTGTACCAGTTTTCCATTGTAATGTAGGTACTTATTTACAAAAGCGTACCTACTCTACATGTACACTTGGTACGCATTATGAAAAACGTACCGAGTGTACCAGTGTTTCATTATTTTCAGGTACGTATTTGCAAAATGCGTACCTACATGCCAAGTACATTAAGTACGCATTAGCAAAAACGTACCAAGCGTACTAGGAGTTTTAGTACGTATTTGTAAAAGTTTATCAGTTTTACCTAGCACATTATGACTAAACAGTGAATATGTATTTGTTATTGAATTGTTTTGTTTTTCTTATTGCAGAACGGATGGAAATACAAGAGGCTGAAACTTAGCAAATTGAAAAACAAGAAAATGACTCATGGTTATGAGTCACTTATTTTCGACATCCGAGCATGCCTCACCGCAAGTGGCAACTCAACGTTGGATAGGCTGAAGCAGTCCTGCCTTGGCCACTTTATGGGGATGGAGGACATGAACACGCGATCGGGGAAGGCCGTACATTGGATGGTGCTTCGTCAAGTGGAATCCTTTCCCGAGTATGATGAATCAGCTGTATGGTTCAAGGTTGAAGAGAAGCTCTTGCGGTTCAGCCGTCAAGAATTTGCTTTGGTGAGCGGCCTGAATTTTGGCCCTGCAGAATTCAACCCATACGCCGACCATACCATACCGCGATCCTCATTGTACACCCGACTATTCGGCAACGAAATGGTCACCCCTGCTGAGGTTTGGACACCATTCAAGAACAGAAAGTTTCTTCTCAAGGAATCTGAAATCAAGATCAGCGCCGACGACTACTTGAAGTTGGCGAAAATTCTGTTGGCAGCATCCTACGTCCTGGGCTATGAGAATGCCCGGAAAAAAATCCCTAACTGGCTATGGGTATTGGTTGAGAATGAGGGAGCTTGGGAGAAATTCCCCTGGGGCAGCTTGTCGTTTCAAATGGTTGTCGATTGTTTCAAAACAATCGACACAGAAGACAAAAAAAACAAATCCGGCATCGCTTACCACATCCGAGGCTGCAGTTTCGCTTTATTGGTAAGTTCTTAATAGGTAAACTTGTTATTTATTCTTAATCTAGGTACGATTTTATAATTACGTACCAAACGTAACAGTTCGAAACTGGTAAAACTCGGCACACAATTAGCAAATCGTACCAAGATTTACAAATATAAGAATAAAATCTTGGAAAACTTGGTACGATTTTATAATTGCGTACCAAACGTAACATTTTAATGCTGGTAAACTCGATACGCATTTATAATTACGTACCATGATTACCAAGTAAACCTATTGAATCTTCTACATGATTACATACTAACAAAAGTTTATTTATTAAACAGAGCTAGATATTTGAGGTTGTGCCGGCTATAGGAAGAAAAGGTGGCATTGAGGTCCACCGAGAAGAAACTGCCTCGGATGTTGTGGTACAGATTCCTCAGAGACACAGAAATCCCCCCAGGAGAAGACATAAAATTGGTAAGATTTCTTATTAGATATAATATAATTTTAGTAAAACTTGGTAAGCATTCTCAAATACGTAACACTTTTACCAGTGTCAAAATTCTAAACTTGGTGCGCATTGATAAATGCGTACCAAGTTTGAATAGATATATTGGTAAACTTGGTACGTAATTATAAATGCGTACTAAATGTACCAAGTTAAAGAAGCAGTTTATTAGGTACACTCAGTACGCAATTGGAATTTCGTACTGATACTGCTTAAAAAAATCGGTACACTTGGTACGCAATTGTAATTGCGTACCAAGTGTACCAATTTTACCGACAGTTTCTCTAACCGTATTATATCTTTGTCAGGATCTTAAACAGGTGTTCAAGCCCTCAAATGCTGAGAAGCAAACACCATATTGGCTGTCTCTGCAGAATGATTCAGAATTCAGCCAGTTTGCATTTAAGTATGATCCGAACGACGCCAAAAAGAAAAGAAAAAGAGAAGCTGCCGACATTGGTGAAGATGATGAAGAGCCTGCAGACAATGAAGACCCTGCTGCCCACAAAGATGATCAGGAAAATCCTTCTCCTCCTCCTCCACATACAAATATCGCATCCACCTCAACCGCTACTCCTGCTGCCGATACCGGTTCCTCCGTCCTTGCCACCTTAATGCAAGGGCCAGAAAAAGCCGTTCTGGTGAGAGAGATAGCTGAGGCTGCAGCAAATCTGCTCATATCATGGCTATCGGATGAAAGAAAGCAGCTCGTGAAGGATGTTGGGAGCTATGTTGTTAACAAGCTCCAAGAAGAAGGGATAGTCCAACCCTTCACGAGTGCACATTATACGTCTCCAGCCTCTCCTCACCAAAACATCGACAACGCAGCAGTAGAAGTAGCAGCAAACTCCGGTAGCATCACCATCAAGCAAGTGATAGCACAGGAGACAGTAGCGGTGGATGGCAACGCGAGAAGCGCGGAGAAAGAGGAAACGGAGGCAGCAGCCGTGGAAAGCGACAAGACGATCAAGGAGAAGGAGGGAGGAGCTCCAGAAGATGATAAGGTACAAGATGCATCTTGAGTTGATGCATAGCAAAATTTGAACAATTTCATGGAGTGATAACATAAACAATCGCATCTATTTTATTTTATTTTTCATGTTATGAACAAATATTTCTTTTCCTATTTATTTGAAGATGTAACCGAATTTATAATATATTTGATGAATTATTTTTCATTAATTGATTGATGTGTATTGTAATTGGGTACGCCTGGTACGATATATAAAATCGTACCTCTTTTCACGCGTACGCATGGTACGTTTTTCATAAAAACGTACCAGACGTACCATGCGTACTCACAAGCGTTTGTTCAAAACGTACCGAGTGTACCGAGTTTGCAATACAAATCTAGTACGAAATTCGGAAAAACGTACCAATATTTCTCTTTCTTCAAGCAGGTCCCTGAACAGGCAGGCAATCCATTTACGAACACGCAAATCAACTTATTGTGGGACACCTTCCTGGAAACTGATCAATTTACGCCTCTGCAAGACAAAATTCTTCAACCAAATGCAGCTTCAACTACTCCATTCACACCGTGTCCACAATTTGAAGCACAACCACCAGCAGCTCCACAAATCTCGGTGCCACAAGGGCCACATCCCCCAAAAGCTCCACAAATCTCGGTGCCACAAGTGCTATCTCCCCCAAAAGCTCCACAAATCTCGGTGCCACAAGGGCGACCTCCCCCAAAAGCTCCAACAGCTCAACAAACCTCGGTGTGCATCTTGAATCCGAGGCCGATCTAAAGAAGATTCTCAGCTCCACCTCTACACAATCCATTTCTGCCGGAAGACGTGCGACCAGGCCGTCACACCTTCGAGCATTGGTTGAACTTAGAGGAAGCTCCACTGTAAGTTAAATTTTTGATCTTCAAATTTTTAATCTTCAAAGATTTGTACCAGGTGTACCATGAATTTTGAGGTAAAACTCGGTATGATTTCTTAAATTACGTACCAAGTGTACTATTCTACAATTGGTAAATTGAGTACGATTTTGTAAATGCGTACTAGGTGTACCAGTGTAGAATTGGTAAACTCGGTACGATTTTCTCAATGCGTACCAGGTGTACCCATTCCTATTTGGTAAACTCGGTACGATTTTGTAAAAACGTACCAGGTGTACCAGTGTGCAATTGGTAAACTCAGTACGATTTTATCAATGCGTACCAGGTGTACCATTTTTAAATGGTAAACTCGGAACGATTTTTTCAATGCATACCAAGTTTAATTAATTTACTATTCATTGAAAACAAGAGGAATGTCGGAGCCTTTTGTGGTGTTGACAAGACCTTTTTCCAATCTATCATGGATCCAACAGGATAGCTCGACATAGAACATATAGAGGCTTACCTTGTTGTTCTCGTGGCAAATCCTACAAGGACCGGATTGGGAGAAGTTGACCCGAAGATTGCCTTGACATCTTGTTATTTTATGATAAATTCAACCAATTAGACTAATTTAATTGTTTACAGTAATACTTCTACACAGATAACATATATATATTTATATTTCTTACACTTATTTGTAGGAAACGGTGGAGAATGTGTTCGACTCGGTCAACCTACCTAAGAGAGCCAATCCCTTTGATTCGTACGATCATAAGATCTTTAACCCGAAAGTTGAAGAGGTCTTCCTCGAAGATGAAATGAATAGGTTGCTTTTGTTTGCCGAAGGAGCTCAGCCAGCATGGGGGAAGAACGTAAGGCATTGGGTTGACTGCGATAAGGTACGATTTTATTGATACGTAACAATAAATCTAAGTACACTGGGTACGCATTGCTAAAATCGTACTAGATTTACCAAATGCATATATGGTAAACACGGTACGATATTACAAATGCGTATCGAGTGTACCTGATTTTCCAGTACGCATTTACAATAACGTACCGTGATTCATTTTTTTTATAGGTAGTTGCATTGTGTTTCTATAAGGATCACTGGGGTACCCTGTTGGTAGATCTCAAAAAATAGAAGATAACTCTCTATGACTCGAAAGAACATACATTTGAGGAATACCATTTCGATAATCGACGAGATCTATTTCTACCAATGACAAGAACGGTGCCACAAATAATGAAGGTTATTGGATATTACCAAAAGCATCACATAAAAGACCCACAATTCGGCCAGTGGGAATTATGCTTTCCTCCAAAGAAGGACCCGAAGAGAAACAAATTCCAACAAGATAATGGATATGATTGTGGCCTCTATGCACTCAAATATGTGGAGCAGCTCATCTCAAAAAATCCAATACCAATTCAAAGATGTTTGCAAAAGGATGAAGACCGAGTGGAGTACAGAGACCACATAGCAAGAACCATTTATGCCCATAGCACGGACGAAGTCACACCGGAAGTCATGGATTTTGATGGATAGATGTTTTGTCATGGATGTTAATATTTTATGCAGGATGGATAGTATTTTGTCAACTCATACACATTAGTATATTTTGAATGTCTATTTTTGATAACTATTAACATATGCTACTGATGATATGTATATTTTTTATCTTTATTGGTATTATGCATAAGATAAGTATGTACTTGCATTAACAAATGTAATTTCGTTACAGTTTTTCTAGTACGCAAGGTAAGTAATTAAACAAAACGTACTAAGATTTACTTGAAAACTTGATACGCATTGGATAATGCGTACCAAAGTTGATAAGCAAACTTGGTACGCAATTGTAAATGCGTACCAGGTGTATCGCATCTAAAATTGGTACGCCGGTACGTTTTTAGTCAAGTTCGTAACAGTTTTTCTAGTACGCAAGGTAATCAATTAACAAAACGTACCAAGATTTACTTAAAAACGTACCAATATTTACAATAATATTTGACACAATATTAATAAAAGAGGAAATGCACGCATATGTGGATTGAATAAACACTACACATTTAATAAAAATCAATAAATCTCCAATTATCAATCAAATTTATGTGGATCTTGACATGTTTGCCGAGTATGACCCGCAACACCACAAATACTACATTTCTTCGTTTTTCGGGTGCTCGTTTTGATGCTTGGTTGGTTGCTACTCCCTTCTTCTTCCGAATTAATCAAGCGACGTCTTAGAGGGCATGTACTCATATAATGACCTTTCTCATGACACCATAAACACCCTCGACTGCATTTCGTATTTGATCCAGTTGCAATCCTCTTTGTACGCGGTCGTCCAGCTTGCTTAGGTTCCTTAGGTATAAAAATAATCCTTGAAGCAACATGTGGCGGCACACACAACGAATCTTTATCCGGAATAGGCATCACAATCAGCATAAATCTCACACCACATCGCAGTAGAATAATATTCATGCACGTATGACAGTGGGGATTCCTTCTTAAACCTAAAAATGTGTAAAAAGTAAAACTTCGTCGAAGGAAAACATGGTACATAATTAAAATTGCGTACCAGGTGCACCACATCAAAACTTGCAAACTTGGTACGCTTTGGCTAAAAACGTACCGGCGTACCAAGTTTGCTTGTCAGAACTTGGTACACCGGTACGTTTACCACATCGAAACTTCTTAAGCAGGTACACTTAGTACGCAATGATCAAAGCGTACCAGGTGTGCTAAGATGTTTTGGTAAAATAGGTATGAATATGCAAATAATACCAACACATAAAACTTCAACTTCACCTGATTGCTGCAGTAGCGTGAGAGCAAGGTATTAAGTCCAGATCCCATGCCCGACATGAACACTTTCTGGAAGCAACATCAACAACATTGCTCTTTACTCCAGAAATGACATTAAACTTCGTATCAGATATCGGTTCAACTCTCATCACGCGCCCTGCCTTGATAGCTATACCTAATTCCCTTGTTGCGTACACCGATAATTCTTCATTTCTAGATCCAGATTTTGTGCGCCGCTGGAAGAACCAAGATTGCACAAGATTACGACAATATTCTAGAAGAGAACATGCCGGAAGTTTTCTAGCCCACCGAAGTCTTGAATTCATATTCTCTACAGCGTTGGATGTACTAAACCCAAACTTCCGCACGGGGCATAGTGCAACAGACCATCTGCTAGGACCAATACTCATAAACTTTTCATAACCACCACGAGAGGCCTCCTTCAAATTTTCATGTACTCCTCATAATCCTCTACTCTGTAAACATTGGCAGCAAGATAAAATAGATCAGTCACAACGGTACCCCAAATCTTCAGGTTACCCTGTATATGAAACGTACAAAGACCATGAGGAATGCCATGATAAACTCGATCAATAGCATTCTTGATGCTCAGATGCTGATAAGAAACTATCATAAAATCCGAAGGGCAACCAAACGTCCGACGGACATGCTCCAAAATCCACGACCAAGATGAAGTATCCTCCGCATCACCAATACCAAATGCTAATGGAACAATCTGTTCATTAGCATCCTTCGTAGCTGCGACAAATAAAATGCCCTTGTATTTTCCTTTTAAGTGTGTGCCATCAATGACAATCACAGGCCGACATGCACGAAAAGCTCTTATGCATGCAGAGAGAGCAAAGTAACAATATTGAAACAAACCCTCTGGACAAGTCTGAAGGTCCACAATTGAACCCGGATTCATCTGCTCCAATATGTATAAGAACTTGGGAATCATCTGAAAAAATTTATCTCAATTAATACAAATAATCACTGAAAGTACACTCAGTAAACATGGTATGCTTTTGAAAAGACGTACCGAATGTACCAGTAATATAGTTGCAAACTAGGTACGCGTTTAAAAAAACGAACCAATCGTACCAAGATAATTGGTAAAACCTGGTACGTTTTTAGAAATACGTAACAACATACTATATTAGCATTGTACAATAGGTACGCAATATTAATTTCGTACCAAGTTTGCAAGAGTATTACTGGTACACTGAATACAATTTTGTAAAATCGTACCAGGTGTACCGGTAAAAAAGTCGCAAAACTAGTACGAAATTTCAAAATCGTATCAAATTTACCAATAATAATTACGCGAGACTAATATAGAAAAGGATAGAGAAACCTGAAATGAATTATCCGCATCGCCAAATGAGAGTTCCAGAGCATGGTGCTTACCAGCCAAAGCAATAGAATATTTTACATTCACACCAAATTCTCTTCGTATCTGTGATTGAATATCCTTTGGCCTAAGACACGAACCATCTTCCCCAAAATTTGGGCCAAGGTGTGCAGCAACAACTCTAGATGAAACCTTAGGATCAGGGTGATATCTCAAATCATCCACACAAGAGTGACTAGTGAAGAGATTGATACGCCACAAATTAGATGTTGCACTTGCTCACATCTCAAACTCACATCGTTCTACCAGTTTGCATCTCACATGGAAGTACACTTTGTTTGATCGAATCGTTTTACACTCGAGATGCTTTTTCATGTGATATAAACCAAGAGCTGACTTCATTTTCTTCTTCCCGACAAAAGTACCACCCTGAACAAGCTCATCCACAAGCACAACCGGTGCAACTACTTCATCCGAAGGAAGAGTTGCTTGTTGGGCTGCACCGGGAATAACCCACAAACGTTGTCCTACACTACTTTCATTACCCACATCGTTATTACCATCCACATTGCTATTACTAACATCATGGTCATCATTCTCACCAATTCCATCTAAAACCCAACTCATTACAAGCAACATCAAAATTGTTATGATATCTTCATTACGCACACCATCATCAATTAAAGGACTCCTACTATTATGAGATTCATCAATCGTGGGAGAAACCGCCACATATCCAGTAGGAAACTCCAACACATCCATCAAATAGGACAACTCGAAATCATTTGTAATCTTCATTCTCATAGTTTCACCACTAGGAGACTGGACTAAACCATCTATATCAAACACATACATACTCTTATCCTTCTTTATTCGAACTTCAAGCTTTGCTAATAAAGATTCAAAGCTTATACCACTAGGCGGTATAGGAATATACTCTTTCCTACCACCCTCATAAATGTTCTCTTTCCAGTATCCTACATGCACAACCACTAAAGAAGATGGCCTTACCTGCACCGAGTAAACTTGGTACGCATTAATAAATGCGTACTGCGTACCCAGTAAACTTGGTATGCATTCAAAACCACGTACAGCGTACCAAGTACACTTGGTACGTAATGGTAAATATGTACTACGTACCAATAAAACAAATTAAGCTACGCGGTACGTATTTATCAATACGTACTGCGTACCAGGTAAACTTTGTATGCACCAGTACGCAATTAAGAAAACGTACCAACCAGAACTAGAAAATTCAGTCGCCGGAAATTTACCTCCATAGCTTTGACGCCACAACCAAAAATAGCCGAAAAATTACAATTGAACCACCGTAACACTTTTTAAACAAAAATTAAAGCAAAAAACACAACAAAATCGCAAACAAAATTGCAGAATAAAAAAAAACAAATACAAAAAATTCTCCACAAATCACAATCAAATTGCTGCAAAAATCACAGCAAAAATATATAAACGACGGCGACGACGAAGCTAATCGCGACCACAAAAACAGAAAACACAGCGACAACGAACAAGACACGGTGACGACGAACAAGACATCGACGATGAGGTCGACCGAGACGACGGCGCAACGATGACGAAGCAGCGGTGACGGCGACAACTACCACGACGACAGAGAGTGATCAACAATGGAGAAATCAACAGAGAGATTAACGTGAGGAAGAAAAAAACAGGAAAAAAAAACGAGAGAGAGAAAGACGTGAGCTGAGGGAAGAAGAGAGAGAAAAGAGAGAGAGATTAAAAAGTAGGAGAGAGAGTGTACTAGGATGGAATAAGATATAAAATATAACGGTATAAATGTCCAAAAAGTAAACATATGACAATTTCAGCTAATGACATATGGGTGCATTTCCTCTTTTAAATACAACCACCATTTTACTCTATATAGCCCCTGATAAAAAATAATAATAAATTTAATTATAAGTATACTGTGATACCCTTGTAACCCAAACTCTAAATAAACTTGTATTCTCATTACTTGATAGCCACTGCTGATCACTTCTCAATAATCGAAACCTTGAAGCCATAGTCGGTGGTGAAACTCTCACTATCTCCACAGTCAATTTAATAATTAAAATTCCAAATAGTGATGAAAAAATTGAATGAATCGTAGAGCACCAAGTAAAATGCATGAGTTTGCAAGTTTAATAATGTACCCCAAAATTCCCAATTCCATAAGTAGCCTACAGATAATACATCTGCTTCTCGTAGTTGTAGATATCTCATATCATTGCCATTTTTGCGGCGGAGTCGTCTAATTCTTGCAAGAAGTTGGCCTTTGCATCTGAAATTCTAATCAAAATGTCAGTTTCGACAACATCGTGGTGCGACCGGTGAGAATGAAGTTGATGATAATGTCTCAAAGAAACGAGAGTTCGCTCATATGATATATGAATCCTGATAGCAAGTCTTCTTCGTCCTTTTTTTTTCTCTATTCTAGAGGTCGCCTTCGGTGTTAAAGATTCTGGCGATGAGGAAGTATTGGAGGAGGACGTCTTGCGTAGAAATTTCTGAGTTTGAGGCTTTGGGGGTTATGCTATTCAAATTGCAAAATTGTGTGTTTTGTTGGGCTATGAAATTCATTCACCTTTTTATTGTTCTAATCTTCATAGTTTGAAATTTTGGTAATTAATTAACCATAGAGATAGTGAGAGTTTCAGAACAACTATAGCCTCTAAGGATTTTTCATAAAACAGGGGTAGTGTTTAAAATTTCCCAAATAAAACAAAGCAAACACTTGTTTCTACTTTGAATTAATTGAGCTGGGCTTTCAGTAGCCTGATCACTAGTTTGACTAAGTAATAATTTCCGCACTTTAACGGGCTATTGTAGCACTAGTAACGAGTATCGTATCCTCAAGGGCTATTGGATCGAATTTATATTGGAAACGAAGTTTATGCACCTTACTACTATTCAAGCTTTGCAACCATCATGAATATTGATTAATAAAAACACTTAAACATAAGAACAAAACAAATAAGCAAACAAATAAGCAAATTCACGTAACAAACGATTAATAAACGGACAAGGAACAAATTAGAAATAGAGTTGGTTCTAGGGATTCAATCCGATTCTAGATGGCTTGATCGAGACTTCCTAATTCATGCAACCAAATTTTAATCTCCTAATTGAGAAGCAATCACAAAACCATTCACTTCTCTCTCGATAATTAGCAAAAGTAGATCAACTCAACGACTCTCTCGGCTAAGACTCGAGACGATGAATTAATTCCAAAAAGATCATAGGACTCAAGCTTCCATGCATGCAATTTCACCTCCTAAGTCTCAAAAGCAATATATGATGTGCAATTTAATTTTCATGCATGTAAAAACCTACTAAGAATTTCTACAAACATTTGACATGCAAGAAAGGTGATCAACAATTCCCACATGAAATTAAGCACCAAATCCACATTCAATTAGAAGAAGGCAATAAGAATTAACAAGTTATGATCATTCCATCATTAAATCATCTCAAATCCCCAAAACCAACAAAGAGATTTAGCTAGACATGAATGAAATTAAAGCAAAACAAAGAAGATTTAATTGCATAATTGAAAAACTAAGAACCCAATGGAGAAATCTTCAATTAGTCTTCAAATCCAACCTTGTTCAACTAATACAATGATTAAAATGTGAATTTAGCCCTAAGAGAAAACTTTGGAAAGGGGAAACTAAGCTAAGGGATGAACGATACACGTTTTGGGCTGAGCTTCCATATATATAGGGAGGAAAAAGTGCTAGAGGGTGATAAAAACGCGAAAAGGGAAAAATTGTCCATATTTGGACGAAATATGCAAAATCGGCGCCTCACACTGCAAAACCGGAGGTCCAGGTCACCAAATCGGCGGTCCGGGGCCTGAGCGTCGGGTAGACCGCTGATTTGCACTTTACCCTTGACTTCCAATTTCGAGAGTTTCAGCGGTTGGACCAGCGGATCACCCTTGAACCGCTGGTTTTCAACTCCAAACAGCCGATTCTTCACTCCATGGCGCCGGTTTTCGACTCCAAACAGCCGATTTTTCACTCCAAGGCGTCGGTTCTCGATTTTAACTCCTTTCCGTCCGATTTTTCACTTTTCCGTCCTGTTTCTTCGACTTTGCTCTTCTACGACCCTTTTATTTCGGCTTAGCATCCCTTGATTGACCTACACACATGCACAAACTCTACCAAACGTGAAACCAATCCAAAATATTGAAATCAAACCAAAACATCACATTTAGAGGGTAAAGCAAGGCAATTAGAGGTAGAAAATACGTTTAGTTGCTACAAAATGAGTGTTTATCATAAGCCAATTTGATTTCATGACATTATACAACTTGAATATAGTATTGTCAGCTTAAACTGCTTTGTTTTGTTTATTTGTTGAGCAAAAATGCTTCACTGTTAAATTTATACACCCATAGCCTTTTTACTTCTTCTTTTTTTTTCTTTTCTTTTATCCTCTCCATTTGTTTACGATGTAAATTTTTTTTTTTCTTAATGTTATAAAGAGCTAAAATAATGACACATATTTCATTGAGCAAAAAATACAATACTATAATGTAATAACATCGTCCTAAGGGTCTGTTTGGTTGTCGAATTAATTTCATATATATTTTTAAATCCATATATTTGGTAGAATTATATATATGATATTAGGAGAGTAATAAGAATCTTATAAGGAAAGTGGTAACCAAGGTATTGTTTTTTCCCTGTAGAGCAATCTGATTTATGTTTGAATTCCAATATCTAATTAGACAAGGATTGCGATAAATATCTTTATATTAGGGATATGGCACAAACTCTTGATGAGATTTTAATCGTACTCTCTCTCTCTCTCTCTCCTTCTCTTTGCTTATTTCGTGATCTACAAAAGAACAATTGAAAAACCGTTGGCAATAACTGGTGAGTTGATTTTCCTCTCTAATTCGATTCCAGTACGTTACAAGTCTATAGTAGTTTAACTTAGATATAACTAATATATATGATTATAGATAAAGAAGCGAAGTTATGATTCTTGATTTATTTTTTCTTCATTTATATAACGTTCATGATCAATATTGAAAGAAAGATTTGCATGCAGTTTAACTTGAGAGCCAGGAATTTAATTATGATTAAAAATGAGATGAATATTCAAAAAAAAAAAGTTAAAAACTTGAAGTTGGCCTTTAATGTGTCCATATACATATAGCATATTATAGTTACAAACTATAAAAAATAGTACATTTTAAATTGAAGCAACCAGCACCCAAATGATTTATGTGCAACTAATATGGCACATGAGTTTTTTTGTCTATTAGTATATTTTTTATCATTGTCATTATGAGTTTTGCTATTCATAACAGAGGTTATGTTATAATTTTTTTTTATTAAATGCAGGTTAATTAGTGGAGATTGAAATAATGAAAGGTGGTGAAACACTACGTAGATATCGAAAATTTAAAGAAATATTTTATTGATTTTAATATTTTATTTTATCATGGAATCTTATGATATCCATATTAAATAAGTTATTTAATTGATAAATATATCTTTATATGGTGATAAATATCTATTTCTTTAGGAACAAGTAAAGGATATACATCAATATTTAAGAGCCAATGAGATCGCGCCACCTCATCCCTCAAGCCCATGATGGAGCCTAAAAGCCCACCAAGTCCACCATATTTTTCCCTATAAATAGAGGTCTCCACACAACTTTAAATCACACCTAAAAATCATCTTCAAGAGCTCAAGAATTGAAGAGAGAAATTCTCCAAGATTTCTCTCTCAATACTCAAGGTGTCCCAACGAGATTCAAGGCGTTCTTCGTAGGAATCAACGCGTTCTTCGGCGGAATCATATCAAGTGGTGTTTGATCTAGAAACAAGGCGGAAGTCCTCCACGTCAACGTTATAAAGCTCGACTCTCAACGTTTACTTCGGAAACAAGGCGAACGTCCTCCGCATCAACACCATCAACCCCAAAGCTCAAGTCAACGCCATCAACCTCAAAGATCAAGTCAACATCATCAAGCACAAAGATCAAAGCTCAACGTTTACTTCGGAAGCAAGATGAAAGTCATCTGTATCAACGTTACAAAGCTTGAAGATCAAGTCCAAGGAGATCTAGGAGGCATACTTCTACAAAAAATCTCAAAGGCTGCTTGAAGACCGTTCGAGGGTTAAAGTGAAGAGAAGAATCGGAGGATCAAATAGAGATTGAACCCGCATATATTCGAAATTCGTATATTTGTAATCATATTTGTGTTTATTGAATAAATACATATTTTGTGTTTACGAATTTTGGCACGCCCAGTGGGACAATCTCTACCTCTCATCTCTTCTCTTCGCCAAATCCAAAGAAGATGTCTACAAGTCTTGAGGAGCAAATCGCAAAGTTGACAAAGCTTGCAGAAGGACTTGCCAAACGCTTAGAAGAACGAGATGTTCAACTCGCAAAGCTGGAAAATGCAAATACTTTGGATACGAGAAGCCAACAAGCAAAGGACGATCAAGAAGCTGAGCTTTTCATGGAGCCAAAAGATGGTGACAAATCTCCGATTAAGGAGCTTGAAGTCTCTTCCAATGGATCGATGCATGCCGACCAACTCAAAGCATTCATCAAGAAAACAATCAAGGACAAGTTTGAAGGGACCTCCAAATCATTATGGACTTATAGCAAGCCATACACTCAAAGGATTGAAAGCTTGAAGATGCCGATCGGCTATCAGCCTCCAAAGTTTCAACAATTTGATGGCAAAGGAAATCCAAAGCAACATATGCCCACTTCGTGGAGACTTGCGACGACGCTGGAACATATGGAGATCACATGGTGAAACAGTTCGTGCGTTCCTTGAAGGACAATGCCTTTGATTGGTATGCTGACTTGCAGCCAAATTCAATTGATAGTTGGGGGCAATTAGAGCAAGAATTCCTCAATCGCTTCTATAGTACTCGAAGGACGGTGAGCATGGTGGAGCTTACAAAGTCAAGTCAATGTAAAGACGAGCCCATCATCGACTACATCAATCGTTGGAGGGACTTAAGCTTAAATTGCAAAGATTGCTTGTCTGAAACTTCTACAATTGAGATGTGCACTCAAGGCATGCATTGGAGTCTTCAATATATCTTAAAAGGAATTCAGCCAAAGACTTTCGAAGAATTGGCTACAAGAGCTCATGACATGGAGTTTAGCATAATCGCAAATGGAGTTGAAGATCTTTCAATTGAAGATGATCATAACTTTGAAGAAAATCAAGAAGCGACCCATGGGGGCAAATCTCCTAAAGAAAGTTCAAGTGATGAAGAAGCTATAAGTGAAGACGAAGAAGATGCTACAAATTAATCTTCTGATACTTGGTAGAATCCATGAAGTCAATGCTCCTTGATAAGAGCTTAAACTGTCTAAAATGCTCCTAGATGCGAGCAAAAACCGTCTAAACTTTTCAATCAAATAACTTCAAACGCTCCTTGATAAGAGCATAAACTGTCTACAACGCTCCATGACGCATGAGCCTAAACTGCATGTTACTCCTGGCCCGCATGAGTATAAACTTGTACAGCGCCCCTCCTTAAAACTATAATCAAATTTTTTTTAAAGAATCGTCCAAGTCAAAGACTCCTTAATACAAGTATAAAATGTTTACAAATTCAAATCAAGTAAAGACTCATTGACACGAGTATAAAAGGTCTACAATTAAAATCAAATGGATGCTCCTTGATACGAGCATAAACTATCTAAAATCAAGTCCAAATTCAAGACTCCTTGAAACGAGTTTAAACTTTCTATCAAATTCAAGACTCCTTGAAACGAGTTTAAACTTTCTATCAAATTCAAGACTCCTTGAAACGAGTTTAAACTTTCTAACATATTCAAGAACTCCTTGAAACGAGTTTAAACTTTCTTTCAAATTCAAAGAACTCCTTGAAACGAGTTTAAACTTTCTAGCAAATTCAAGAACTCTTGAATATGAGTATAAACTTTCACAAGTTGAAGTTCAAGAACTCCTTGGTATGAGTAAAAACTATCTAACAAATTTAAATTTATTGAGACTCATTCATTTTCACGAGAAGTCGTCCATGAACAAGTCTCGAGGGGGCATTTGTAGATATCGAAATTTTAAAGAAATATTTTATTGATTTTAATATTTTATTTTATCATGGAATCTTATGATATCCATATTAAATAAGTTATTTAATTGATAAATATATCTTTATATGGTGATAAATATCTATTTCTTTGGGAACAAGTAAAGAATATACATCAATATTTAAGAGCCAATGAGATCGCGCCACCTCATCCCTCAAGCCCATGATGGAGCCTAAAAGCCCACCAAGTCCACCATATTTTTCCCTATAAATAGAGATCTCCACACAACTTTAAATCACACCTAAAAATCATCTTCAAGAGCTCAAGAATTGAAGAGAGAAATTCTCCAAGATTTCTCTCTCAATACTCAAGGTGTCCCAACGAGATTCAAGGCGTTCTTCGTAGGAATCAACGCGTTCTTCGGCAGAATCATATCAAGTGGTGTTTGATCTAGAAACAAGGCGGAAGTCCTCCACGTCAACGTTATAAAGCGCGACTCTCAACGTTTACTTTGGAAACAAGGCGAACGTCCTCCGCATCAACACCATCAACCCCAAAGCTCAAGTCAACGCCATCAACCTCAAAGATCAAGTCAACATCATCAAGCACAAAGATCAAAGCTCAACATTTACTTCGGAAGCAAGACGAAAGTCATCCGTATCAACGTTACAAAGCTTGAAGATCAAGTCCAAGGAGATCTAGGAGGCATACTTCTACAAAAAATCTCAAAGGCTGCTTGAAGACCGTTCGAGGGTCAAAGTGAAGAGAAGAATCGGAGGATCAAATAGAGATTGAACCCGCATATATTCGAAATTCGTATATTTGTAATCATATTTGTGTTTATTGAATAAATACATATTTTGTGTTTACACACTATCAAGAAAGATAAAAGTTGTTAAGAAAAAAATTAGTATGTGTTGTTGTGTTGTTCCTGAGGAGAACAAGTCTGAGGAAGATGCAAAGAATAATAGAGAGATGCAGATTCATTGGAGGTGTCATGCTCGTCGATGCGACGACATTAATGGAAACGATGAGAAGAGCAGAAAGCAGTAGTGTGGCCCCAAATGCAAAGGCTTCTTCTGCATGGATTGCAAAGTCTACAACAATGGTAATGGCAATGACAATCACATCAAACCACAAAAATAACTCGACTCTAATTCAGTCTCTCATCATCACCACTTTGTGGACTTTGCTTTTACGCATAGCCATAGCTATTTGCTTAATTAATTCATTAATTTATGTAGTGTACTATATACATTTTTTTTAATTCTTTTATGCTTTTCAGAATTGTAATGATTTACTTTTGTTCCTATTAATTGATGTTATTTTAGTAGTGAAGATAGATATGTAGTTCAAATATGTATTCTCCAGTTCATTTAAATGAGCGATTTTGCCAAGTTTATGCACATGACATTCATGAGAATTGGACATAGACCTAAATAGTTGCACGATCTACTAAATGCTACTAGTATATTGATATTATCAAGTAGAGGGTTGAACAATTAATTATTAATTAATTACAATTTACACCCCCCAATTGTTGAAGCACACATAATGTACTTTGTAATGATACATCAACCAACTGTTAGTCTCTACCCATTTCACTAACCATTCTGATCTTGATTTTGTACCTTAGGCCTTAGGTAGACAGACATCTTCGTTGCTGATAATTTTGCCAATGTGTCACATGCTTATGTGGGCCTGTGGCACGTGGCATTACGCAACAACTCTTTTCATTTTTCAAAGACAAAAGACAAAATGAGGGTTGACTTACGTTTTGAAATGGGTATATTAGCAATACATCTCATTTATTGTTTGAAGATATGAATAGTATAGTGGTGGTGAAGCATATATTTTTAAACTATTCACAGCGGCAATCGTCCTAAGGTGATTGTTGTTGTTGTGATCATGAAATGGTGATTACTCACCATTGCAGATCGTGAAGATCGAAGCATGATTGCAAGAGACAAAAGAAAAGAGAGAATGAATTAGTGGCCACATAGCGCACTCTTATTCGCTAACAATTAATGAGAGAGAGTTAGTGATTACATAACACACTCTCATCCTCCAACAACTTAATAAAAGATCACCAGACTCCATTGCGGGGGAAAATAAAAGAGATCACAATAGATTCACACATAGAATAAAAATAGATCATCAATCACCTTTTGGTGATCACAACTGTGAACAGTCTTATGAGTTGTGACGTAGGAATTGTGAACATCATTTAGACACATATAATTGTGAGTAGCACTTAGTTTTGGAGTTATATAAATTTTATTTTTGGAGGCCAAGAAGGCAATTATTTAGTTGCTCATTATTTTATTGATGTTTGAAGACTTGAAGTTATATAAATTCTCATATTTATATTAGTACTACTGGGATCTTCAAGTTCAAAGCCAAATATTTGGATCCCTAAACAAAATATATGGCTCCATCATTCACTGTCATAAACCAAGTGCCAATCGATCCTAGATTATTTTGGTCAAATGAGGCAATTCTTTTCAATAGAATTAAATTATCATTCAAAATTCAATCAGATATCTGACTAATACTTCATAGATCGAGTGATCAAATTTATGGCACTAAATTCTTCATTAAACTCTTACATAAAATTATAAACTATGGATTAGAACATAATTTATCCAACTTACATATCGATTATTTATGTTATCCAACTTACATATCGATTATTGTGTGCGTGTGTTGGCCTAATTGTAGGTGGATAATGCCCATAGTTAAAAATCTAAGATTCAACGTGATACCATCTTTACATTTAATTGCTAATTTATGAATGGCGATTACTCATTGTTATATATATATAAAAAAAATTAAATAGATTCTAAAAAGGTTAAAATAAAATAAATAAAAATAAAAATAGTAAAATAAATGGTCCAAGAACAGATGAATGAAAAATGAGAAAAATAAAGTAAAATGGAAACAAGGCCGGAGTAGCATCAGATTTGCTAGCAATCTGTCGTCACCGATTGAATCCTATTCTAAAACTAACTGTCCCAAATCCCATCGGAAAACTGACTCTCTCTCTCTCTCTCTCACTTCGCTTCCAATACACTTCACTGTCTCCATCCTTTCAACAATACAATTCAAATCCCACACCTGCTCTCTGATCGTCACCTTCTACCCTCCATTCCCATTTCCCCCCAAATCATTTTTCCCTGTTTCAAATCGTCAAAGTCCAAACCCCTCTCGTTCACTGCTTTCCCTGTTTTTGATCCATATAATAATTCATGCGCGGCTTAATTCTCTCAGATTGCCAATTAAATCAATTCAGCAATTAGATGGTGGAGACGCTGACCCCCACATCCAGCCCGCCGAGCTTCTGGCGGAGGTCGTGGGCCAATCACCACCACCACCACCGCCGTTGGATCCCCTCCGCCTCCGCCTTCTTCCTGTCGACCCACAAGACCCTTCTGACTGCCCTCTGCCTCGCCTTCTTCTTTACCGTCTTTTACTGGCAGCGGGATACCGCCGCTGGTGGCTTTTCGATTTTCCGGCGGGCTTTCCCGTTCCGGCAGCTGCCCAAGCTACGACCTGTGGCGTTTAACTTGACCGACTTTGGAGCGGTGGGCGATGGGGTGACGCTCAACACGGCGGCGTTCGAGAAGGCGGTGATGGCGATTTCCAAGCTCGCGAAAAAGGGTGGCGGTCAGCTAAATGTGCCGCCCGGAAATTGGCTGACGGCGCCGTTCAATCTAACTAGTCATATGACTCTGTTCCTTGCTGAGGGTGCTGTGATACTCGGCATTGATGTGAGTGCTATTTTAATTTTTGGCAATTTGCTGTTTTCTTCCATTTCTTTGTCTACTTTTAAAGGTGGGAGTTGGGATTTGATTGTGTTCATAGGATTGAAGTTTTATGCTTTCTGGGATAATAATTGCATATATAATAGGCTCATTTTGGTAGTGAGCTGAATTTGGTGACTCCATGGATTATAGAGATCCAAAAAGTCCATTTCTCCTCTAAAATATTAAAGCAAAATGAAATGTTTGAGCTTGCGCAACTCTAGAGATATTCTATCGGCAAATATTATCCTTCATATCAGCTAGATGGAATTTAGTAAGAATTTAGCATCATGGTGGAGAATTTAGCAGTTTTAGTTACTTAGAAGAAAAAATATACTACTACTGTTTATTTACTAATTCAGTCCATTATTGATCTCCACTGGATGAGCATAATTAATGTGCTTGTAAACAATGGAAGCCAAAATGTGCAGAATCTAAAGACGTATCGAGCATATGCACCTATGTCACTCCATGCTGGTTGGTGGATCTCAAGAGATTAGAATCTGAAGATCTATCTGTTTCGATGGTTTGTATGAGTAAAAAAGAGTAGCTGGAACAAAAAACGAAAATACAAATTATGAACTTGTTTGATGGTTTACTGACAACGCTACATAAGAACTATGGGGAGGACTTAGACTTTTCCAGTAATGTGAAGATTTTACTTATACTTTGCATTTCTTGTAGCAAGAAGAATCAATATCATTCTCCTTGCCACTTTTGTTTTCTGTTTAAAAATCTTCCTTGTAACAAACAGGGTATAGATGTATTATTAGGGTTTGAAATCAGATCCACATACTCTACGTATCTAAGTTGCTTAGTTCACATTTTTCACTTTTCAATTAGACCTTCGTGAAAGACCTGCTGTTTAGTTGTAAGACCCCAGAGCCTTCCAATAAAAGAATGTCATCAAGTGGAATGTGCAATATCCTTCAATCTCTCTACATACTCGTCACTCTCTATAATGGACTTGTTCTGATTAGTATGCTAAATAGCTTACTTATTTTGTAATTCTTTTTAAATATTTGCCAAATTTAGGACTTAACCGGTTCGCTATTTCTCTTTTCCATTATGTTTTTCTCACGTAGCTTGACAATTTGAAGAGGCAAAGATGTCTCAAAATTATTAAACTCATAATTGATCTTATTGCTGTCTTTTTTTTGTGAAGGACGAGAAATACTGGCCTCTTATGCCTCCATTGCCTTCTTATGGAAAAGGCAGAGAGCATCCTGGACCAAGATATGGAAGTCTAATCCATGGCCAACATCTCAAAGATGTTACAATTACTGGTTAGCATTTTAATCTAGAGCTTACATCATTTCTGTTGTCCTCCAACAATTGTACTCATTGCCTGTGCTTTTTACCATGTTTTGCAGTATTTGAATTCAACATAAATATGGTTCTCAGCCACCCTCAGTTTATGTATATCTTGCAATCTTATTATGCTTCAATATGGGAAATTATATTTGTCAGCCAGTAATGCTTTATACCTGTCGAATGTATACTTATTAACTTTGACTTTAATCGTAGTATATTTTGCATGCATGTCAATATGAATTTTCTGTACACCAGTCATGCATCGGCCCCAATTGTTGTAAATTTGCCAACTTGCATATTTGTATGTTGCATGTATCACTGTGACTGTGACTGCATAATAGGCAGTTATAAGAATATTGCCCTTCATTTTTCAGTTAAAAGAATCTGGTCTGCAAGTCTTGTCAAAACTTAGACATCTATCCTTAAGCAAGTATGTTACAGCAAGGATAAGAAATTACTACGTCCATGGGATGTCTGTCCCAAATGTGACTTGACGAGGTGGCCCGAGCAAGAACTTTTTCTTTCCCGTTGCACCACATCATTTCACATGTAAATCATACAAAGGAAAACAAATGAATTAATATAAGTAGAATTGAAATTCTTCTTCCAAGTTGAGGAATCAAATTCCCTTATAGATGATGTAGATCAGGTGAAATGGCCATGACCATAGATCTGGTGGTGATGGATCGAGTCATTGGAGATTGTGAATTACAATCTGGCCAACGAAGAGCATAACTGCAAATAATTCCTGCGGGCCTCAATTTTTTTCTAAACTGAACCTTCACCATGAAAATAACATTTTGTGAGTCTGAAAAGCTTGCAATCAAACTGCCAGTCTTCGTAAAACTCTCTTTCTTTCTTTTCTTTATATACATAAATAGGAGGGTGTGAGCCAAAGTGTGGCGGAGATAGAAAAGCTTGCAAGGTGGTAAAGATAAGAGTTGCGCTTCTGGTGGTGGTAGTCTGTGGTTTTGGTCTCTGATGGTTCTAACAATAGGTCAGCATGATTATTTTGGTAGTGGCAGATTGTGGAGGTTATGATGGTGGATGCTATTTGTGTTTGCTCTGGTAGTGGCTTTTTATTGTTTCAAAAAACGAAGAAAGAGTAGCACGATAAGTTAATAAGAATTTCTTGACGGGGATGTTGCATTCGAAAAAAAATTTAAGTTCATAAGTTCATGAAAGTTTTGTTAATTATCCCTAAGATTATGTTGTGCCTAATGTTCCTTTCATTTGTAAAAATATACACTTCAATCTGAATACCTATGAGTCTTATTATAATAGGGCATAATGGCACCATCAATGGCCAGGGTCAAGCATGGTGGAGAAAATATCGACAGAAGCTTCTGAACCACACCAGGGGACCACTTGTGCAGATTATGTGGTCTAGCAACATTTTGATATCTAACATAACATTACGCGACTCTCCTTTCTGGACCCTTCATCCATATGACTGCAAGAATGTGACGTTAAAGAATTTAACCATCCTTGCACCAGTTTATCAAGCTCCAAATACTGATGGCATAGATCCTGGTAAGTTCTCTCTTTTACTTTTTCTGCCATAGGTACATGAGGTGATTGGATTGTCGATATCATTATCATTGCTGCACTTATTTGTTATCCATTGTTTTATGTTTCAATAAATGTATAGTTGATATGGATACAGGGGCCTTCTTTGTAGTATCTTCCTTCATCCCATGCATGATGCATGGAGGGGCTGCGACCTCATTAAACAATCATTTAAGAATGGTGGCTCGATACCTCTAAATACTTAGTAAAACGTCTATTGCATCTCATTTTGTGATCTCGAGCAGCAAACTGTGTTCCTTGCTGCTATAGTTCTATGGTAAGTTCGGAAGCCTAGAAAATCGCTCTGCAAAATTGCTCTGCTTTAAAATTATTGACCAAACGCATAGGAGGTCTTGCCTGCTCGTGAAGTGTCTTGCCGCGACCTGACTAGTGCCTGGGGGGTTGGCATAAACTAAAGGCAGATGGAAGGTTCTTTACTCAACAGTAGACGATGGAAGCAGCGTGGTTTCCTTTCGTATCATCAAGAGAAATAGATTCTGGGTTTGTTTCTGAACGGAATATACTGAAAACAGCCATGAAGGAGATCGTATGTGAGAGATTACTAGAAGAATATGGGAGATCATTACAGTTTGTGCTAGATGAAAATACCAATAATTACTTAAAATGTGTGCTTCATCAAAAAGGAAATTTTGATAAGATCTAATGATAATTAAGGCAAAGTAAAGTTTCTTATCTGAAGGGGACCATATAATTTGAAGCCAGTACTTAATTTATGCATTGAAAGAACCTAAACAATTTCATATCATCATGAATGCTGTTCTAAATGTTGAGATCCGAATTGTGTGTTTCTGTACTTTGTATCTGTTTTCTTGTAAATGAAGCTAACTAAATTGAGACCAACAGATTCATGTGAAGATATGGTGATTGAGGACTGTTACATAAGTGTTGGAGATGATGCTATCGCCATAAAGAGTGGATGGGATCAATATGGGATTGCTTATGGACGACCATCAAAGAATATACTCATTAGGAACCTCGTCGTTCGCTCGAATGTCAGGTGAGATATCTTTGCTGTTAGTCCATATTTATCTGTGAAGGAGTCTATCTGTCAATTACTGTCAGGACAAAAAGATCAATCGTTGCGTTATATTCGGATGAATGCTGAAGCTTGAAACATGGCATTCACTTCCATGGTCCTAATTTCCTAGCATGTAAAATCTTTTGTTTTGTGTATAGAGATAGAACTGATATAGGTTCATTCACCATATATTTTAATGGATCTAACAATTTTGAACATGTTTGATCATGCATCTTTCCATACTCAAACCTATGTATTGTCACTCTAATTTATCACCCAAATTAAATGTCTCCTAAATGAACTTAATTTTCTTGAATGACAGCGCGGGTATATCGATAGGCAGTGAGATGTCTGGCGGCGTATCAAATATCACCATAGAGAACATCCACATATGGAATTCAAGGCGAGCCGTCCGCATCAAGACAGCTGCCGGACGAGGAGGATACGTCCGAGGCATAACTTATCGGAACCTGACATTCGATACGTGCCGAGTGGGGATCGTGATCAAGACGGACTACAACGAGCATCCAGACATGGGATATGACCCCAAGGCTTTCCCGGTACTAGAGGACATAAGCTACACCTCAATACACGGTGAAGCCGTTCGTGTCCCAGTCCGTATCCAAGGGAGTGCGGAGATCCCCGTGAAAAATGTCGCCTTCCGGGATATGTCAGTTGGACTCACCAACAAAAAGAAACACGTATTTCAGTGTGCTTACGTTGAAGGCCGCGTTACGGGTACCATCTTTCCGGCTCCCTGTGACAACCTTGACTTGTATGATGAGGCAGGGAATTTGGTGAGAAGATCGACCTCCCAGAATAGTTCTGATATAGACTATGATATTTGAAATTTCATTACCGCCGTTTTTTATTGGTTGTCGTTGCCCCGTTTCTTGAGGCTGTCGTTTAGTCGAATGTCGGCAGCAGTTGAGAGGGCGAAACCGTTAGGCTGTTCTGGAATTGTTTTGAGGCGTTTATCAAACTTGTGATGTTTTGTGTATCGAAATCCTCTGTACATATACCACAGTTTTCGGCAATATACGTTCACAGCTATATAATACACGAGTAATCTTTTTTGAACACCTAGTACATTTTTAATGTTTGAAACTTGTGCAATATATAGTTATATAGTACTACTACTGATGAGTTGTGTGAATCGAATTTCACTGAGTTAACAAAATATATTTATTTATTAACGAATGTTGGTTGGACTTGGATTATGATAAAAAGTTGAAGGCGTTTGAAAAATATAATAAACCACCGCTTCTATGTCACCGGTCTCTTCCATGAAACCGCCGTGGAATGCTCACACTAACATGAGAGCATAAGTCAGGCACGTGCGTGATACGCCCCCCGACATTCTTTTTGATTAATCAATCACTTAGAATTTATTAATTGTCAATTAGGATTAAATAAATTTTTTATAAATGCACGTGCAACAATACCAATTTTTTTCCGTGTTCTTTCGATAAAAGATAGAGAGATTATAATTTTTAAATATCGTCAAAATAGTGATTAAATATTGCTAATATAATAAATTTATGAAAATGTAAATAGTATTACATATAATCGGAAAAAGAAAAAGTAAAACCTATTTTTAGAAAGAAACACGAGTCAAAAATTAAGGTATCGAATCTTTATTTATTTATATTTTTTCTTGTTTGATCTGATGATGGTATATGTGTTTTCTTCATTTGACTTTTTGAGATAACTTTGGCTAACGACAGTTGATCATCATTACTTGGAATTTCAATGCACTCTTCAATCTTTTTTGTTATGATTCTTCATTTTTTTCCTTCTCTTGTCCAGTAGACTGCAAATCCGTAGTTGATTTTTCTTTTTCGGCCCACTCTAAACTTCTTAGGATTTTCAACTGAACCTTTTCGCTCTTCGTTTTGAGTTGGATTTGTCTCTTGAATCCATGGAGCATCAATTCCACGAATTCTATTCTCTCTATTGCGTTCACTATAATGTCCAGATCTCTCCTACGATTATGGTGACAGACTTGAGAGTTGTCATAAATCGCATTTCAATTGGTGTTTGGATGTTCCAAGCGCGATAGTATGTAGATTCATCTTCGCCCTAGGAAAAATTAAGTTGTTAAAAATAAAATCACATAATGCAATAAACTATTTTAAATAATTTTATAATTATTAATTTACAATTTTATCTCACTGATTGACGAAATTTACTCATCTACAGTTCATCCTACATAGACAACTGCAACTTCATCAAACATGGTGATTTATGCATTGTAGTCACCATGTTTAATACTTAGGGTGATTCTGTATTAAAATTGTACAATATAATGAATATTTTTCCTTAGATAAATAAATTATTTATTTTAAATTTTAATTACCACTTATCTGGTGTTCTGATACGACCAATCAATATGCGGAAATAAGGACTCGAACCCACGTCAACAGAAAGGATGATTCAACCCAAAACACAAACTGAATCAATAGAGACTATACACCTATTCCACTGATCTCAAACGAGAATTGAACCAGAAAAGAATAGAATACGAAACAAACCCCCCAAACTATCGAATAAAACCCTAGAAGACTACTCGATCAGAAACTATAGCAAATCAACTCTGATTGAGCTGAAATTTTAACACAACTTATAAATTGAGCACAGAAAGAACATATCCAAAATTCAACCAAAACGCACGAGTAGAACTCAAAAACGCTCGGTGCTCAATTTTGGTCCAGTTTAGGATTTTTAGCAAAACGATGGGAGCGAATTTGATGGAATCTGGAGTTGGGCGAAGGAATGGATGAATATGGTCGAAGTATGATGGTGATAAGAAGGCGTGAATGATTGGACGAAAAAAAAAAAAACACGGAACAAAGAAACGAAACAAATGGGAGATTTACCTCAATATGGGCCCCTAATCGACGAACGATTGAAACACGCATCACGGAAGTATTTCTCCGACGGCGTAGTTAACCCGAGACCCACACAAGATCACGAACGAACTATAGATTTCAGATTCAAAGGTGCCAATTCGAATCCTACCAAGAGCTAGGGTTTGTGTACTTGAAGAACACGTGAGACAAAGTCGAAAAACAACTTTTTAAATTAAACTCGTCTACCAACAATAATATCGAAAATAACATAAATACTAGACTAAGGTCCGAAAATTACAAGGCCTTGGGCTTGATAATTTTCGAAGTAGGCTAAACTAGAATAAAATTAAATAAATTCATTGGCCCAATACGACTCAGCCCAAATTGTAGTAATTGGGCTCTAATGAAAATTAAGTAAAACAAACTATACTAATGGATAAATAATTAAATAGCACATGTTACATGGCGTGGTCACGACCTAGGTGTCTTCCTCGATGCTCGTCAAATTCACCAACTTGTACTGTCGGGATTCAGTTCCATCGTCCTCCAACTTCTTCTGAACATAGCACTGGAAATAGCCTTGCAGCTTCTTGGCCCTTAATCTCGTCACTGGACCTCTAAGTTGCAACTCCGGGTTTAATTCTTCAGTGCTAGCCCCGATCTCATCATTCTCCCCTTGCTCAAAAGAATTCGTCTTCGAATTCGGTTCCTCCTCGGCATCAAAATCATCTACAGGAAAATGAGATAAGTCAGAAATGTTAAAAGTCGAAGAACACTTATACTCACCTGGAAGATCAATGCGATATGCATTGTCGTTAACACGGGTTATCACGGTGAACGGACCATGTCCACGAGGCATCAACTTTGATTGCCTCAAATTCGGGAAGCGTCCCAGGCTGAAGTGGATCCAAACCTTATCTCCGGGTTTGAATAACACTTGCTTGCGATGCGTATTCGCCTTAGCTGCATTTCGCACCCCTTGTAGCTCTATCCTTGCCTTCACCTTGGCGTGCATCTCACGAACCTGTTCAGCCCTACGAGAACTTTGCAAACTCGAGAGATTGTAGTAGGCAAAGGAATAAGATCCGTTGGAGTCAACGGATTAAAACCATAGACTACCTCAAAAGGCGACATATGCGTGGAAGAATGCACAACACGATTATACGCAAATTCAGCAAAAGGTAAACAATCTTCCCATGACTTAAGGTTATTTCGAACTAACGCACGAAGCAAAGTACCTAACGTCCTATTCACTACTTCAGTCTGCCCATCAATCTGAGGATGACATGCAGTAGAAAATAAAAGCTTAGTACCTAATTTACCCCTCAGTAAGCGAAACCTACAAAATTTTATACTTTCAATATAAAATAGCAATAAAAATAAAGAGATTACCTCAGCCAAAAGTTGTCTTTCCATAAAATCTTTAAGAGTCACTTCCTTTGCACAATTGCACATGTCATTCTTTGTGTCATTACTAACTTACCAATTTTCAGTGAGTCATAAATATCAGAAGAATTGTGTAAAACACCACAATATAAATTATTTATTTATTTATGTTACTATTTAATAAATTTGTAAGTGTAATGTATTTAGTTGATTAAATCTCGAGCATAAACTAAGTCTTTTTTTTGTTTATTGAGTGTGTTTAGATAAATATAAGGCTTTATATTTTTATTATTAAAGTTTTTGGTCAGCACCCTATATTTATTACACAAATTATATACAATTATAATATATATATATATATATAATGATGATAAAATATACTCTATCCGTCCCTGATATATCTTCCTATCTTTTCTTTTTGGGGTGTCCCCCATATATCTTCCTAGCTATTTTTGGACATCATACCACAACAAATTATTACTCCTTACCCTTACTTTATCAACTTATTTACCTAAATACCACATATGGCCCACCACTATCTATTAATATATCACTCACCATTATCTCAATTAATTAATATATCACTCCTTCAATGTGAGGCCCTTTCTCCACTCAATACAAACTCAACCACCTTTTATGCACTCACAACTAACTCATCAATATTTTTTTTTTAATCCTCGTGCCACTTCCTCCTAGGAAGATATATCAGGGACGGAGGGAGTATATATTAACAGGGGTATTAGTCTACCAGCCTGCATTCAAAAGGACCCTTCCTAGTAGGATTCATAACATAGGAGGTCATTCTTGGAGTCGACAACATACGATCTGACAGCCGTTTTGTCATGCAGGCTTTCACAAAGGCAATTTTCCCATTATTCGGAAAACCACACAATAGGGTGGTGCGACACTCCTTCATGAAAGGGTATTTCTCGAGCAATTGACAATCTTCGGCAATTGACTTCTTAAGATCAATCGAATAAAGGCTACGTATCTCAAAAAGTTGGTTAATCTAGATTGTGTCAGGAGTTATTTCATACCGGAAAGATAAATAATGTGTTGTTGGTAACTCTCTCTACAATCCTCAAGATTTCCCTCTTCTCTGATATCTCGACTATATCCCCCACTCAAAGCAGGCTAGCCAATGTCGAGGTGCATGAATACAAGCCCATATTTACAAGCAGTGAACAATAGCAATAATCACCTTAAGATCTCAAAAATCATATTCAGTTTTCACTCTCCGGTGATATTTTTTTTTTATGTCATATAACCCTCTTCTCTTTCTTACTTTCTAATAGTAGTACTATATTTATTGGTCTTTGTAATTTCATATGACCTAAGAGGTATGTAGTTAGTTAAAAATGTACATTGTTATGTTTGACTATGTGAATATAATGCATAGTTTAAAATATTTTATCAAATTTTTTTCTTTCGAGTGATATTTGTGATTGCAATTGTTGGTGTTTGTCCAATAATTTGTTGAAGTTGATTTCCATTGTTTTTTGCCATATTTTCCCAGATAGTGATTTCCATAAATTAAGATCCTGTAAACATATTAATTGAAATATAATATAGGAATTTTTTAATTTTCTTAAAATTCATATATAATTGGGATATAATAGGCAAACCAAATTTTATAAATTATTTACCTTTGGTTCACAAGAGTTATGTCTCTCATAGTCTTCAATGCTCCTGTAGTTGCATTAGTAAACACTTGATTTTCTTTTATTTGTAATAAAACACCTAAAATATCTGTGTATTTTCAATGTTGTACGTATTATTATTATTATTATTATTATTATTATTATTATTATTATTATTATTATTATTATTATTATTATTATTATTGAAAATATATAATCATTTTTAACAACTTAAAATAATTTGTCATAGTAATATGTATTAATTGTATAGTCCTAAATTCTGAACAAAAATTTATTACACTTATCAATATGACCTTGTTTATTGAGTTTTGATTCAATATTTTCAAACTCCACAAAATTGTATTGTATACCATGTTCAATCCCGTAAGGTGCTTCTTTTGCAACGATGTACCTACTGAGTATCAATTCCTTTTGAGGATAGATACTTGAAAACATTCCATTAACGTTTTTAACCTCTCCATTAGAGATTAAATACATCTTGTTAATCTCAAATTTTTGGATAAAATTGGTAATATCATTATTGAAGATTGTTACTCTAATTTGCACACCCAACAAATAGTGCAAGTAAATAGTATTTGATTAACATAACTTTTTGAATTTATTGTGTAACACGACTAAATAATGTATAATTTAAATGAAATTGTAAAAATTTGCATTAAGCTAATTTCTTACCTCGCTATCCATCATTATTAGTTTCAAGACGTTTGTATTCAATTTCTTTCCACAATTCACTTCATGTCCAAACTGTAAAATCTTCGGATATATTGTGAAAGATCTTTGACTTATTTATAAATTTCTTATTGTCAAATCTTCTAACATTATTTAAAAAAAAAACAAGGTATATTACTACATACATATTATTTTACAATTGAAAGGAAAGATATAAAAGAATGCATAAAACTACATATTTGGGATATAACATATTTACAATAGTAAGTCAAAGATCTAAAAAGAAAAAGTCATAGACATAGGTTGGATCGATGAAAAAATCCTTAAATACTCCATCCGTCGTGAGCCATAAGGATATAAAAATTTTGATTTATAAAAGTAGTTAACTTGAGCAATAATGTTGGACCATCTTTATTTAAATAGGAATATATTTTTCTATTTATTTGTTTATTATATATATATATATATATATATATATTATATTTATAATATAATCTAGAATATAGTGATGATAAAGTATATATTAACAGGGATTGATTTGATTGGAAGATCAATCCATAACTTTTTTTTATTATTAAAATTTAAGATATATATTAACATGGATTGATTTTTATACAAATCATATACAATTATAATATATATCTAATAATGATAAAATATACATATTAACAGGGGTATTATAGGTAAACTAATTTTTTTTAACACGACACTTTTTATATAAGTATAGATATATATTTATTTGTTCCTTAGGTTTTATTAATTCCCCATTAGAATTTTATGTTATTGATTATTTTCGAATCTTTAGATGAATTATATTTTTACTAGTGTCCTATTATCCAATTTTTTTTTAAGTTTATTTTTATAATTTATTTCTTCTAGTTAGAAATGTTAAATGTGAGGTTAGATGCAACAGAAAAGTACTGAGATGCACCACTGCTTAATAGATCATGCAATAGTGATTAGAAAAACTTAAAATATATAATAAAAAAAACAAAAACAAAAAAAAAACCTACTGGTCAACAGAGTCAAATGAAAAGATTAAAAAATAATAAAATTGACAAACTAAAAGATACACCACACATAATAACGAGGACAATGTATAATAACATGCACCACATTGTGTAATTCTTTTTAACAAAGAAAAAAAAAAATCAACAAATTTGAATCGGTCCCAACCCGGATCTAGGAAGAGATCGGTCTTCTGTACTCATAAACTAATTAATAAATTTGTTTTTGAAGGAGTTAAAATCTGGGCTGCTCAAAATTTGAATTCATATAAAAAAAAAACACTCCTTTCAACAGATACACAGTCATTAATCATAAGAATTAAACAATTTAATCGGATACAGTAGATCCCCTGGTATTTACTTAATTTTACTATATTGACGAAATACGGTTGTTATTAAAAACGTTGTTATATCAAGTTGGTTATATTATTTGTGTAAGGACGATAGAACATCATCAAGTAAGCATGCTGGCTTGTAAGAGATAAGCATGCTGTGGAGTTTTTACGTCATATCTAGAATAATGAGATAACCAAAAAAGAATATAAGACAAGAATAAGGGGATGGAGGAAGTAGTAGAATGGATTATTAATTAATATTATAATTTGTTCCTTGTTTGATGCGGGCACAATTTCATTTACCTTAGACAATCAAATTCTCTAAACAATAGTATTTCATTAAACAATGTGGTTCATTGTTCAAAGTCCTAAATTTTATCGGGTCGGGTCTATATTATTTATATTTTTTAAGGTTAATATGAGTTGTAGATTTGGGAAAATTGTTGTTGCGTCATCAACGAACAGGTAACACATGTTGATCTATGTTACAGGATGAAAACATGAGTAAATTACTAGTAACATTTACTTCAATTTGTTATCGCGATTTCTACTTAAAAAAAAAAGTTATTAGCATATAGCCGTTGCGAGCTCTCTTATTTGGATATGGCTGCAAACTGTTAATGATGCTTGGAGAAGTAAAAGCTTCATTTTGTTCGTCATACCTTAGGAAATTTATTAGTATGTTATGATTATAATTGATCTTTAATTAGTTTTGATTTTCTTGATTATTAATGAACTCACCTGAATATTTGAACAATCAAATGACTAAACTGATCAAGCAGGCATATATTGCATTTTACATTTTGCAGTGACACAATTGTGGCATACATCTAATCTCAATAAAAAGCAGCTGAGCATTCAATTGAGCGTATCCAACGGCTAATATTACAACATCAACTTGTTTTAGTGCTCGCACCAAACTCGCATGATCATACATATATATCTCCTTAACATGTGTTGTATAGAGCAGTTGCGTCCATTACATTTGGAGGGAGAGGAATAACAGAAGATTTCGAGAGCAACAGGAAAGTGAAGACAGTCTGGTGACAAAATGTAAAGTTCAAATAGCTAGCTATGTATAGTCATAAAGATTCTAGAATAGCTAAGTTGTTGAAGTCTTAATATAAGACTCGGTTTTGAGATTTTATGATTTTGTGATTGTAAGTTGCTGCTCGTTCTTGCCAAGTTGGTTAAATAAAATCTATTTACCAAAAAAAAAATGTGAATACCAAAATATTGATACTTAATTTCCAACCTGATCCTAACTTGTTCAGCTATTATTACGTTTAATATATTATCCAATTTTCTAATTTTGTTCAGTATATTTTTGTTATTCTTGATTTTCCTCAAGCTCAAGAGTGTAATGTTATAATGTGCACTTTAACGTCGACTGAGGAAATATAACGAAATATGATATAAAATGATGCGTATATTGCCTAATCTCTTAATTTTTTTTTATTTTTTATTTTTATCAGAGATATCCATTGATTATAAAATGTTGATGTAGGTAGTTTTCTTCGACATATAGGGCATGCACGGCGGGGGGTCGATCACCGGGATCGATCTACCAGCTCGACTCCACCACGCGACCCCGGTGAGTCGATCTCACTTCGACCCCGCGGTGTCGATGAGGGGTGTCGAAGATGGTGTCGTAAAATCGGCACCCCTCTCGACCTCATTTGGCTACAACTTGGGGACACATGGCGTGTTCCCATTCGTCGCACTTTTTTCTTTTTTTTTTTACTTTTTTTGATAAAATAAAAAAACTTATAATTATGTTTTTTTATTTCCAACGGCTAAAACTTCTCAAACTTCTATAAATACTCCTTCAATACATTCATTCTTCACACCAAAATCCACTCTTCATCCCAATTTCTTTCTTCTTCAATTTCAATCTTCAATTCTTGATTTTTTGTGCAAAAAAAATGAGTAACAATGTGAATCAGTTCAATACGTGGTACCAAGCCCAATTCGATTCAAATCCACCGAACCAAAGTCCCAATCCAAAATTCTTCTCTTCTTCTGGTTTCACCCAATTCTCTCCGCCTGTCGGGTTTCCGCAGTTCTCGCAGTCGCCGGGATTCTCCCAATTCTCCCTCGTCTTCCGGGTTCTCGTAGTCTCTGGGGTTCTCTCAATTCCCCCGTCTTTCGGCTTCTCGCAATCTCCGGGGAGGAGTTCTCCCAATTTCCCCCATCTTCCGGCTACTCGCAGTCTTCGGGGTTCTCCCAATTGTCCACTCCACCCGGTGGATACCGTTCCTTCGACACGCCGCCTACAGAATGTCACAGCCCCAAATCCCGAGGAACGGCAAAGCCAGGGTGCGACTAGGGGTTGGATTAAAGAAGCGGGGAAAAAGGGGGATGAATAAGAATAAACGAATGAACAGACATTAAAAAACAAAGTAAGCTACTATGAACAAGACTTCGTTATATAATAAAGGAGTCGACCTCGAAGGATCGCTCGACAAGGATGTTCTCGAAAGAAACTAAGTTAAAGTATGAACTTAGACTCAAAAAGATATATATACATCAACACAAAAGAGTTTTAGAGTTTGGCAGCGGAAAAACGTAGAACTTAGACTCCAATCTTCTTTCCTAAAACCAATCTACTCAACATCAACCACCGCCGCTCCCGTCGCTCAACCTGCACATTTTATAAAACATATGCAGGGCTAAGTACAAAAGCAAATAGTGGGCACATTGCCGAAAACATATCATAAGCATAGATAAATCAGGCATCTTGATAAATAGCGCATCGGGGTTTTTCAACAAATACCCGAGCCTACTAAACATTTTCTTTCATTTTCACAATATAGCTTGATCAAGCATTTTTCTGATAGATGATACGTTCAACTTGCTCAATTCTGTTTCAACGCCGGGGAAGAGTTAACTTCTTCCGCGCACGTTCTATTCACCGTGGCTGGCTACCCCTCAACAGAGTACCACACACACCGGCTACCGTGTACACTAACCCTGGAAAGTCCCTTTTGACTAACTCAGAGTCCGATCGACTTAATTGGCAAACCAATTCAGAATGGCACAAAAGAACTCACATAAAACAAATATTTTCATGCCCTGATTATCACTTTGAAACACAATTATCAAAGCAATAAATAAAGATTTTCGAGCATCGCTCGTTTTATTTCGTATATAGAAAAGCCCACCTTACTGATTACAGAACTACTATACGAGCTTCCGTCTCTGGTCTTCCGTCCTATCCTCGGTGCTGACTTCCTCCTTTTATCGTAAATAAACAAACTTAAGCAACTTGAACGTAACGATAAAAGAAACAGGAAATCGAAACCGGTTTTAGTCTTTTTAGGCTTTTGCACTTTACTACTTTCTTTTGATTAACTAATAAACGAGACTTCGATCAATTCTCGTCTACAAACTGACTCGGCTTATTACTTGACTCTTAGGTTAGTATATAATGGATGTCGATAACTTATAACGACTTAAAAGTTCACAAGGAACGAAGTTGAAAAGGATTCAACTTAAGAAACTAAGCTTTGGAAACTTACTGCACATTACAGTAGTTCTGGAGTTATCACAGAACAGAGAACTTAAAAATAGGGGATGTAGTTTATACCTAAAGAAAGCCATGGGTGTCTAGTTTACTCTCCAATTTACGGATCTCGATTTCGTTAAGCGAGCTAGAAGTTATGACAGTTTCCGTGAAACGTCGCAAAACAGTCGCGCGAAACCCTAATGCTCGACAAAATTCGACGCACGATTCCTTAGGTTCGATTAATGCTATTCCACTTTTATTTTTGCGAAATTTCCATCTTAAGACAGTTTATATACAGTATTCTTTAATCGGGTTCACATTCACGTCTTTTGATTAAACAAACGACGAGCATTTCCTCGTCATTTCCAACTAACCAATTACTATACCAAAACAATTTCAAATTCAATTCCTATTTCATTTTCGTTTATCAACTTCTCGTTTCTTAACTATAACTCATAACATCTCGTATCTCGGATGGAAAAGTCGTCAACTACAATATTGTTCGTTTATCAATAACAATCATTATTATCAAAAAGGTTTTCCTTATTCGACTTTTGTATCGGCTTTTAATCTCGATTCTCCATCTCTTATCAAAAATCAAACCTTCTTAGAATTTGTTCAAACTTTATGGTTATAATCATTAACTATCAAGATTATCATAGGTTTTAATCACAAGCCTAAATCATTACTTATGCTCGACTTATCGATGATTGCTCGTCTCTTACTTAAAATCCTACGTTCTCCGTTTTCGTTCAAATTTTACAACAACGATCATTATCTATCAAGCATCACTAATATGTAAACCATATTATAAAAACATTATCGAGCTTCAACTTATCGACGAGTTTCCGTCTCTTACATTTTTCAATTTATTTTCAGAAAAATTCCAAATAAATATATATTCATCCTCAATCATCCTACATCTCATTTCTATTAACCAATCATGCATATCATATCATCTTCTTCATCAAATCAATCATTCTTCATCTCTTATATTTCAACTTTTATTTTTAAAAAAACTAAATTAAATCATGTGATCATCTAATATCACCTAGATCACTAATTCATCAATCAAACAACAAGAAAATCAAACTAGCAAAAACCCCTAAATCTTCAAAAAAAAATCGGTAATTACATAAAATAAAGGGGGATGATTTTCTTCATGATTCGATCCATAAAACCTAATTCCAAACATACTATAACATGAATTAACCAAGAATCATCATCCTATTTCATCTCCTATGTTTCGAAAAAAATGAAAATGATGGGAAAGGATTTGTGTTCGGTTCATAACATAGGAGAAGTTCTCACCTTGCGAAATATGAAGTCGGAAAAAAAATCGATCGGTAGATGAGAGACTTGTGTTCTTGAGAAAAGCTTGGAGGATGAAGCTTTAATGGAGAAAATGAGAAAGAAATGAGAGAGAGAGAAGATGATGGGGGCGGTATTGAAGAAGAAAGAAAGAAGGGATGACTAAGCTATTTACTATAGCATAAAGGTGTAGGAAATATCTAATTAAAGGTGGTGACTCGCTAAGGAGTGTTTGGGCGTGATTAATTTGTCGGAAATATCTCGTTTCCGGGTCTAGAACGTCCATGTAAAAGTCGAGAAAAACTTTCTTAGGTAGTTACAAATTCGACGAAATCTAATTCGTCTGTTAGATTAGAAATAAATCACATACTCGGAAAACCTAATTCGTTTTTCAAAATCCGAGAAAAAGTCGGGATTAGACAGTCTAAAATTCGCCCGAAAAAATCATAAAAATTGACTTTCTCCGGTGAACTCGTATCGAAGAAAAAGTGAATGTAAAGTTCGACGGTTTTTCAATCTGAGTTTTCGGACGAAAAATCTTTCGGACACGAAAACCCTAATACAGTAGTCGTTCGACCGACTTCTGGAATTTATTTTCCGAAACGGATTTCACCGTCAGTCTTAGAATTGAAAATCCTTAACTTAGGCCTGCAAAGCCTTAATTATTAATTAACTTTTTATTTTAATGACGGATTAAACATCCGGGGTATTACATCCTACCCCTCTAACAAGAAATTTCGTCCCGAAATTTGCATACCTTCTTCAAAAAGGTAAGGGTACTTCTCTTTCATCTTTTCTTCGAGTTCCCACGTGGCTTCTTCTTGCCCGTGGTGATTCCATAGCACTTTTACTATTGGTATCGACTTGGTTCTTAACTCTTGTATTTTACGATCTAAAATCGATAATGGTTTCTCTTCATAACTCAAGTCGGATTCAAGAACGACGTCTTGCTGGTTAATTACGTGCTTAGGATCAAAAACATATTTTCTTAACTGAGATACGTGAAACACGTTATGGACACTTCCTAGACTTGGCGGTAAGGCCAATCTATAAGCAACGGGTCCTACTTTTTCGAGAATCTCATAAGGTCCTATAAACCTTGGTCTGAGTTTACCCTTAATGCCGAATCTAATGATTCTTTGGATGGTGATATCTTGAGGAAAACTTTATCCCCAATTTCAAAACTAAGATTGGTTCGACGATCGTCGGCGTAAGACTTCTGTAGGCTCTGGGCCTCTTTCATTCTAACTCTAATCTGACGAATGATCTCGATCATTTCACTGACCGCATCGGGTCCTAGGTTCTTTCTTTCACCCACTTCATCCCAATAAAGTGGTGATCTACATTTCTTTCCATATAAAGCCTCATAAGGCGTCATTCCTATCGTCGCCTGATAACTGTTATTGTACGCGAATTCAACTAAATGTAAGATATCTTCCCAATTCGCGCTTCGATCCAATACTACCGTTCTTAACATATCAACAAGTATCTGAATCGTTCTCTCTGATTGTCCATCCGTCTGGGGGTGAAAAGCGGTACTAAAATTAAGTTCGGTACCTAACTCTTTCTGCATCGTGATCCAAAACCTTGAAGTGAATTTGGCATCTCTATCTGATGTTATCGACTTTGGTATTCCGTGCAGACGTACAATCTCACGGACATACAGTTGTGCTAACTTCTCTGACCCGTAGGTAATCTTAATCGGTAGAAAATGAGCTGATTTAGTGAGTCTATCAATAACTACCCAGATGGCAGTGTTTCCTCTTCTTGACTGAGGTAAACCTGTCACAAAATCCATAGCTATATCCTCCCATTTCCATTCTGGAATACTTAATGGCTGTAACAATCCGTATGGTCTTTGGTGTAGAGCTTTCACTTGTTGACAAACCAAACATCTTTCTACAAACGAGGCGACGTCTCGTTTCAAACCGCTCCACCAAAAATTCTTTCTCAAGTCCTGATACATCTTCGTACTCCCTGGGTGTGCTGTATATGGCGTATCGTGAGCCTCACTCATGATATCGATCTTCAATTCGTCGTTTTCAGGGATACAAAGTCTGCCTTCAAACAAAATCGCATTATCTGGTGCCTCGGAAAAACCTTTTGGTTTATCCGTTCTTGTCCTTAGTCGAAGCTTTTCAGTTGTCTCGTCCTTTCTCTGTGCACTTATGATTCTTTCTCGTAAATCTGATGTAGCTTCGAGTGCTGCTATTTGGTTTGTTATCGTTTCAGGTGCATCGAGCACTTCTAAGTTCATTTCCTCAAATTCTCGTACAAGAGCTTCTTCCTCAACAAAGAGACATCCTAACTTGGTTGGAGTCTTGCGACTCAGCGCGTCAGCTACCACATTTGCCTTTCCTGGATGATAGTTGATTCCACAATCATAATCCTTGACTAATTCGAGCCATCGTCTTTGCCTCATGTTCAATTCTTTTTACTCGAAAAAGTACTTTAAACTTTTATGGTCTGTAAAAATCTCAACCTTAACACCATAGAGATGGTGTCTCCAAATCTTCAGCGCATGCACAACGACTGCTAGTTCTAAGTCGCGGGTTGGGTACTCAATTTCATGAGGTCGAAGTTGTCGTGAAGCGTAAGCTATCACCTTTCCATCTTGCATCAAAACACAACCTAATCCGTTCTTTGAAGCATCTGTATAGACCACGTTAGGGATGGCAATCGGGTACGGCGGGCGCGGATAGTGAAATTCCATACCCATACCCACGAGCCAAACTCATACCCATATCCATACCCATACCCGCAATGGATAGTTTCTTCCACCCATACCCGCTACCCGAGGATACCCGCCACCCGTCGGGTACCCGCCTACCCGCCACCCGCGGATATCCACTAACCCGCCACCCGTTGGGTACCCGCCACCTGTTGGACTTTTTTAAATAATTAGTTAATATTAGGTTGGTTGGGCTTTTCTGAAGTTAAGCAGTTTGGGCTAAATTTATATAACTTATACTATTAAATAATATTTGGACCAAATATATTATATACATTACATAATAATTGGGTAGTAGTCGGATATTTCGTGGATATTTTTAGCGGGTATTTTTAGCGGGTAAATGGGTATCGCGGGTACGGATAGTAACTATCCATACCTATACCCGCGAACTAAATGGATAGTATTTTCTAACCATGAAGCTATCCATGGATATCAAATGCCCCTCAAACCCGCATCTATTAGGGTTGGATACCCATGGATATCGGGTACCCGTGGGTCAATTGCCATCCCTAGACCACGTATTCTTTATTTGCTTCAGGATATCGGGTACCCGCGGGTCAATTGCCATCCCTAGACCACGTATTCTTTATTTGCTTCTGGCAAAGCCAACACTGGTGCTGTAGTTAACTTCTCCTTGAGTGTCTGAAAACTCTTCTCGCATTCATCCGTCCATTTATACTTGTTTTCCTTCCGAAGTAGTTGCTTCATAGGTCTAGCAATCATTGAAAAATCCTTCGATGAATCTTCTGTAATAACCGGCTAAACCTACGAAACTCCTAATTTCATTCGGACTTGTCGGCAATTTCCAATCGCGCACTGCCTCTACCTTGGCAGGATCCACCTTGATGTCTTCTGCTAATACGATGTGTCCAAGGAACATTACTTCCTTCAGCCAAAACTCGCACTTATTGAATTTGGCGTAAAGCTTCTCGGCTCTAAGCGTTTCTAAGACTATTTTCAAGTGTTCCTTATGTTCTTCCTCATTCTTGGAGTAAATGAGAATGTCGTCGATGAATACTAAAACAAATTTGTCTAAGTATGGGTGGAAAATTTGATTCATGAGATCCATGAATACTGCAGGAGCGTTAGTCAAACCGAATGGCATAACTAGGAATTCGTAATGGCCGTATCTGGTTCGGAAAGCAGTTTTAGGTATGTCCTCGGGTTTGATTTTCAATTGATGTTACCCAGATCTTAAATCTATCTTCGAAAAGACTCCTGCGCCCTTAAGCTGATCAAAAAGGTCTTCTATCCTTGGCAAAGGATACTTATTCTTAAGGGTAATCTTATTTAATTCACGATAGTCTATGCACATCCTCATAGAACCATCCTTCTTTCTGACAAACAAAACAGGTGCTCCCCAAGGTGAAACACTCGGTCTGATGAATCCAAGATGTAATAATTCTTGCAGCTGGATCTTAAGCTCTTCTAATTCTTTCGGTGCCATCCTATATGGGGCTTTCGATTTGGGGGCCGATCTTGGTTCTACGTCAATCGAGAAATCTATATGACGGTCGGGTGGTAAACCAGGTAAAATTTCTGGAAAGACGTCTTTCGAGGCTCTCACTGCCCCTTGTGATCTGGAGGCTGTTTTCTCTGACCCCTCTCCACCTATTTATGACTTCTTTCCTGAGGACTTCCTTCGTGTTGCCAAATCCCAAGGTATCTTATCATTAGCATCCATATCTTGCTGCTGTTATGATTTTCTAACATTCTTTCATTTCCCCCACTATATTTACCTTTAGGTAGGGAAGCCTCTCACGCTACTGCTGTTGAGAAAAGGGGATCTGAGGATGCACTTGAAGATGATCCTGCCAACCCTCCTAAGCCAGTCGAGAACGAGGATGCTGCTCACCCTTAGTCTAGCTTTTGCTTCTATCTTTTGTTGAACGATTTCTATGTAACTTGGTGTTTGAACAACTTTTATCTTTCCGTTCACTTTGTTAAGGCTCTGCCTTCTTTGCTTTATCACCAATCAGACCGTGGCTGCTTTGTTACTGTACTTTTGGTAATGCTGCATTAGCAGCTTAACTTTTCATGTCTATTTTGTTGCCATGTTTTCATCAATTCGTGCATTTCATTTATTTTTTGCTTTGTTTTTTGCATTTTCATGAGGTATTGTGACACCCCCTTAGGGGCGTAAGGTACACCCCTACTCCCCCCTACTCTAAATGGTTTTATCCTGCTGTTAAACCATTTAGAGTAAATACCTTAATTTACTTCACCGGGTGTTTTGTTTCACCACCATTGTTCATTAACATACGTCAAACGTTAATAAACACAAAAATACGTAAAGAACTCTCCAGCCTTTATTCATTCACAGCAAGCTCTCTTCGTGCCATTACAGGAATACTTGCCTAGCTGAACAAGTATTCTACAAAAAGAGGTGAGCATGAGACCTGGCACGTAGACCTCAGCTCACTAAAACAAAACTTCTCCTAAGAAATACTTCTACGCATAGTACTTCTTCAGGTTACTTATGTTCCATGGTCTTAGCTCCGCATACCCCTCGTGGCTCGTGAGCTCATATGCTCCGCCAGGGAGCACTTTAGTTACCACAAATGGTCCCTCCCAATTTGGTTCAAACTTCCTCATTGGGTGCATGGCGTCAGCTCTCTTGAGCATTAGGTCTCCCTTTTGAAATTTTCTGATTTTCACTTTTGCATCATAAGTTGCTTTGATGCGAGCTTTGTAGGTCAGGGCTCGATGATATGCCTCATCCCTCACCTCATCAATCAGGTCTAGGCTTTCAGCTCTCAGCTCTCCGTTCAGGTCCTCATCATAGGTCAAAACTCTGTGTGTCGGGATTTTTAACTCCATTGGCATAACAGCATCAGTACCATATACCAAACAGAACGGGGACTGCCCCGTTGATGTTCTCCGTCCAGTTCTATATGCCCACAGCACTGAGTCCAGCTCCTCAACCCACTGAGACCTCTCTCTCTCCAGCCTGGCTTTGATGCCGTTTACTATGGTCCGATTAGTGACCTCCACTTGGCTACAAGTTTCTGGGTGAGCCACAGCAGCAGACCTCTGCTCTATGCCTCTAGACTTACACCAGGCTTGCGTTCTCTTCCCAAAAAATTGCGTTCCATTGTCAGATATCAGGACCCTGGGCAGGCCATACCTACAGCAGATATTCTTCCACAAGAATTTTATAAAGCTTTCTTCTGTTATTGAAGACAAGGGTTCCGCTTCTACCCATTTGCTGAAATAATCCACCGCCACTATAATATGGCACTTTCTCCCCACCACCATGGGGAGCTTGCCAACCAGGTCTATGCCCCACTTATCGAATGGACATTCTGAATACTGTGTTCCAAGCTTCTCAGCAGGCCTGTGGATCAAAGGCCCATGCTTTTGGCAACTAGGACATCTTTTTACAAACATTCCAGCATCTTTCTTCAAAGAAGGCCAGTAGTAACTAGCTCTCAGAACTCGACGGATTAAGTCCCTGAATCTCGTATGACACCCTGCTATTCCCTGATGTGCTTCCTTGATTATCCGTAAGCCTTCCATCTCCGTTACACACCTCAATAACGGCTGCGAATAAGCTCTCTTGAACAGGTATCCTCCAACCAAACAATACTTAACATAGATTTTCTTTTTCCCAGCTCTTTCCCCTTCTGGTAAGTCTCCTGTTTTTAAGAAATTTATGATAGGTGCTCTCCAATCATCGCTTTCCTCTATCTCACTGATGTTTCTCTCTATTCGACTGCTTGTCGTTCTTAGCAACGTCACCTTCTCGGGTATCATCCTGTTTACTGAGCTAGCCAGCTTGGCGAGGCGATCTGCTTGAGCATTGAGGTCTCTGGGTATCTGTTCTACCTCCAGATGCTGAAAATTCCTGCTCAGGTCTCTAACTCTCCCCGTATACCTGACCATTCGTTCTTCTTTGATCTCGTAATTTCCTGAGACCTGCTGGACTACCAGCTGGGAGTCGGAGTAAATGATTACCTTCTGAGCTCCCAGCTCAGCTACCATTTCCAGCCCTCTGATGAGTGCTTCATATTCAGCTTCATTATTAGATACTCTGAACTCGAGTTTTAATGCAAACTTGAGCTCATTCTGATCTGGAGTTATTATAACAATTCCAACTCCGCACCCTTCTATGGTTACCGATCCATCTACAAAGACTTTCCATTCAGGCCATTGTACAGGCTGGATAGTTTCCTTAATGAAATCTGCTAGAGCTTGCGCCTTGATAGCTGTGCGAGGCTCGAACTCCACGTCGAATTCCCCTAACTCCACGCTCCATTTCACCATTCTTCCTGAGAGGTCTGGTCTACTCAGTACTTGCTTGAAGGGAAAATTAGTTCTCACTACCACCTTGTGAGCCAAGAAGTACAATCTCAGCCTTCTTGCTGCTATCATCACAGCCAGAGCAGCTCTCTCTACTTCCGAGTACCTGCATTCAGCTCCCTGTAGGGCTTTGCTAATATAATAAATGGGCTTCTGCACAGAACCCTCTTCTTTTATAAGCACTGCTCCCAAAGAATGATCTCCCACAGATATGTATAAATACAGGGTTTCTCCTGTGGTTGGCTTGGTCAGCACTGGCAAACTTGCCAGGTGAGACTTCAGGTCCTCGAATGCTTTCTAACAGCTCTCATCCCATTTGAACTTACTAGCCCTCTTCAGGATTTTGAAAAATGGTAAACTCCTCTTTGCTAAGGAAGATATAAACCGACTAAGTGCGGTAACTCTTCCATTCAACCGCTGCACCTCCCGTATAATGGTAGGAGCTGCCATCTCTAGAACTGCTCGGACTTTCTCCTGGTTTACTTCAATTCCTCTTGGGGTCACCATGTATCCCAAGAATTTCTCTGACCTAACCCCGAATGTGCATTTTGCTGGGTTCAATCGCAAATCATACTTTCTTACCACTCCCAGGACCTCCTCCAGGTCTCTGGCATGGTGTTCTGCTCTCAAACTCTTCATGAGTATATCGTCCACATATACTTCCAGGATTCTCCCTATCTGGTCCTCAAATATCGCTTCCATCATTCTCTGATAGGTAGCTCCGGCATTTTTCAGGCCAAAAGGCATTCTTACGTAAGCAAACGTACCACATATGGTTACAAAAGCTGTCTTCACCACGTCCTCAGGGGCCATCTGTATCTGATGATACCCCTGGTAAGCGTCAAGCATGGATAACAACTCACATCCCGAAGTTGAATCCACCAACTGATCAATACAGGGTAATGGATAATGGTCCTTCGGACATGCTTTATTCAGGTCTCTGAAGTCTATATACATCCTCCAGCTACCATTACTCTTGGCTACCATAACGGCATTCGATAACCACTCGGAGTACTGGATTCTAACAATGTGGCCAGCGTCCAATAGTCGTCGTATCTCCTCTCTAATCACCTTTTCCTTTTCTGGTCCAAAGGACCTCTTCTTCTGCCTAACCGGCTTCGCTTTGGGATCTACATTCAAATGATGTAGAGCTATGGATGGGTCTACCCCTTTCATATCTTCTGGATTAAATGCAAATAAGTCAGCATTCTTCCACAAGCATCGGATTATCGCCTCTCTCTGCTCTTCCGTCATTTGCTTTCCCATTTTCGTGGTGAAGCCTGTTTTTCCTGGAAACAGTTCTACCATCATTAAGTCTTCCTCTACTGGCTGCATTCTTGGCTCTAGATCCTCATCTATATCTTTCATCTTTGCATTTTCATCTTGAGGGGGGCGTTCTACTGCTGAGGCCCCTTTCACCTTTTGCTTGGCATGTTTTATGGACTTTACATAGGATTCTTTCGATACTTCCTGGTCACCTGAGACCTCCCCCACCAGACCTTCTCTGAGAGCTGGGAACTTCATTTTCATGTGGTAGGTGGAGACCACCACTTGGAAATCATTTAAAGCGGGCCTTCCCAATATTATGTTGTAGGCTGAGGGTGTGTCTACAACCAGAAACTTCACCATTCGAGTATTCGAGGCTTCGCCACTGCCCAGTGTTACTTGAAGGGACACCTCCCCTTTAGGCTGTATCTCACCTCCCGCAAAACCATATAACGCCGTATTCATCGGCACCATATCAGCATTGATTTTTATCTTCTGGAAACAATCCCAAAAGAGTACATTCACTGCACTTCCAGTGTCTACGAAAATCCGAGCTACTCGCCAGTTAGCTACTTCAGCGCTGATTACTAGCGCATCATTGTGAGGTATCGTACTCACAAGGTCTGTTGGACCAAAACTCATGCACACTCTTGGGTTTGCTTCCTCTCCTGGGAATGAATCTACCACATCGATCTCCATACCCACTGTCCCTGCTAACTCTTGAACCTCTTTGTTCACCTGAGCCTTCGCAGCCCTCACGTGTGCTTTGCGAGCTCGACCTGAATCTCCATTGACATTTCCTCCCATAATCATGCTGATGTTTCCTCTTTTTGGAGGAGGATCTTCCCGCCTCGGGGGAGTTCTTTCCCTTTGGTCAGGTTTTCTTTGTTCTGGCTCCTTTCTTTTATAACTTTTCTCTCTTTCTTTTTTGATAAATTGGAGTAAGGTGTCATCCTTTTTCAGCAGTCGTTCGATGGCATCCTTCAGGTGCCTACAAGTGTTTGTATCATGGCCATAGTCGTTATGGTATTTACAATATAGCTCAGATCGCGGGTTGCGCGGAGCTTCCTTGTATGTGCTAGGATACTTGAAATGCAGAGACCTGGTAGCTGCCTCCATGACCTCCACCAGAGGCGCGTTGAGAGGCGTGTACTGTTCGAACCTCTCGGGAGCTCTCTTGGGTTTCTGCCCCCCTTTATCTTTCTCAGCTCTCATTGCTGAGGATGACCTCCTCTCTGATGTCTCCGCTTGGGCTTGAGGGACTCTTCTTTGGCTCTCCTTGCCTCATGAGCTTTCTCCAGGTTAACGTACTTATCAGCTCTCTGTAACAATTCCTCAAAATACAATGGAGGTCTCTTATTTAGCGAATCGAAGAATAGCCCTGGAGCTAATCCCTGTATCAGCGCCTGCACCTTCACATCATCGGAAGCCAGAAGCACTTATAATGCTTCAGCATTGAAACGTCCAACATATTGGCGCAAACTTTCCGAGGGCTGCTGTCTCAAAGCCATGAGTGAGGAAGACGTTTTGATATGTCTTCTCGCACTAGCAAATTGATGTAAGAACATGGATTTGAACTCACTGAACGAGTTTATGCTGTTGGGAGGTAGCTGAGAAAACCACTGCTGAGCTATCTTTGACAAAGTCGTGAGAAAGACTCTGCACTTCACACCTCCTGTGTACTGATGCAGCATCGCCCCATTCTCAAATCTCATTATATGCTCATGCGGGTCTGTCGAGCCGTCATATTCCAGAGCCAATGTTTTGAAGTTTGAGGGTAGCTGATCCTCTCGAATGTCCCTTGAGAATGGAGATTGACTATCATTAGCTTTCATAAGCTTCTTGGGAGATTTCTTAGGGGAAGAGGCCTTCCGCTACAAGTCTTTTAGTTGCTGTTTGAGAGCTGCAATTTCAGCGGCAGCTCCCTCATCCTGGGGTCTTACAGTTCGTGCCTCATCTTCTGCAGATTTCAAAAATGGGCAACCATAATTCTATTAGCAAGCAAGCTATTTAAAAACATTACTAGCATATATTCTATGCATTCGTTTACTGACCATTTTCCGATTCAGTTTGAGGGCTCTCATACCCATCACTATCATACTGGGCTTCCTCCGCCAGCTCTCCCTGTCAGGAAAACAATATCGTTCAGTTCATGAACATTCATTCTTATACTAACGGGGCTTAAACCACCCCATTAATGCCTCATGGCGAACAGGGTTCCACCAAACCTGTTCATACCTTCTTAGACTTCCCTTTGGCTGTGCTACTAGCCTTCTTGTTTTGACCTTCCAACGGAGCCAGAGCTCTGGATACGACCTGCTTCACCATGGCATTGAGCTAATCCATGGACACCGCATAGGTAACGCTTTGTTGCATTGGCAATTGAGGTTCTTCCCTTGTAACTTCTGAACCTTTGCGACCCCCCTCTTTCTGGGGACTAGTCGACTTAGAAGCCCCTTCCTTCTGAGATATAATCACTTTCGGAGGAGCCACTTTCGGGATATTCTGATTGTCTTGTTCGACATGCTCTTCTGATGAGCTGTCATCTCGCACCACTCCCTCGGGTGTGGGCTCTCGATCCTGAGCTGGCACGTGTTCCATGGCCAGATCTGCATTTCAAAGATTTCGACTATCAATAACTAGTCACAGAATGTCATTAAGGGTGTAACAAGTGCTTCACACTACCCTCTTCCCATAACCATTATCAGGTCTCGCGGGATATTTTAAGGAATTCAAGGGATATGATACACCATATTCCTCTTCCCACACATTCGCCCCCAAACTCTGTTGGGATTACGCTAGACCTGCTCTGAGGTTCTCACGTTTTTATAAACTTTATCCTTCCTCATCCTGAGGATTTCCGAAATCTATTCTTCGGAACCACATGAACTCGATTTGTCTCGCCAAGTATCAGGAAGTTTCACTTATTTCACTACATTGCGCCACTAGGCACTTTACAAAAACAGAGGATATACTAGTTCAAGCAGTTGAAATCATAAAAACATTAAAATCATTCGGATCTCTCCCTTAAAAACAGCAAAAGTTTTTTACAGAAGGAGCACGTATTTATTAAAACATTCAAACCCAACTTCTTGACTTTTCTCTTTACCGAGTTTAAGCCAGAACTCGACCTCACCACAAATAAGATACGCAAAAATGGTTTTAGAACGAAATTCCTAAATAAAATTTCGCTTCCCACAGACGGCGCCAAATAATGTAACCAGAAAATATACATCATAATAAACGGGAATGATAAAAATGGACAGGCTCAATATCTACCTAAACACCGCTCTCCTTCTTTGCTCAGGAGATATTCTCTCAAATCAGACCACCTGCTACTGGATTCCTGCAAGGGAAAAAGGAGGGCCGGGAGTGTTCTCCGGCGAACCACCTCCGACGGTCAAGTTAGTTTTCTGGGTTTCGGTGGTGAAGAGAGAGAAATGAATGTAATAGTGGGTAGAAACAAAATGGTGAACCTCCCTGTGAAATGGATGCCTATTAGTATATATACTCCTTGGATTACTTGGAAATGAAGTTGTGTATTCTTGATTCTTTGCCGATATTACCTTTACACGTGTTCTCGTATCATTCGTCATTGAGTGCTTGTACTGTTCGACAACTCCCAGTTCGACTGGATAAAGCGTTCTGCAGATGTCAGACTTATTAAAGATGGCGAGACCTACCCCAGCTCTCTTTTGCAGGTCCTGGCTTGAGACGCTAGTCAGATACCTGATCAGGTATCTGATACACGTACCTATTCTGAGATCTCCCTTAGGTCAGACGAGGAGGTATCCAGAATGCTTTTTATTGAGTACCATTAAGTTCAGGTGTGAGATCCAGGTCTCCATGACATCTGAGGAGTTTGAAAATTCGCTCAATAGATCACACCCAAAGCTTAGCATCGCTTGGGCTACCAGATCCGTTGAATATAAGTGGGTTACGTTTGAGGAATAAATCCTCAATATCACGACAGGGTGGTGGTGGAGGTGGTGATGGTGATGGTGGTGGAGGGGTATTATGGTGTTCCTGTTCTTCCTCCCTATCATTCTGGGCTTGACGTCTTCTACGTCCCCTGGGTCTACCAGGTCCTCTTTGATTGTTAACAACTCTCGGCGGCATATTTTCCTTTGAAACTATAAGAACAAAACTCTCATTAGCACCTTACTTTTAAGCCTTCTTTTACTTTCTAACTCTTTTCCTAACTTAAACAAGTTCATGGAAAAGAAAACTGATAATAGCTTCGATTCTTAGCTCTTTTAAACTCTTTAACTTCTCGGTTAAACCGAAATATTCATTTAATACTTTTCTTCTAATCGCGCTTAGAAAAAACTTTTCATAAGATTAAGTCCACTCTCGGGTCATCATATATATATATATATATATATATATATATATATATACACGTCAAAAAGAATATTAGTTTTGCCTCCAACGAGGACATATACAAAAAGGTTAGACTGCGACTAGTCTAAACTAGGCTAACTGCCTATCTATGAACCGGGTGCACTAACAAGCTGCATCTCCGTATTTACTGGAAGTACTAGAACAGAAACGATCCCAAAAACTTCGTATCCGTTTATAGTATTACAAAAGGATGGTTACTGATCCGACTATTTACAAGACGAAAAGAACTTCTACTGCTACTACGCGTCTAAGACGCCCTGCTCAACAAGCTGCTGTCGAGTCACTACTACCCTCTACGGCCTGCAACTCTTCGGGGTCGTCCTCCTCCGGATCCTCCTCCTCAAAATTTGAACCAAAGACGAGCTGAAGTGTCTCGTCAACCCTCAGGGTAGTGCCGTCTAGAAGTGTAAGTGGTGGTGGTGAAGGCACGTCTGAAACTGTCCTTTCCGAGTCTGAAACCAAGTAATCTGAACTGGATACCACTGCACGCTTCTTTAGGGGAAGGAGGTGTTCAGGAAGTGAACTAGATGGGTACACCTCTGCAGAACGGGCTCTAGACGGCCCCGCCTCAAACTGTCCCCGGACTATCGTCCAATCAGCACAGATCTCCTCAAGTGGTGTGAGAGGAGATGGTAACTCAAGCATCGCAGCAAGCTCTGCATCTCTCTCTAGGTACTCCTCTCCTAGAACTAATCCCTCAACAAGTGAAAGCACTGGCGGCAGCTCCAACAGTGCGGCAAACTCTGGGTCTAGGGCTAACGGCTCAGGCTCAAACTCGGCCTCAGCCTCAGTCGGAAGGTGCTCCTCAACCGGCATAGGCCACATAACTCGACTGTGAAAGAACTACCTGTGTATGGCTAAGGCAAAACCAGCAAAGTCGCCGATCGGCTCGGGGTCGTCACCGATCACTGCAATGTGGTACCAGGCTATGGCATGTGCCCAACCATACCACTCTCGGGTAGCCGTACGGTCAAATCGGCTATCGTCTGGCGCTCAGTAACAAAGTGACGAGCTACGTAGAAGCGTGCAGCGAAGTCACTAACCAACTGTCCAATATCATGATTCGGATCCACCTCATAGTCATGGTACTCGTCTAAAATCTCATCAACTATTGTACGTTGTCTCAAAGGTCAACTCTTCCGAGCCGTAACACGTGTAGCAGGCATCCTACAAAGTTTTAAGGGAACACGGATCAGTAACTGGTAGGGTAATTAACATATCTTAAAGAATTCTTAAATCACAATTAGAATATTCCATTATTCAAATTGCAACACTTAACCACTTAATCACAACTTATCTTAATCATCTAGCAATTTCAAGAAATTGCACTCAAACAATACATATATATATAAAAAAAAAATCACGACTTTATTTTCATTCTTTTGCTTATTATTCTTCCACTTTCTTACTTTATTTCTTCCTCGAAGAAATTTCTTAACGAATTATTTCCATTCTTTTAACTTATCAACTTATTTATTCTTATTCTTCTTGTTATTCTTTATTTTCTTTCCTTAAAAGGAAATTCTTACGGCTTTTGTTTTGAAAAACAAGTCGACTCCAACGAGTCTGTTGTTCATGTCACTTTACGCGGGTGACATTCATTTATTCTCTTTGATTCCCTTTATTCTGCCCTTTCCGATCCGATCGTTTCTTGGAAATTTTGGAACCAACGCTTCTTAGAACGTCTATGTTCTCAAAGAATCGGGAAGGCCTTAAAATTCGTCTAAATTCTCATGCCAATAAAACACTTCAAATAAGGAAATTATAACTCACATAATTTCACATACTTTCACATAGCATAGCATTCGTGCTTTCACATAGTTTACGTAATATAACAAAGTCTAACTCTTATACTTTAATTAAATCATACTTGGCATACTTAATCACATCACACTTGCATACTTTATTCAAAAATTTCTTCTTAAAAGAAATCATACTTCTGAAATTCTTTCCTTACTTTTCTTCTTTGATTGAGTCGACGTAGCGGGAGGTTGAGTTGTCGTTTACACTCTTAAACTTAGTGTTACGACTTAACTTTACTTGAAAGAAGACTCGGGTATAGAGTATATACAAATACTCTATCTTACTACTTGAAAGAAATTCGTATGCAGAGCGATAACGATTGCTCTGATACCACTCTGTCACAGCCCCAAATCCCGAGGGACGGCAAAGCCGAGGTGCGACTAGGAGTTGGATTAAAGAAGCGGGGAAGAAGGGGGATGTATAAGAATAAACGAATGAACAGACATTAATAACAGAGTAAGCTACTATGAACAAGACTTTGTTATATAATAAAGGAGTCGACCTCGAAGGATCGCTCGACAAGGATGTTCTCGAAAGAAACTAAGTTAAAGTATGAACTTAGACTCAAAAAGATATATATACATCAACACAAAAGAGTTTTAGAGTTTGGCAGCGGAAAAACATAGAACTTTAGACTCCAATCTTCTTTCCTAAAACTAATCTACTCAACATCAACCACCGCCGCTCCCGTCGCTCAACCTGCACATTTTATAAAATATATGCAGGGCTAAGTACAAAAGCACTTAGTGGGCACATTGCCGAAAACATATCATAAGTATAGATAAATCAGGCATCTTGATAAATAGCGCATCGGGGTTTTTCAACAAATACCCGAGCCTACTAAACATTTTCTTTCACTTTCTGTAACATCCCGAATTTTCCAAATAGAGTATTAAATAAGTTAACACTCCTAAATATA